>JARNME010000458.1:0-33411 GCA_030179655.1 Scaptomyza flava | reverse complement strand
CATCAAAATTCCCGAATATGAACCCAGCGTCGCGAAGATCTGGTATTCCTCGTCACGTTGGCGATAATATTTCGAAACAAGACATCCGGATGTTCCGGATGCTTTCAGATTAGATTTTAGGTCAAGCGTATAACATGTTGCGTGGAGCCGGTAATTAAAACTTTACACGCACTCGCACAACCGCTTCTGACCGCCTCTTCAGCAAGAATCTCCTCCGCGCTCAGATCGCAAGTCCGTCAGACCTAAAAGTTCAAGGGCTTTTTGAGCGAAAGCTCTTACGCATGCGTAACGCTGAATGAGTGCAAGCTTTCTCTCCCTGCATATTGAGTGCAAATGGACGGCACGTGCAAGCTCAGCTTGCAAGAGATAAAGCTCTAAAGTCAAAGCTGAGTCAATACACATGCAAACATATGCACGTATTGATGATAAGCACTTACATACTCTGATGTGTAAATATGCATGCTCTTAAATAACTTTAATTAGCAAAAAAAAAAGAATTATTTATTCGCACCCTCACATGTTTCTCAATAAAACAATTTAGTTGGAATCTTAAGTGTAGAATGCGCTGAGCGACCACCTTTTCGTAAAGTGGCTGCGATACCGGAAGAAGCAACGGCCAATGCAATGTTTTTACTTTGCCGTACCTTTGCCAATAATAATTTAAAATATACGTTTTCCTGTTCCACCAGGTGCATCTAAAAAATAGATTTCTCCCTTTTCTGCTTCAACGCCATGTAATATCTTTTCGTATACTTGTTTTTTCTCAGCAGTAAGGAGTAGCTCATATTAACAACAAATTATCGCAATTTTCATAATTTGTTTCTATATGATATTCATTATTTGGAACAAACTCCTCGGATCTAATTGTAGTGGAAGTCCATAATAAGTCAAGTTATGACCACCAGTAGACAGTACAATATCTTCAATGTAAATATACATTTATTTAATACATTATTCACAATACTTTGATCAATATTTCTGTCTTGTGAAAAATGAAAGTCTCTTAAAATATCTTCTGAGAAACTCTCTTTATAATATTCCAAAGTTTAAGAGCATCTGAAATTTGACAAAATACTAACTTTATTGCAAAAAATTCTCTCAGTTTTGTAGGATTTCACATATGACTGCTTCGGCTATAGTTGAATCCCTGTGCTTATCATCTTCTAGTAATCCTAGAGCTGTACACGCCAATTGAAATGATGCGTATGCTATACCATTAACGGTTTTTAACTTTAAAAATGAAGTTGCGCCCCTTACAAAATGTAATAAAAGTCTTAAATAAAAATATTCTGTATTATTGAGATGAATAGTGTAAACTCTTCCCAAAGCTGAATCTCTTTAACTCCAAGAAAATTTGGCACATCATGCCCTCGTTTTCTTTTTGAAATTCTTTATTGTTCCATGTAAAATACGATGGAACTTCACAATATAGAAGCGTTCTTGCAAACTCATCACGTGTGCATAGCTCAAAGAAGGCTGCAAAGTAGTTTTGGGTGTAATGCTTAATCTGTACTTCAAATGTTCTCAATAGTACCAGTTATAAGGCACAACCCAACGAGTATCTATGCAATAATGCAATTCCGTTGTCACTCACGACGATTTCTGGTACGCCAAAGCATGAAAAAATATCGTTTCTCAGATAATCGATTATTATGTCAGAATTAAACTTTTTAACGGATTTCAAAAACGTAAATTTCGAAAAATGATCTAAAATGATAAAAATTCCAATATGACCCCTTTTTCGTGCGAGAAACGGACCCAATGAAATCGAGATACAAACGCTGAAATGGTCTCTCACTTGTAACTTGAGCACCCATAGGAGGTTTAAGGGATCGAGTAGGGTATTTAGTAGTCTTACAAATATCGCACGTGTCAATGTAGTTACGAACATCAACAACCATCCCAGGCCAATACAAATGACGTCGTATTCGTTTCAGGCATTTTGCAATTCCACAGTGTGCAGAAGTTGGCTGATCATGAGCTGAACGTAGCACGCCTTTTCGCAGGGACTTGGGTACATACAACTTCCAATTATCGTCAGTCTGATCAGAACTGTCGTTAGTGAAACCTGTACGACGATAAATGTATTCATCCACTACCTTATAATCTGGCAGCTTTGTTGCACTAAATTTGTCTCGCAAAGAACAGTATTCCGATGACTTAAATGCTTCGGATTGCAAATCGATCTCTGGCAGACTTTCAAAACTTAATTTTGAGATTTCATCTTCTGACTCGAATGAACGAGATAAGGCGTCGGCAACTACATTTAGACTCCGTTTTCGGTGTTCAATAGTAAAACCATAGCCTTGGAGACTGATTGCCCATCGCGCTAGCCTACCACTGAGATCTGATTGATCCATCAACCAACGAAGGCTAGAGTGATCGGTGACAACTTTAAAACGATGGCCGTCGATGTACATGCGGAATTTATTTATACCGAGAACAACAGCTAAACACTCTAACTCTGTAACTGTGTAGTTACGCTGAGCTTTGTTCAATTTCTTAGACATGTACGCTATTGGGCGTTCATGTCCGGACTCGTCACACTGTGCAAGAACAGCACCGACAGCATAAGCAGATGCATCACACTGCACAATGAACGGTTTGTCATATCGTGGGTGAACCAAACATGGAGCCGAACACAAAGCGATTTTAATTTCTTCAAATGATTGTTCCATGCGAATAACTTTTTTCCTAAGAGTTCGGTAAGCGGAAAAATTTTCGAAGAGTAGCTAGATATAAAACGTTGGTACCATCCGGTCATTCCCAGGAATCGTCTTAGCTGTTTTTGAGTCTTCGGACTCGGAAAATCCTTAACAGCACTCAATTTATCTGGGTTTACCTTAAGCGTTCCCTCACCAACTATATAACCTAAATACTCGACACTTTTCAGGCAGAACTGGCTCTTTTGAACATTTATAGTGAGACCAGCCTTTCGCAATTGGGTTGCAACTTCAGATAGATGCAAAAGATTAGACTCGAAACAATCCGACATGACAAGCAAATCGTCGAGATAAACTTACACATGGGATATTAGCTGATAAGGGATCACTAAGACCATCAAACGGCTCATAGTTTGCGGAGCATTAGTCAATCCAAAGGTATCCTCTTGAATTGATAAAGGGGTCTGTTTGGTACTGTAAATGCAGTTTTCGCACGTGAATCGTAATCTAAACAAATCTGCCAGAAAGCATCTTTCAGGTCGATTTTAGAAATGCAATACACCGGTGGAAGACGACTCAGAAGTCCTTCCATAATTGGAATAGGATAGGCATCCCTAACTGTGACTGCATTGAGCTTTCAACAACCATCCCAGGCCAATACAAATGACGTCGTATTCGTTTCAGGCATTTTGCAATTCCACAGTGTGCAGAAGTTGGCTGATCATGAGCTGAACGTAGCACGCCTTTTCGCAGGGACTTGGGTACATACACTTCCAATTATCGTCAGTCTGATCAGAACTGTCGTTAGTGAAACCTGTACGACGATAAATGTATTCATCCACTACCTTATAATCTGGCAGTTTTGTTGCACTAAATTTGTCTCGCAAAGAACAGTATTCCGATGACTTAAATGCTTCGGATTGCAAATCGATCTCTGGCAGACTTTCAAAACTTAATTTTGAGATTTCATCTTCTGACTCGAATGAACGAGATAAGGCGTCGGCAACTACATTTTGACTCCGTTTTCGGTGTTCAATAGTAAAACCATAGCCTTGGAGACTGATTGCCCATCGCGCTAGCCTACCACTGAGATCTGATTGATCCATCAACCAACGAAGGCTATAGTGATCGGTGACAACTTTAAAACGATGGCCGTCGATGTACATGCGGAATTTCTTTATACCGAGAACAACAGCTAAACACTCTAACTCTGTAACTGTGTAGTTACGCTGAGCTTTGTTCAATTTCTTAGACATGTACGCTATTGGGCGTTCATGTCCGGACTCGTCACACTGTGCAAGAACAGCACCGACAGCATAAGCAGATGCATCACACTGCACAATGAACGGTTTGTCATATCGTGGGTGATCCAAACATGGAGCCGAACACAAAGCGATTTTAATTTCTTCAAATGATTGTTCCATGCGAATAACTTTTTTCCTAAGAGTTCGGTAAGCGGAAAAATTTTCGAAGAGTAGCTAGATATAAAACGTTGGTACCATCCGGTCATTCCCAGGAATCGTCTTAGCTGTTTTTGAGTCTTCGGACTCGGAAAATCCTTAACAGCACTCAATTTATCTGGGTTTACCTTAAGCGTTCCCTCACCAACTATATAACCTAAATACTCGACACTTTTCAGGCAGAACTGGCTCTTTTGAACATTTATAGTGAGACCAGTCTTTCGCAATTGGGTTGCAACTTCAGATAGATGCAAAAGATTAGACTCGAAACAATCCGACATGACAAGCAAATCGTCGAGATAAACTTACACATGGGATATTAGCTGATAGGGATCACTAAGACCATCAAACGGCTCATAGTTTGCGGAGCATTAGTCAATCCAAAAGGCATCCTCTTGAATTGATAAAGGGGTCTGTTTGGTACTGTAAATGCAGTTTTCGCACGTGAATCGTAATCTAAACAAATCTGCCAGAAAGCATCTTTCAGGTCGATTTTAGAAATGCAATACACCGGTGGAAGACGACTCAGAAGTCCTTCCATAATTGGAATAGGATAGGCATCCTAACTGTGACTGCATTGAGCTTTCGGGTGTCGAGACAGAAGCGCACTTTGCCAGGTTTTATGTGCAAGGTTATAGGAGATGACCAGGAAGAGTTGGGTGCTTCTTCTATTACATCCATTTCAATCATCCTATCAATCTCTTGCATAGGAGTTCTTCCTTCGCAGGAGAAAGAGGGTAGAACCTTTGCTTGATGGGTTTTGCCTCTGCTGTGTCGATAGTATGCTCAAGCAATGTTGTTAGTCCAAGTCCATCCTTCTCAAAAGAAGGAAAGAAGTCAATCACCGAACTTAGTTTTGATCTCTGAACTGTTGTTAGTTCGATGTGATTTAAATCTTTATTTTCTTCTTCTGTGTGTAAGATCGAAACATTGATATTGCTTAAAGATGGAAGAGCTATACCAAATTTATTTCAAAAATCCATACCACAAATTATGTCCGTCTTAATTGAAGTAACTATGAGAAACTCAAACTCTGCTTGTATTGAATTATATGACAAGGGTATGGTAATTGTACCAGCGACTTGCTGCTTTTGACCATCTGCCGTGCGAACAACTCCAAGCATTTTATTTGTCATAAGCTTCTCTGACATAATTCGCTTGGCCAGATTCCCACCAACAACACTTCTATTAGCCCCGCTGTCTAACAATCCTGACCGAAAACATTGATATTAATAAAAGGTCGAATATCATTGCTTTTATGGACAATTGAGTTGATAACGCATTTGTTAAGTTCTCGTTTGCGAACCCAAAATTTTTGATACGCTTAGCGGATCGCGATTTGACTGAAGGAATATTATCGCTGTTAAAAATTTCTGCTCTACGCTTCTTGTATTCCTGAACTCGTTCATGGAATGGTTTGAAACGCAAAGGCGTAGGTACGTCAAGGGGTAATGGTGATTCGTTCGGTAGTTGTGTAGAATCAGTGAGTTTAATATCTACTGTATCCGAGACTATTGTCGGATATCCCCGTTCGAAACACGGCGAACATCCTTTGCCGAGTTTTCCGACTTGTTTCTACATTTTTGACACTTGGGCTTATATGTTTCCGGTGTGCCACAAACGTAACAAAAGATCCGACGACTCTTAAGACAATCATGATATCTGTGTCCCTGTTCCTCACAGTTCCAGCACTTGAATTTTTCAGATGATCGAACTGCACAAATTTCGTCAGAAACTCCTACAACAGCTTCAGGGGAAGATTCATGAAGAATCTCGTTAACAACTCGACGGGTCGCCTTTACACGAGGTTGGTTCTTTGAATTTATAGAACGAAAGAACTCTTCATGTCTATGACATGCCTTACGAAGACTTGCTAAATCAGCAGTGTCAACATGCAATAGCTCGTGCTTTAATTCTGGCTGAAGATTTGCCTGACTTCAATGGTTAATTCGGAATCTAGCAAGGGCTCACGCAAGGAATCTGCAATCGAAAGAATAGCGTCTAAGAACTCATCAAAGCTTTCGTCAATGCCTTGCTTTCGTTGACGAAGAGCAGCTTTGATGTCACGATCAGTACGTTGATCCTGGTACCGTTCTTGCAAGCAACTACACAGTTCGAACCAATTTAAATTAATTGCCGTTCTATGTACGCGCCAGTAAAAAGATAAAGCTGGTCCTGAAAAAAGGAGATGAGCAAACTGAATCAGGAGATTGTAATTCCCATTCAGGCATCGAGTGGTCAAACAATTTACTCTATATATAAAATCTTCAACTGGGATATCATTAGCTGATCCGCTAAACTTGATACGCCAATTGGAAACCACGTTAGAGATGCGATCGGGATGTTCTACAATTACATCGCTCACGTTTGCACTAGGGTAAGGACTTCTCGACCTCTGATTATTACTCCGACTATTGCTAGCATTACTTGAGCGCGGGCGTGGCTGCACAATCTCATTATCCCAATCGAGTTGACCTTCCTCACGAGGTTCACGATGATTGGTAGACAACGATAGACTACGAACGGCTGCACTCAGCTGCTCGGTCATAGCTGCAGTCATACTCTTCTTAAAGTTTTCTAAAGAGTTGGAAATCAACTGTTGGATACGCGGCTCAGAGATACCCTTAGGTTCGTTAGTGCCTTTCGGCCGAAATAAATCACGTCTGGAGTTTGAGTTCGGATTTGTTCGAACATTGCTAGTATTGCGTGAGATCGATCTGGTGGTCATTCTAGATTTGGGAACCGGTCCAGTATTGACTTTTGCGGTGTCTTTAAGTTCAGACGGGGTCCTTGCATCAAAGTTGTACCCTCCCTTATTTGAATCATGACTCTGGAACAGAATGTCTGCACACAGGACACGACTCTTTGGTTTCAAGCCACTCTAGAATACACCATTTGTGAAACTTATGTTTACATGGTGTTTCTATGTATTCACCCCCTGTGGTGGTGTCATTACAAATAATGCACTCTATAGGGTCACTAGAGGCGACAGCTCTTAAATCTTCTTGGCTACGTCTGACTGCCATAGCAAGGTTTAAATATAACAACTTAAGTTTATAAATAAGAATAAAAGGGACGCGAAGTCAAGACTTATGTAAAGCCTAAATATATATATATATTTTTTTTTTTCAAGTATAAATCGAAATCGATAGTAGACATTCTAAAGGACTTATCCAAAGGCTTATCACCGCAGGTATAATTGACAGGTGTATATACATATCAAATCCGTGAACAGAATCTACTAATAAAATTTTGAAAGGGGTGTATAGTTCCCAATTTAAAGAGGAACGGACCGGTATCGCCAGTCTGAACAATCTCAATTCAAATTAGAAATATAATTTATATTTTGGATTTCGATTACTAGGTATAGGACCGACTCATTATCAGAACTAAAAATTTAAAAATATCTATGATTCAAAATATTCTAATAATTTATATAATTTACGTTAATCGTTACTTACTAATTTTACTTTATTGAAATCTAACCGTTTTGGCACAGAAAGCTCTTCGGCTAGGCTGGGCACTGTATTTACAATTATTGCTGCACACCATGTACATTTCGGCTATGCCGTACTTACGACCTCATTTATTAATCCATCGCTGTCAGCAGGCCTGTGACGTAGACGAACTGTAGGTGATGATACTCAAAATAGAAAGTATAGATGCAACAATTCGAAATAAAGCGCTCAACTAGAACATACAATTCAAATTTATAAGTAACTTTTCAAACTAAACAAAGAAAGTTAATTTCAAATATAAAACAAACTGGAACGATATATGTAGCTCGCTGCCTATTTAATCCATCGAGGTCTTCGAAAATTTTAGTATCTTGCATTTGCACTACTCGGTGCAAGCTAGATAAAAGCGATAGAGTTGTGGTTTGCCTGGTCCATGCATAGATCCATAGGTCTCCAAAGTGCAATTGCGCTACTCGGCGCAAACAACACAAAAGCGATAGGGTGGTTATCTTGCACTTGCAATACTCGGTGCAAGCAAGATAAAAACGATGGCGATCTTCAAGATAGCATCAAACGAAATGCGGGATGGCGTACCGTGATCAGAAGTTTAGTGATGTGCGTTATACATGGTGATTGTGGTGGGTGTGCATAATTCGGGCGTAAAGCAGGGTGTACGGTAGTCGGGATATTCCTCTCATTACTTTTCGGGCATCAACTTCAGCCTCCATCAAGTGAGCAGCCAGGCTTAGGTACCTGCGACGTAATCTGCACCACAAATTAAGCACCCTAGTACACACACACATCCGTTTCATACATCATCACTAACTTTGACACACGCGCACAGTCGAAAACGGCAAAATCATCAAAATTCCCGAAAATGAACCCAGCGTCGCGAAGATCTGGTATTCCTCGTCACGTTGGCGATAATATTTCGAAACAAGACATCCGGATGTTCCGGATGCTTTCAGATTAGATTTTAGGTCAAGCGTATAACATGTTGCGTGGAGCCGGTAATTAAAACTTTACACGCACTCGCACAACCGCTTCTGACCGCCTCTTCAGCAAGAATCTCCTCCGCGCTCAGATCGCAAGTCCTAAAAGTTCAAGGGCTTTTTGAGCGAAAGCTCTTACGCATGCGTGACGCTGAATGAGTGCAAGCTTTCTCTCCCTGCATATTGAGTGCAAATGGACGGCACGTGCAAGCTCAGCTTGCAAGAGATAAAGCTCTAAAGTCAAAGCTGAGTCAATACACATGCAAACATATGCACGTATTGATGATAAGCACTTACATACTCTGATGTGTAAATATGCATGCTCTTAAATAACTTTAATTAGCAAAAAAAAGAATTATTTATTCGCACCCTCACATGTTTCTAAATGAAACAATTTAATTGGAATCTTAAGTGTAGAATGCGCTGAGCGACCACCATTCGTAAGTGGCTGCGATACCGGAAGAAGCAACGGCCAATGCAATGTTTTTACTTTGCCGTACCTTTGCCAATAATAAATTTAAAATATACGTTTTTCCTGTTCCACCAGGTGCATCTAAAAAATAGATTTCTCCCTTTTCTGCTTCAACGCCATGTAATATCTTTCGTATACTTGTTTTTTCTTAGCAGTAAGGAGTAGCTCATTATTAACAACAAAATTATCGCAATTTTCATAATTTGTTTCTCTATGATATTCATTATTTGGAACAAACTCCTCGGATCTAATTGTAGTGGAAGTCCATAATAAGTCAAGTTATGACCACCAGTAGACAGTACAATATCTTCAATGTAAATAATACATTTATTTAATACATTATTCACAATACTTTGATCAATATTTCTGTCTTGTGAAAAATGAAAGTCTCTTAAAATATCTTCTGAGAAACTCTCTTTATAAATATTCCAAAGTTTAAGAGCATCTGAAATTTGACAAAATACTAACTTTATTGCAAAAAATTCTCTCGGTTTTGTAGGATTTTGACATATGACTGCTTCGGCTATAGTTGAATCCCTGTGCTTATGATCTTCTAGTAATCCTAGAGCTGTACACGCCAATTGAAATGATGCGTATGCTATACCATTAACGGTTTTTTAACTTTAAAAATGAAGTTGCGCCCCTTACAAATGTAATAAAAGTCTTAAATAAAAATATTCTGTATTATTGAGATGAATAGTGTAAACTCTTCCCAAGGCTGAATCTCTTTTAACTCCAAGAAAATTTGGCACATCATGCCCTCGTTTTCTTTTTGAAATTCTTTATTGTTCCATGTAAAATACGATGGAACTTCACAATATAGAAGCATTCTTGCAAACTCATCACGTGTGCATAGCTCAAGAAGGCTAGCAAAGTAGTTTTGGGTGTAATCCTTAATCTGTACTTCAAATGTTCTCAATAGTACACAGTTATAAGGCACAACCCAACGAGTATCTATGCAATTACCATTTATATTAATTGCATTGCCACCATCTTTTATCGCTCTTCTACGATATAGAGGGTTACCATCTTTTCCAGTCACAGTCGAGGAAACCTTTTGGTTCATTTTCCATTTTTCATGCATGGCGATTATTATTAAATGCACCGCAAGGATCATGAATCATATTGACTTAACAATTTTAAATAACAAAGGATCCTCATCTGCGTTTGGTATTTCGGCACAGATAATTTTATCGATTTTATCTGGTCATATTTTATTTTCTAACCAAAGTAGAATATGTATATGTGGTAAGCCCCGCTTTTGCCATTCCACAGAGTACATGAAACATTGCACGCTTCCAAACGAAGAACCTTTTGTCAATAGTGACATTAAAGTTTTAACTTTTAAATGAAAGGCTCGAGCTATAATATCGTGACGATCATGTGGCTTTTGACCCGGTAATAAAACACTTTTGATGTCATTCCATTGTGGATTGCATATGCATGTTATGAAAAGATCTGGTCGCCCATAATGGCGGACATATGTCATAGCATCTTGAGTCTTTTCATGCATATATCGTGCAGAGCTTGTAAAAGAAGATGGTAAAATTACCATTTGACCAATTTGAGCTGCGACAACATCTTGTTGGCCTATTGCATCTTGTAGATGTATATTGTTATCTGCTCTGAGTTTCGCTTGATTGTAAAGAATATAATTTAACCTTTCTGTTTCAATTTTAGTATACATATCAACCAAAAACTGACTAAAAAGAGAACGACAGTAAATTAAATGATTTATCTCAGATTATCATTATTTTTTTAGCTGTAAAAGCTTAACGTGATATAATTTTTTTTGCTTCCTCCTTTTTATACCCTTAACCCATAAAATGGGTAAATAAGGGTATAACGGTTTTGTGCAAAAGTATGTAACAGGCAGAAGGAAGCATCTCCGACCCTATAAGTATATATATTCTTGATCAGCATCAATAGCCGAGTCGATTTAGCCATGTCCGTCTGTCCGTCTGTCTGTCCGTCTGTATGAACGCGTGGATCTCAGAGACTACAAAAGCTAGAGACTTCAGATTTTGTATATAAGTTCTCCTATACCATGATCAGAACAAGTTTGCTTCAAATTATCGACAACTATTCTGGTTTCCGATATACACATAATATCGATAGAAAAAAATATCGAATTTGGAAAATGTAAAAATGAGGGTTGAAAGAATGGGTAACGATAGAACTTTCCTGAAAATTTTGCCAAAATCGGTTAAGAAACACCGGAGATATTGAACTTTATCGATTGAAACTAAGTCAGTATACCAAAGTCGTATATAAATTAAATATATATTTATTGCAACTGGGTTCAGGGTATCTTCTAGTCGGGCTCTCCCGACTAGAGCCTTCTTACTTGTTTTATAATGGATTCCATTGTGGTATATCCACAGAATAGCCATCTTCGCCATAAGGAAATAGCAAAGGGTACTGTAAGGCATCGTAAGATCGATGCACCTTACTTATACGATGTAATTTATTATTATGACTTTCAATAATAATATCGCGCTTTTCAAATTGATGACCAACAATAATTAAAGCTACTTCCTTTGATAGAGGTGCATTGTAAAGCCCTTAATGTGCACCAGCGGGTGTTCGATCAGCATGTATAATCAGTTTATAGTCTGTAGTACTTGTTGGTATTTTATTGAGAGCCATTTTTAGATCTTTAACATAACGATTTTGCTGATGAAACATACATTGAAGATCCTTTACTACGCTTAAATCAACATTTGAAATATTTTTGCAACGTAGTTGAGCTTCCTTTTCATCATCACCAACAAAATAAATTTGAAGAAACTGCATTTCTTCATTTGGCGGAGAACGGACACTACCAATTAGGTGATACAAATGTCCTTGGACTTTAAAGGTTGACCAACTTTCATTTATAATTTTTGTACTACCAAAAGAAGTCATTTGAAAGCAGCTGTTATACTTTCTTATACGATCAATGTAATGATCATGCTTTGGATGTCCACCAATCATTTGGTCTGTTTTTTGACTAGTCTTGATTTCCTGTTTTATGGACTAGTCTACGTGGCCTGTTTTATAGACTAGTCCACGTGGCTGCAGAGGCGGCCGATACGTCCACTCCAATGACATCCCCGTGTTAAATGGAATAGGAGAAATACATTGAAATGGCATAGGCGTGGGCTAGTAGTAGCCCATGTGGGCTAGTCTAATCACTATGTTTGGCATAGTCAACGTGACTGCAGGGGTATGAAACGGCTGTGTGTGTGTGTGTGTGTGTGTGTGTACTAGGGTGCTTAATTTGAGGTGCAGATTACGTCGCAGGTACCTAAGCCTGGCTGCTCACTTGATGGAGGCTGAAGTTGATGCCCGAAAAGTAATGAGAGGATATCCCGACTAGCGTACACCCTGCTTTACGCCCGAATTATGCACACCCACTACAATCACCATGTGTAACGCACATCACTAAACTTCTGATCACGGTACGCCATCCCGCATTTCGTTTGATGCTATCTTGAAGATCGCCATCGTTTTTATCTTGCTTGCACCGAGTATTGCAAGTGCAAGATAACCACCCTATCGCTTTTGTGTTGCTTGCGCCGAGTAGCGCAATTGCAACCTAACCTCACTTTGGAGACCTATGGATCTATGCATGGACCAGGCAAACTACAACTCTATCGCTTTTATCTAGCTTGCACCGAGTAGTGCAAATGCAAGATACTAAAATTTTCGAAGACCTCGATGGATTAAATAGCCAGCGAGCTACATATATCGTTCCAGTTTGTTTTATATTTGAAATTAACTTTCTTTGTTTAGTTTGAAAAGTTACTTATAAATTTGAATTGTATGTTCTAGTTGAGCGCTTTATTTCGAATTGTTGCATCTATACTTTCTATTTTGAGTATCATCACCTACAGTTCGTCTACGTCAACAGGCCTGCTGACAGCGATGGATTAAATAAATGAGGTCGTAAGTACGGCATAGCCGAAATGTACAGGGTGTGCAGCAATAATTGTAAATAAAGTGCCCAGCCTAGCCGAAGAGCTTTTGTGCCAAAACGGTTAAATTTCAATAAAGTAAAATTAGTAAGTAACGATTAACGTAAGTTATATAAATTATTAGATATTTTGAATCATAGATATTTTTATACTCGATACCGAAGGTAAAGAGTATATTGGGTTTGTGCAATGTCCGTCAGGGTGTCCGTCCGTCTGTCCGTCTGTCCGTCTGTATGTTCGCAACTTTTTTCCACACCCTTCAAGCTAGAGACTTGAAACTTTCCAATTCTCTTTATCTATGGGATAGTAAATTAAAGTGTCAAGATGGGGGTTCTACGATAACTGGGGGGCTGGCAAATCGATAAATTCGATAACTCAAAACCGATAAATCCTCATATTTCGCACATCCTTACAGCTAGAACTACCAAATTTGGTGGGCAGATAGCTACTAGCAACCCCCAAAAAACTGCATCAAAATTTTGGAGCCACGCCCACCCATTCCGCCCCCAGCCCCCCCGCATTTTGAAATCAGAAATGGCTATATCTCCCACAGTTTTTGAGCTAGAGCCACCAAATTTGGTGCCAAGATAGGTGATGATGACCCCCCAAAATCTGCATCAAAAGTTGGATGCCACGCCCACCAATACCACCCTAGCCGCCCCCATCCACCCCAACGGTTCGTCAAAAACGGGAATGCGTGTATCTTCCAGAGTTGTGGAGCTAGAGCCACCAAATTTGGCAGGAAGTTAGCTTGCAACGACCCCCGAAAAACTGCATCAAAGTTTTGGAGCCACGCGCACCCCTTCCACCCCCTTTTCCCCACCTTTACAAACTTTGAGCTAGAGTCACCAAATTTGTATGAAGATAGCAATTGACATTCCACATAGATCTGCATCAAAAATTTGGATGCCACGCCCACCCATACCGCCCCCAGCCCCCCTTTCCCACTTATACAAACTTCGAGCTAGAGTCACCAAATTTGGTATGAAGAAAGCAATTGACATCCCACATGGATCGGCAGCAAAAATTTGAATGCCACGCCCACCCATACCGCCCCAAGCCCCATAGCCCCCCTTTCACCACCTTTTACATGCTTCGAGCTAGAGTCACCAAATTTGGTATGAAGGTAGCATTTGACATTCCACAAGGATCTGCAGCAAAAATTTGGATGCCACGCCCAACCATACCGCCCCCAGCCCCATAGCCCCCTCTCCCCACCTTATACAAATTTTGAGGTAGAGTCACCAAATTTGGTATGAAGGTAGCATTTGACATTCCACATAGATCTGCAGCAAAAATTTGGATGCCACACCCAACCATACCGCCCCCAGCCCCCCTTTCCCCACTTTTACAAACTTTGAGCTAGAGTCACCAAATTTGTTATGAAGATAGCAATTGACATTCCACAAAGATCTGCATCAAAAATTTGGATGCAATTCCACCCATACCGCCCCCAGCCCCCCTTTCCCCACTTTATACAAACTTTGAGCTAGAGTCACCAAATTTGGTATGAAGGTAGAATTTGACATTCCACAAGGATCTGCAGCAAAAATTGAATGGCACGCCCAACCATACCGCCCCCAGCCCCTCTTTCCCCACTTTTACAAACTTTGAGCTAGAGTCACCAAATTTGTTATGAAGATAGCAATTGACATTCCACAAAGATCTGCATCAAAAATTTGGATGCAATTCCACCCATACCGCCCCCAGCCCCCCTTTCCCTACTTTATACAAACTTCGAGCTAGAGTCACCAAATTTGGTATGAAGAAAAAATTAACATCCCATATGGATGGGCATCAAAATTTTAATACTGGTATCGAGTATACCGCAGTCGGTTGCGTCCGACTGCAACGTTTCCACTTGTTTGACTTTAAATTGCGGGGGCTGGGGGCGGAATGGGTGGGCGTGGCTCCAAAATATTGATGCAGTTTTTTGTGGGTTGCTAGTAGCTATCTGCCCACCACATTTGGTAGTTCTAGCTGTAAGGATGTGCGAAATATGAGGATTTATCGGTTTTGAGTTATCGAATTTATCGATTTGCCAGCCCCCCAGTAATCGTAGAACCGCCATCTTGACACTTAATTACTATCCCATAGATAAAGAGAATTGGAAAGTTTCAAGTCTCTAGCTTGAAGGGTGTGGAAAAAAGTTGCGAACATACAGACGGACAGACGGACAGACGGACGGACCACCATGACGGACATTGCACAAACCCAATATACTCTTTACCTTCGGTATCGAGTATAAAAACCCTATATCTCCCACAATTTTTGAGCTAGTGCCACCAAATTTGGTGCCAAGATAGTCGATGATGACCCCCAAAAACTGCATCAAAAGTTTGGATGCCACGCCCACCAATACCGCCCTAGCCGTCCCCAGCTGCCCCCACGCTTCGTCAAGAACGAGAATGCGTGTAATCTTCCAGATTTGTGGAGCTAGAGCCACCAAATTTGGTAGGAAGATAGCTGGTAACGAACCCCAAAAAACTGCATCATAGTTTTGGAGTCACGCCTACCCATTCCGCCCCCAGCCCACCCGATTTTAAAATCAGAAAAGCTTATATCTCCCACAGTTTTTGAACTAGAGCCACCAAATTTGGTAGGAGGATAGCTGGTAACGAACCCCAAAAAACTGCATCAAAGTTTTGGAGCCACGCGCAACCCTTCCACCCCCTTTCCCCACCTTTTACAAACTTTGAGCTATAGTCACCAATTTTGTATGAAGGTAGCAATTGACATTCCACATAGATCTGCAGCAAAATTTGGATGCCACGCCCACCCATACCGCCCCCAGTCCCCCCTCTCCATACTTTTTACAAACTTTGAGCTAGAGTCACCAAATTTGGAAGGAAGGTAGCAATTGACATTCCACAAGGATCTGCAGCATTTGGATGCCACGCCCACCCATACCGTCCCCAGCCCCCTTTTCCTACTTTTTACAAAACTTTGAGCTAGATTCACCAAATTTGGTATGAAGATAGCAATTGACATTTCACAAAGATCTGCAGCAAAACTTTGGATGCCACGCCCACCCATACCGCCCCAGCCACCCTTTCCCCACTTTTAACAATTTTTGAGCTAGAGTCACCAAAGTTGGTATGAAGATAGCAATTGACATTCCACACAGATCTGCATCAAAACTTTGGATGCCACGCCCACCCATACCGCCCCCAGCCCCCCTTTCAACAGCTCTTACAAACTTTCAGCTAGAGTCACCAAATTTGGAAGGAAGATAATGGTGGCATCCCCATCTGCATCGTACACCCTGCCCCATCCGTACCCCTTTGCAATCAGGCCTCTTTTTACCTGTTTTAATACTGGCATCGAGTATGCCGCAGTCGGTTGCGTCCGACTGCAACGTTTCCACTTGTTAATTATGATCATTTAAAATTTGAATTAACTTTTTTGAATTAGTATGAATTGCTTACCATATATATTATTTTGATTTACATATATATTATTAATTATAGAAATGAATTAATTTCTTTCATTTAAAGGCACCTTAGGTTTAGACCACCGCAGGCATAATAGGGTAGGGTCAACCAATGTTGATTGACTCCTACAGGTTGGGTGGGTAAAAGATGGAGAACTATAACATCTCAGTTCTCCAAAATAGATAGAGTATATTACATTTTGATCTGTTTCATTTATCTGGCTCCCCATTTCTCTGTTGTCGTTTCTGTCTACAATATTATTCTGTAACACCGTTTGTCTAGGCAGCACAAGACCCACGCCCATTTTCCCTGAGCTAGGCCGCCCAAATAGTAGACAGAGTGTGCAAAGCCGAGACGACTTTGTAAGTGTTCGTTACAGTTAATTGGCGCCCTACGTGGGGCCCGAACGTTCGTTTGTTATGCAGTACCGATTGGTGGTTGCATAATGTAAGATCTCGAATTGTCGATTGATCGAATATATTGTTATTAGGATAATTACTGTTAATTATCCTAGAACAATAGTAATACCCCGCGATTCCCAATTCCCTTCCACATTCCTTTTGGTAACCAGATACCATCCACCTTAATGATTGTTAGATTCTGTTGGGACTTGCTATTTACTTCGGAGATGCTGGTTTTCTGATTACTTTCGGAACCAGACCAGGAGATAGGGTAGTTCCAGAAAATTGTTTATATTAATTTTTCTTTGAAATAGAAAAGAATATTATTTATTCTAATCAATTAATTATTTGGTACCGAATTGCGTAGGATTTTTAGTTCTGATAATGAGTCGGTCCTATACCTAGTAATCGAAATCCAAATATAAATTATATTTCTAATTTGAATTGAGATTGTTCCGACTGGCGATACCGGTCCGTTCCTCTTTAAATTGGGAACTATACACCCCTTTCAAAATTTTATTAGTAGATTCTGTTCACGGATTTGATATGTATATACACCTGTCAATTATACCTGCGGTGATAAGCCTTTGGATAAGTCCTTTAGAACGTCTACTATCAATTTCGATTTATACTTGAAAAAAAAAAAAAATATATATATATATTTAGGCTTTACATAAGTCTTGACTTCGCGTCCTTTTTATTCTTATTTATAAACTTAAGTTGTTATATTTAAACCTTGCTATGGCAGTCAGACGTAGCCAAGAAGATTTAGAGCTGTCGCCTCTAGTGACCCTATTGAGTGCATTATTTGTAATGACACCACCACAGGGGGTGAATACAGAACACCATGCAAAAAAGTTTCACAATGGTTTTCTGAGTGGCTTGAAACCATAGAGTCCTGTGTGCAGCAATATGTCCAGAGCATGATTCATAAGGGAGGCAACTTTTGTGAAGGACCCGTCTGAACAAAGACCGCAAAAGCCTACGGAGCGTTCCCATCGAATGCCCCATCGATTCACGCATACTAGCAAGTTCGACCAATCCGACTCAACTCCAGACGTGATTATTTGGCGAAGGCACTAACGCCTAGGGTATCTCTGACCGCGTTCACACTTGATTTCAACTCTTTAGCGACTTAAGAGGTGCGGTGCAGCCGTTCGTAGTCTATCGTTGTCTACCAATCATCGTGAACCTCGTGAGGACGGTCAACTCGATTGGGATAATGAGTTGTGCCGCCACGCCCGCGCTCAAGTAATGCTAGCAATAGTCGGAGTAATAATCAGAGGTCGAGAAGTCCTTACCCTAGTGCAAACGTGAGCGATGTAATTGTAGAACATCCCGATCGCATCTCTAACGTGGTTTTCCAATTGGCGTATCAAGTTTAGCGGATCAGCTAATGATATCCCAGTTGAAGATTTTATATATAGAGTAAATTGTTTGACCACTCGATGCCTGAATGGGAATTACAATCTCCTGATTCAGTTTGCTCATCTCCTTTTCTCAGGACCAGCTTTATCCCTTTACTGGCGCGTACATAGACGGCATATTATTGGTCGATGTGTCGCTTGCAAGAACGGTATCAGGATCAACGTACTGATCGTGACATCAAAGCTGCTCTTCGTCGACGAAAGCAAGGCATTGACGAAAGCTTTGATGAGTTTTTAGACGCTATTCTTGCGATTGCAGATTCCTTGCGTGAGCCCTTGCTAGATTCCGAATCAACCATTGAAGTCAAGCAAAATATTCAGCCAGAATTAAAGACACGAGCTATTGCATGTTGACCCTGCTGATTTAGCAGGTCTTCGTAAGGCATGTCATAGACATGAAGAGTTCTTTCGTTCTATTAATTCAAAGAACCAGCCTCGTGTAAAGGCGACCCGACGAGTTGTTAACGACATTCTTCATGAACCTTCCCCTGAAGCTGAGGTTGTAGAAATCTGAAAAATTCAAGTGCTGGAACTGTGAGGAACAGGGGCACAGATAACATGATTGTCTTAAGAGTCGTCGGATCTTTTGTTACGGTTGTGGCACACCGGAAACATATAGGCCCAACTGTCAAAATGTAGAAACAAGTCGGAAAACTCGGCAACGGATGTACGCCGTGTTTCGAACGGGGTATCCGACAATAGTCTCGGATACAGTAGATATTGAACTCACTGATTCTACACAACTACCGGACGAATCACCATTACCCCTTGACGTACCTACGCCTTTGCGTTTCAAACCATTCCATAAACGAGTTCAGGAATACAAAAGCGTAGTGCAGAAATCTTTAACAACGATCATATTCCTTCAGTCAAATCGCGTACCGCTAAGCGTATCCGTAAATTTTGGGTTCAACAAATGCTTTATCAACTCAATTGTCCATAAGAGCAATGATATTCGACCTTTTATTAATATAAATGTTTTCGGTCAGGATTACTTAGCCTTGTTAGACAGTGGGGCTAATAGAAGTGTTGTTGGTGGGAGTCTGGCCAAGCGAATTATGTCCGAGAAGCTTAAGATAAATAAAATGCTAGCAGTTGTTCGCACGGCAGATGGTCAAAAGCAGCAAGTCGCTGGTACAATTACCATACCCTTGTCATATAATTTAATACAAGCAGAGTTTGAGTTTCTCATAGTTACTTCTATTAAGACGGACATAATTTGTGGTATGGATTTTTGGAATAAATTTGGAATAGCTCTTCCATTTTTAGCAATGTCAATATTTCGGTCCTACAAACAGCAAAAGAAATGCGGATTAAAATCACATCGAACTAACAACAGTTCAGAGATCAAAAATAAGTTCGGTGATTGACTTCTTTCCTTCTTTTGAGAAGGATGGACTTGGACTAACAACGTTGCTTGAGCATAGTATCGACACAGCAGAGGCAAAACCCATCAAGCAAAGGTTCTACCATCTTTCTCCTGCGAAGGAAGAACTCTTATGCAAAGAGATTGATAGGATGATTGAATTGGATGTAATAGAAGAAGCACCCAACTCTTCCTGGTCATCTCTTATAACCCTGCACATAAAACCTGACAAAGTGCGCTTCTGTCCCGACGCCCGAAAGCTCAATGCAGTCACAATTAGGGATGCCTATCCTATTCCAATTATTGAAGGACTTCTGAGTCGTCTCCCACCGGTATATTGCATATCTACAATCGACCTGAAAGATGCCTTCTGGCAGATTGGCTTAGATAAAGATTCTCGTGCGAAAACTGCATTTACAGTACCAAACAGACCCCTTTATCTATTCAAAAGGATGCCTTTTCGATTGACTAATGTTCAACAAACTATGAGTCGTTTGATGGACTTAGTGATTCCTTATCAGCTTAAATCATCATCATCTCATCTTTTGCATCAATCTGAAGTTGCAACCCAATTGCGAAAGGCTGGTCTCACTATACATGTTCAAAAGAGCCAGTTCTGCCTGAAAAGTGTCGAGTATTTAGGTTGTATAGTTGGTGAGGGAACGCTTAAGGTAAACCCAGACAAAGTTAATGCTGTCAAGGATTTCCCGAGTCCGAAGACTCAAAAACAGCAAAGATGATTCCTGGGAATGACCGGATGGTACCAACGTTTAATATCTAACTACTCGTCGATAATTTTTCCGCTAACCGAACTCTTAGGTAAAAAGTTATTTGCATGGAACGATGAAGCACATGCTGGATTTGAACAGATTAAAATCGCTTTGTGCTCGGCTCCATGTTTGGTTCACCCACGATATGACAAACCGTTCATTGTGCAGTGTGATGCGTCTGCTTATGCTGTCGGTGCTGTTCTTGCACAGTGTGAGGAATCCGGACATGAACGCCCAATAGCATACATGTCTAAAAAATTGTACAAAGCTCAGCGTAACTACACGGTTATAGACTTAGAGTGTTTAGCTATTGTTCTCGGTACAAAGAAATTCCGTATGTACATCGACGGTCATCGTTTTAAAGTTGTCACCGATCACTCCAGCCTTCGTTAGTTGATGGATCAATCAGATCTCAGTGGTAGGCTAGCGCGATGGGCAATCAGTCTCCAAGGCTATGGTTTTACTATTGAACACCGAAAAGGGAGTCAAAATGTAGTTGCTGACGCCTTGTCTCGTTCATTGGAGTCAGAAAATGAGATCTCAAAATTAAGTTTTGAAAGCCTGCCAGAGATACTGTTCTTTGCGAGACAAATTTAGTGCTACAAAACTGCCAGATTATAAAGTAGTGGATGAATACATTTATTGTCGTACAGGTAACGACAGTTCTGATCAGACTGACGATAATTGGAAGTTGTATGTACCCGAGTCCCTATGAAAAAGCGTGCTTCGTTCAGCTCATAATCAGCCAACTTCTGCACACTGTGGGATTGCAAAATGCCTTGAACGAATACGACGTTATTTGTATTGGCCTGGGATGGTTGTTGATGTTCGCAACTACATTGAGACGTGCGATATTTCTAAGACTACTAAATACCCTACTTGATCCCTAAAACCTGCTATGGGTTCTCAAGTTACAAGTGAGAGACCATTTCAGCGTTTGTATCTCGATGTCATTGGTCAGTTTCCTCGCACGAAAAAAGGTCATATTGGAATTTTTATCGTCTTAGATCATTTTTTCGAAATTTACGTTTTTGAAATCCGTTAAAAAGATCAATTCTGACATAATAATGGATTATCTGAGAAACGATATTTTTTCATGCTTCAGAAATCGTCGTGAGTGACAACGGAACCCAGTTTAAAAGCTGCGTCTTCAAAGATTTTCTTGTAGATTATGGTATTAAACATATGTTTACCGGCGCATATGCACCCCAAACGAATGCCGCAGAGAGGGTAAATCGTTCTATAAATGCCGCTTTGAGAGCCTATATTCATTCACATTCTTGAGTAGTATCAATAGCTCTCTTCGCAGTTCGTTACAACCAGTCGATTGGTGAATCGCCGTATTTTATAGTCTTTGGACAGCATATGATTTCTCATGGCCGGGATTATAAATTACTGAGAAATCTGTAATTGCTTAGAGACAGCACAGCAAGGTTACCCAGAGCTGACGAATTTAAGAAATTTCGTGCTTACATCCATAAGCACCTTAAGAAAGCTTATCATAAGAACCAACGCTCGTACAATTTATGGTCACAGACCCGTTCTTTTGAGGTTGGCCAAGAAGTGACTAAAGGAATTTTTGTCTAAGCATGCCTCAGCCAACTTTAGTTCTAAACTAGCTCCTTTTGGTACCAAAGCGCGAATCAAGAGAAAACTGGGCCAATTGATTTACCTTTTGGAGAGGAGATAACGAATTTTCATGCAAAGACATTTGGTTGATTTGATTTTTTTTTCAGCTCTTATCTTTGCCTGATAGACGAAGATCAGCCCTGTGGTGTGAGGGTGCGAATAATAATTCTTGGTTTTGCTAATTAAAGTTATTTAAGAGCATGCATTTTTACACAGCAGAGTATGTAAATGCTTATCATCAATACATGCATATGTTTGCATGTGTATTGACTCAGCTTGGACTTTAGAGCTTTATCTCTTGCAAGCTGAGCTTGCACGTGTTGTCCAATTGCACTCAAGATGCAGCGATAGAAAGCTTGCGATCATTCAGCGTCACGCACGAGCAAGATTTCTCGCTCCAAAAAATAAAAAAAAAGAAAAAATAGCCCTTGGACGTTTAGGTCTGACGGACTTGCGCTCTGAGCGCGATAGGGAGTTCTTGCTGGAGAGGCGATGAGAAGCGGTTGAGCGAGTGCGTGTAAAATTTAATTACTGGCTCCACGCAACATGTTATACGCTTGACCCAAAATCAAATCTGAAAACATCCGGGACATCCGGATGTCTTGTTTTGAAATATTATCGCCGACGTGACGTGGAATAGATCTTCCCGATGCTGGGTTTATTTTCTGGAATCTGGATAATTTCGCCGTTTTCAACTGTGCACGTGTGTCGGTGTTAGTAGTGGTGCGTGAAGGCCCTGAGTGTGTGTGTGTGCTAGGAATGGTTATAATGATGTGCAGATTTCGTCGCAGCTGATTAAGCCTGATTGCGCAACTAATGAAGGCTAAGGTTGATGCCCTGCAAGTGACACCTCCCGCATTTCGTTTGATGCTTTCTTGAGGATCGTCATCGTTTTTATCTTGCTTGCACCGAGTAGTGCAAGTGCAAGTGCAAGATAACCACCCTATCGCTTTTATGTTGCTTGCGCCACATAGCGCAAGTGCAACATAGCCTCAATTGAAGACCTATGGATCTGTGAATAGACCAGGCAAACCCTACTCTACAGCAACGCTATTTTAGAATTATGGATTAAACAGCTCAGCGAGCTATATCGTTCCAGTTTTGTTTATATTTGAGATTAATTTTCTTTGTTTAGCTTGAAAAGTGACTTATAAATTTGAATTATACCTTCTAGTTGATCGCTTTATTTCGAATTGTTGCATCTATACCTTCTATTTTGAATATCATCACCTACAGATCATCTACGTCGACAGGCATGCTGGCAGCGATGGATTAAATAAATGAGGTCATAAGTACGGCATAGCCGAAATGTACAGGTTGTGCAGCAATAATTTTAAATAAAGTGCCCAGTCTAGCCGAAGAGCTTTTTGTACCAAAACTGTTAAATTTCAATAAAGGAAAATTAATAAGTAACGATTAACGTAAATTATATAAACTATTATAATATTTTGAGTCATAGATATTTTGAATTATGAATTATTTAAATTTTGAATTGTTACTATGTTGAATTATTATGACTTATGAATTGTTATACCATATTATATTTTGATTTAATTATGTATTATTAATTATAGAAATAAATTAATTTCTTTCATTTAAAGGCACCGTTGGTTTAGACCACCGTAGGCATAATAAGGGTAGGATCAAACAATGTTGATTGACACCTACAGGTTGGGTGGGTAAAGAGGGAGAACTACAACACCTCAGTTCTCCAAAAATAGATAGGGTGTATTACATATTGATCTGTTTTATTTTATCTGGTCCCCCCCCCCCCCCCTCCCTCTGTTGTCGTTTCTGTCTACAATACTATTCTGTAACACCGTTTGTCTAGGCAGCACAAAACCCACGCACATTTTCCCTGAGCTAGGCCGCCCAAATAATAGACAGAGTGTGCAAAGCCGAGACGACTTTGTAAGTGCATGAATATTAACATTGAATCAAATTCATTGGTTTTTATACTCGATACAGAATGTTAAGAGTATATTAAGTATGTGCATGAATAGAAAGGGCAGTCAATACCCTGACGTACGATCCAGTCTCAACCTTCAATGACTGCTGTCCACAAAGGGCTAAGACCTCCAGCAAGAGAGTCCCCTGGTGGAACTCACGACTTGAAAAATTGCGAGGAGAAGCTAGGACAGAATTCAACAGGGCCAAAAGGACCAATAATTGGGATCTCTTCAGGATATCCTTACCTAATTACAATAGGGAGTTAAGGAAAACCAAGAGATGCTCATGGAGGAATTTCTGTGAAGACCTTAGGGACATACCCTCAACTGCAAGGGTTTATAGAGCCCTATCAAAAGCCAGTGGAGGACCGATTGGGACACTGAAGGGCCCGAACGGTGTATACACCAGTGATTCGCAGGAAACTCTAGAGGTTCTTCTAAAATCTCATTTTCCTGACTGTTCATTCTGTAGCACAGGGGGAGATCCTGATACAGATGAACTGAGGCACACAAGGACCAAAGACCTAATAATGAAAATTATAGTTAGCTACGAAAGGGTAGAGTGGGCAATTGACTTTTTCAAACCCTACAAATCCCCTGGTCCAGATGGCATATTTCCAGCCATGTTATCTAAGGGCAAAGGGATCATCATAAGGAAAATGATTCCTATATATCGTGCCAGCCTTTTGCTGGGATATATTCCAAAGACCTGGAGAGCTGTAAAGGTTATATTCATTCCTAAAAGAGGGGACAAGCCACCATGCTCTCCCAAATCATACAGACCAACCAGTCACTCCTCTTTCATGCTAAAGACCATGAAGAAACTGATAGAATGCTACGTCAGAACTGACATACTAGAAGCCAACCCGCTTCACAAACCGCAATTCGCCTACCAGAAGGGTAAATCCACGGTGACGGCACTGCATCATTTGACAACCGACATAGAAAAAGCAATTGATGCAAAGGGAGTGTGCTTTCGACAATGCAAACTTTGACTCGATGAGCCGGGCTATGACAAACAGGGGGTAAACCCTAAGGTAGTAGCCTGGGTGAAGGCAATGCTATGCCGCAGACTGATAAAGGCCGATCTTGGACTTGCCTCGGCTAGCATCAATGCCTCAAAAGGCTGCCCACAGGGTGGTGTTCTATCTCCTTTACTGTGGTCACTCCTAGTAGACAACTTAGTTCTGTCTCTCAATGCAAACGGATGCAGATGACATATCCGTAATCATCAGGGGCAAAGATGAAAGGATCCTAGCAGACCTCATGCAACGTGCACTCGATCAAACAGTCAATTTTTGCACTTCAGAGGGGCTCTCTATTAACCCTAGTAAGACCATCATAATCCCGTTCACCAATAAAAGGATTCTTAAATTCCCAGATATAAAGGTTAGTGAAACAGTTGTGACTCTGAGTACAGAGGTAAAATATCTAGGGGTAACTCTGGATAGCAAACTCACTTGGAATGCACACCTGAGAGCAGTAACCACAAAATCAACTCGATCTCTCTGGGCTGTCAAGCACATGCTTGGCAAATCATGGGGGCTTTCTTCACGAATGGCCCACTGGGCGTACACCCAAATGGTTTGACCGATGATTCTGTACGGGGCGGCAGTATGGTGGGAAAAAGCCACACAAAGCACCGCTATCAACAAACTCAACAAGGTACAAAGGCTAGCTTGCCTAAGTATCACAGGGGCATTGAGGACAACCCCGACGTCAGGACTGGAAGCAATTCTAAACCTAACTCCCTTACATAGAGCTATAGAGGAAGAGACTGTAAAGCAGGCTCTGGGACTCTATGTAGGTAACAAATACCAGAAGGGCAACCTTAGAGGACACCTAGGTGTATTGAATAGGGTAGAGGACATCTTTGACAAAACGAAAACCCTAGACCAAAGACAAACTATCCATAGTTTCACGAAAAACTACAAGGTAATTTTTTCAACAAGAGAGCAATGAACTTCTAATCCATCTTGGCTAAATGACGATGCACAAAACTGGTTCACAGATGGATCCAAGACAGCATCAGGGGTAGGAGCAGGCATAGTGGTTCCTAGCACACACATCTCTCTCTTTCACTTGAGGCTGAATGTACCGTATTTCAGGCGGAGCTCTTCGCTATTTTACAGGTGGTATATAGACTGAATAGCAGACGGTTGGTAGGAGTTAACATTCGTATACTCTCCGACAGTTAAGCAGCTCTTAAAGCACTAAACAGCTATAGCTATAGCTCAAACTTCATATATGAATGCCACCGTGAGCTAGATGTACTGGCAACCAATAATAGAGTCTCTCTGGTATGGGTCCCAGGACATGAAGGTCACTCAGGTAATGAGGCCGCGGATGTAAGGGCTAAATTAGGAACGGAAGCCCTGTTTATAGGCCCAAGTCCGATGTTTGGTTATTCAAACAACAAACTCAAATCTGACATATATAACTGGCTAGAAAACAAGAAAATAATGCACTGGAACAATCTAGAGGGTCTCAGGCACTCAAAAAGATATGTTTGCCCTGATGCAGCTAGAGCAAAGGTAGCTCTATCCTTAAACAGATCACAACTTAGGTCACTTTGTGGGGCGTTAACTGGCCACTTTCCCTGCAACGACCATCTACATAAGATGGGCCTTGTTAGCAACAGGACTTGTAGATTCTGTGAGGAGGATTTTGAATCAATGGAACACCTAATCACAAACTGCCCCGCCCTGACACGTAATAGAGCAAAGCTGTTAGGCAACTACATTCTCAGAGAGGAGGACCTGATGCATATCCCGCAGACTGGTCTGACTCTGAGAACATTAAAAATTAACTAGTGGTAAGGGGGCACAAAAGATCTTTGTGGGTCGCAGTGCTCAAGGGCGCAAGCCCACCCTCGTTCGACATTACATTACATTACATGTGCAATGTCCGTCATGGTGTCTGTCCGTCTGTTCGTCTGTATGAACGCAACTTTTTTCGACACCCTTCAAGCTAGAGACTCGAAACATTGCAAAATTCTTTTTCTATTGCCAGGAAAGTTAAAGTGTCAAGATTGGGGTTCTACGATAACTAGGAGGCTGGCCAATCGATAAATTCGATAGCTCAAAATCGATAAAACTACCTATTTCTGACATCCTTACAGCTAGAACAACCAAATTTGGTGAGAAAATAGCCACTGGAAACCACCTAAGCCACCTCCACTTATTCCGCCCCCAGCCCCCGCAGTAACAAATCAGAAACGCCTATATCTCCCACAGTTTTTTATCTAGAGCCACCTTATTTGATACCAAGATAGGTGACGACGACCCCCAAACTCTGCATCAAAACCATAGCTCGCAAATGAAAGTTGATCGTTTTTTCTAATATGCTCTGCTTCGTAACATAACCGAAAAGATTGTGCAGACACGATCTGTCTCTGAGCGACCCTCTTATTTTTGTTTCCTATCGGTTTTCGCTCAAGCGCTTTGCATTGACTCATTCGTGTGACGCTCTCAAATGAATGTCGCGTAAAAAGTAATAAGATTTTCGCTCACACAAAGACTCTCACCAAAAGACAGTTTGACTAAAAAACTTAACAGAAATGATCTTTGCCTTGGTGTACATGTAAATACATGCATATAAATGTACATGAGCATGAAAATAATAAAAATGACAATGCAATCGGATGTTGAATAAAAATGTGAAAAAATGTTTTGTTTTTTAAGGAATAATATTTATTTTTATTTTGTTTTAATAATATATATATATTTTTTTTGAATGGAGCTTAGCTTAACAACTAATAACGCGTTAAGATTCTCTGCAGATATTGAGCTTCGTCTTTCACTTAAAATTATATGAAAGGCAGAAGATGCTCGCTTTGCAGATACCTGAGTTGCCGGTGTTGCTAGAACAACCTGCGCGAGTGCACTCAAATGTGGCAACTTAAGTCTGAGATCATTAAAAAACTCCAAAATATTTGCGTTTAATGGTAAACGACCATTATTATTATTATATTGGGGGTAAATACACTGCGACCAAATAGATCTATTGTGCCCCCTTCTTGGGCTATAGCTCTTCCATCAGGCCCAGGTGTTGCATAAAAGCAAGTACCTTTTTTGGGTCGATGGTTTCTAAATCGCTAAGTTGCACAATATGTTTTCCTAGAAAACTACTTCTTTTCCTTACTAAGGCTACGCATTCTGCTATAATGTGCAAGGAGGATTATCCTTCCATTTCGCAGAATCTGCAAATCTCGCTGCTGACTATACCTAGCTTTGCCAGGTGACCTCGTAGTCTACAATGTCCTGTCAAGAGACCGGTGAGTATTCTGAGTCTATTTTTACCCATTGATATTACTAGCTTAAACCGTTTCTTTGCTTGTCTGAGTCCTGGTGTCCTTGCCCAGCTCGTTCTTCGCAGAAGTCTCTCTTCATTCCTAAGCTCTTGCCGTATTGTGCTTCTTCCTATACCACAGTACGGCTCGGGTCCTATTAGGGGTGTCGCTGCCCCCAGTCTTGCTTGCTTGTCTGCCTCTTCGTTCCCCGCTATTTTGACATGTCCCGGGACCCATTTTAGGGGAAGCCTATTTTGTGATCCCAGAGTGTCTAGCTTGGTTCGTACCTCACGAACTACCTTTGACCTGATTTCGGTCTTACTAAGTGCCATTATTGCTGCTTGACTATCGGATAGGATGGCTATATCCCTATTCCGATAGTTACGCTTTAGATTAAAGTCCACACACCTCCCGATTGCATTTACCTCAGTATGGAATATGCTGATGTGCGTACCTAGGGGCTCATGGTACATTAGACGAGGGCCTACCACACCAAGACCGGAGCCCTGTTGCGTTAGGGATCCATCGGTTCACCATTTTATGGTGTGTGGCTTCATATTGTGGACCTCTTCCAGAGATGTTCACTCCTTTTTATTACAGAGGTGAACTTGAAACATTTGGCCGAACATGTGGTCGACTTTCATTTCGTCCCTTGGCTGTGCCAGTAGGGGAAGTTCACCCGATATCTGCCTCTACTCGACTAAGAATGTGTCCTCTCCCAACTCCTTCAACGGACATTGCTAAGAGGGTTGCCTTTTGTCGCAGCCTAATTGTGTGATGGAGTGGGGTTATCTCCAATAGAACCTCAAGCGCTGATGTGGGACAGGTCCTCATCGCTCCCGTGATTCCTACACATGCCATTCTTTGTAGTTTTTGAAGCTGCTTCTGCACAGTGATTTGCTGTGCCTTATCCCCCCATGCAATCACTCCATACGTGAGCATGGGCCTTACTACCATAAGGTATAGCCATCTTATTATCTTTGGTGATGTTCCCCATCACTTCCCGGCTATGCTACGACACGTATACAGTGCTCTGCAGCACTTTGCGATCGTATTCTGAACATGGGTGTTAAAGTTAAATTTACTGTCGAAATTGACCCCAAGGTACTTAATTTCCTTGCTTGTTTCTATTGGACTCACCGCGAGCCTAATCTCCCTCATCCTTTGTAGCTTGTATCTTCTGGTGAACGGAACGATGATTGTTTAAGTAGGGTTTAAGTTGAGACCAACCTCCCTACACCAATCATGCGTAATCCTAAGTCCCAGTTGAACATTATTACAAAGAGTTTCTTCATACTTGCCCCGAGCTATTATCACAATGTCATCTGCATAGCCTTGACATTGAATACCCCTGTTCGCAAGTCTACTTAATAGCTCGTCTACTAGTATACTCCATAAGAGGGGTGATAAAACCCCCCCTTGAGGACAGCCCCTTGTGGTTGTTACTGTTACGGTACTATCTTGTATAGATGCCGTAGCCTGTCTGGACCCTAATAAGGATGAAATCCATCAACTAGTTGTACTGTCCAGCCCTCTTCTATTCAAGGTAGCTTTGACAGCATCATGTGATGTGTTGTCGAAAGCACCTTCAATGTCTAAAAATGCACAAACTGCTACTTCTTTGTTTATTACTGCCACCCGCAGAGTACGGTGCAGCTCATACAGGGCAGTGTCCGTAGACCTGCCTGTTCTGTATGCGTGCTGCGTTGCCTGCAGTGGACTCTGTGTGAGCAGATTACTCCGTATGCTATAATCCACCAGCTTTTCCAACGTTTTCAACAAAAACGATGTTAAGCTGATGGGTCTGAAGGACTTTGGGTTGGTGGTATCTGTCTTCCCTACCTTGGGGATGAAGACCACCCTAGCTCTACTCCAAGTGCTTGGTATATGACCAAGTGCTAGGCTACTGACCAGGGTTTTCCATAGAGTGGGTAGGAGTATTCCCTGTCCCTGCTGAAGGAATACCGGTGATATGCAGTCTAGACCAGGAGATTTGTAAGGCTGGAAGGTTCCAATTGCCCATTTTATTTTCTCCACTGTGACCACCGACTTGGCACATGCCCAGTCAATGGCCGTTGGTCTGTGTTGACCTCCTGTTTCAAGCGATTCGCACGGTTGCCAGGGGATACTTCCTGGGAAGTGCGTCTCAAACAGAAGCTCTAACCTTTGCATATTGGTGCTCGTAAATGAATTATCTTTACGCTTCAAGGCTAAATTAGCCTCCGGCGCCCGCTTTGATAATGCTCTATGGAGCCGGGCACATTCATTCGTACTTGCTATGCTTTCGCAGAAGTCCCTATAGTTCCTACGTTTGGCCTTCCTAATCTCCTTGCTGTAGGAGGTTAGGCCTTCGCGGTATGTATCCCATGACCCGTCCCTCTTGGCTTTATTGAAGAGGTGACGGGTGGTGAGCCGCAGTCTCTCAAGACCGTCATTCCACCATGGGGCATTTTTTTCTTTACCCGTTTTCCCTAGTGGGCACCTTTCTTCATATGTATTTTTAATGCTACTATTTAGATTTCTAACAACTCTTTCTAGCTCACCCGCGCATCTGGGTATTCCAGAGTTTTCAGTGGCTAGATTAAGTTCTTGGGTAGACCTCAATTTTTCCCAATTCGTTTTCCTGGGGATACGAGTTGGTATACTATTATCCGTATTAACCTTAAGTTTGACTAGGATAATCCTGTGATCGGACTTGGATTTTTTTGAAGAGACATGCCATTCTCTGAAATGTGGCCTAAGAGACCGACTAATCAGAGTAGGCAGATGCCACCACAATAGGGGGGGCGTTTCCAATTGCCCTTACGGCAATAGGTACGCAGTCCCTAATGAGGAATTCTGAAAGAATATTAAAATTAATACATTTACTTACCATAATGCATGCTCTAGATGTAGAATCTCTTTGATCCCAGATTACCTTTGAGTCAGCGGTGTACAGGCCTTTTATACCATTGTTTATCCATGGCTCCTGTACCAGGGCTAGCCCAAGATGTTGGGTGATAAGCATCCTGGCCAAGACAGCAGAGGCTGCCTTAGCCCGAAGGAGGTTTATCTTGGCTAGCCCAGTGACGGTGACGTTTGATGTCACCATCACTCATCCGCCGCTCCAGCTCCTGGTGATGCATGTTGGAAGCTGCCCACATCACCGCTGCCCGTCATGGTGACGTCAGCTTCTGCAGTTTCAAGCTCCTCAGCGAGCTCTTGCGAGGACATCGGCACCTCATCATCCATACCTTCCAGCTCTGCTGGACCGAGCGTCATCTCCGCCAGGTCCTCATCCTCGGCCAGATCCTCTGATAAATCAGAGACACCTGCCAGATGAGCACTCGGAACAGTGGCGGTGGGAGGTGTGGGGGCCGAGCCTGCAGCTCCCGGGACTGTCGTTTGGGCAGGGGTAGTCCTTGCGCCAACACTCTTCAGACCGCTAACGGGGATGGTCCCGTAGCGGAATGAAACTTGGTGGCCTCTCGCCACTATCGCGTCCTTGGATGCCTCATCGATGCCTATCACCAATAGCGCACCTCAGCCTTCCGTCCTCCTTGACAGCACCTTCCACGAGTCGGTCTCGATCTTGTTCTGGTTCCTCAGCAGAACCAACAAAGATTCGGTTGACCGATCCACGCTTCTTGGGCAAAAGATGGTGATGTTGTGGGGTGATGGAATATCATCACCCACCTTGCAGTGCAGTGGAGCCCCTTTCCACGACTGCAGTCTTGGCGCCACGGTCTTCAGCCACTCCGCTGAGTGATCGTCAGAAAATTCAATGACCAGGTAGCCAACCCGGAAATGAATGCCCGCGAACGCGACCGCGGTGTCCCACCCTGTGAGGATAACCTCATCCAGGATGGCCTTCTCCAATGCGGACAAGTCCCCATGGCTGAGCATTACCTGCGGTATTCCACAGGTAACATGGCCACCTTGACTTTTTTTGCAATCGCTGCATACGATATGCGAGTCTCGGTGGTCAATGGAAAGGAAGACCTCACTGCTGTTGCTATGGCGGCTGCCGACGTGCTGGGACGCTCCTCTGGGCACGCCCTCTTGGGGTGGCAGTGGGTGGCGTCAAATTACTGCTCAGGCGTTTGGGGGCTGGTCCCCGTACCTGGCTCGCCGAGTCTCTTCCAGCCGTGGCATGCGCAGTGCCTCAGCAGGGGGTAGTCCCTGCTGAAGGTACCACAGGTTCCATTTGGTTTTTGAGCCGTTCAGCGTTTTTCGGTTTGGGTCATCCAAACCGCCCAGCTCTCCCAATTTTGGCAGCTGCGCTTTTGGCTGCTGGTGCTGCACGCCATGTCGCCTAACAGCGCTAAGCCTCGGACGCATCGGCTGGGATGGTCCAGCCTTGCTTCCTCCTCCTGCAGCTGGGGCGACACGGTGACGTAGGGCTTCCCTCGTCGTAGGTGCGCGCGCTGTATTTATTGCCGCATGCGGCCTTCTTGTTTGCTGCGCCTGGTTAGGGCGCCGTGGGGCTGGTCCCACATTGAAGGGCCGCTCCCCGTCAAGGAGGCGGTCCTCAAAGTGTCTCGCGACACTGGCAGCAGGGGTATCCTGCTGCACACCTAAATACTTTTTATTTTTATTGTTTCCTGACATGTTCCCACGAGTTGCGGAGAAATATGGGGTCCACCCGGCAGAGATCCGCAGTACCCGGGTAAGGCTAATTAGAACAGGCGGTCGCCATCTGCCTGAGCTCACCGTTAGTGACTGGGCTAGTTTTTAATCCGGGCCCCCGCCAGATTGACTTTCGGCACGGTTCGAATGACACCTTAGTCCAGCCCGGAGTGAGATATTGGGGAAGGGATGAAGAAGGGTACGTGTGAGGGAGTTGGGAGTGTGTGAGTCTATGCTTTGAAGACGGCGACACAAGCGTTTTGTCGATACGGTGAACGGTACCGTACCCGCTGTTTGTCCAGGACTGCTTATTTGCAAGGAATCTCATTATTCGCAGCTAACCTCATAAAGAGGCCGTTCGCTATCCGCAACCCGCGACCCGCCTGGTGGCCTCAGCTTAGCCCCCTCTGAACTATCCCACAAGTTCTTTAGACCAAGGAAACGACCATATATTGCGTCAAAACTTTCAATGTCAGCATAATTATATTCGATACCGAAGGTAAAGAGTATATGGTTTTGTGCAATGTCCGTC
>JARNME010000457.1:0-299083 GCA_030179655.1 Scaptomyza flava | reverse complement strand
GTTGTAGAGCAGTGGTATATATGTACAATTAAATATATGACCACGATGCGTGAAGTAATAAAACACTTGTTTCTGGTTAAGTATTATTCTCAAGAGCCAAGTCTATGTAAATGGAACATAGTTCTTAGCATAAAAGGTAAATGGAATTGATACAAATGTTGCAGAAATTGCTTATTATTGCAGAGAGAGCCGCGGAAGTAAGAGCGGCAGTTCATGTTTGATTCTGCCTACTTTTAGGCATGAACATACCGCCCCCCTTGCAGTATTGCAATATATAAAAAAAAAGGGATTTATTAGTGGCTGCAGGATCCTGATAACACCCAGCCAAAAACAGTGCTCTGGGCCACAGGAGCTCCTCCTTGGCTGGAAATGACGCCGGGAAGTAGAATTTCTGGGTAGACGTCAGCTCCCAGCACTATGCTAACCGAGCTCGGTTGAAACCAGCGGTCGTCCGCGAGCACGATGTTGCTTGTATCAGCACGGAAACGCTCTGCGATCGGCTCACTCGGTGTGTGGAACCTGGTAGGAACCGCCTGGAAGATAACTTCCTTCTGGAAGTCGGAGCACCGTGACTTGAGAACCGCGGTGCATGCATCCTCAGAACCGACTCGGGTGACGGATAGGCCGAAAACCTTAGCCAGTGGCGTGTCGATTCGACTCAAAGGGCAGCACGGGTCGACCACTGCCCGGGTGTCGAATATTTTTGAGCCCGTATCCACTCTCAGGACCACCGTTGGCATCACGGTGGTTTTTTGGTGTGCCAAGATTGAAGCAAGCGAGAGGCTGTTCGGTGCCCCTTTGTGGGAACGTAACGGGGATTCGTCACGTGAAGGCCGGGCCTGGATGGTCGCTGGCGTGGGCTGGCATGCCTCGTGCATGTGAAGCAGGGTGTGATGATCACCCTGACACACACGACATCTGTCTTCTCGGCGGCAGGTTGACCCAGAGTGCTGATGGGCAAGGCACTTGGGGCAGTACTTGTTCACAAGCACTGCCCTTAGCCTCTTCTCGGCTGTTAACCGCATGAACCGTTGGCACTTTTTGAGCGCATGGACTCCACGGCAGACTCGGCAACGGAAGGAGTTAATTCCTCGAGTACGTCTGTCCTCGGCTGCGCGTGAATTACCTTTCCTGGGAGCCATCTTCTTTCCTGGTAGATAACTAAACGATAGATAACGTATTCGGAATAAGTTGGATGCTATGGATACTAGAAGGAGCGGACGAGCACAAACGAATATGGAAATAACGGAGTTGTTAAGTAGAAGAAACATCTAAAACTTGTGCTTGAGCAGTTGGCTCGTTAGGAAGTAGCACAAGCTTAGCTACGGGTCTCTTAATTACACCGCGTGCCGTCAGAATATCGACGACCCGTACATTATTGTCAGAGCCTAAATATGTCTTTTGAACGCGTCCTAGCCGCCACTCATTGGCTGGGATGTGGTCTTCCTTGATAATGACCATGTCGCCTGGTTGCAGATTTCTTTGCTGCGATTGCCACTTGACCCTTTTATGCAGCTCTTTTAAGTACTCTTCCTTCCAGCGGACACAAAGTTGCTGGTTGAGAGCCTTGAGGCGTTGCCACCTGTTCAAAATTGACACTGCACTCTCCTTGATTTCGGGCTCGCATATGGACAAAAGCGGTGCTCCGATCAGAAAGTGACCAGGGGTAAGGGCCAAAAAATCAGTTGGATCTTCTGACATGGGGGAGATGGGTCTCGAGTTGAGACATGCTTCGACTCTAGAGAGCAGCGTTGATAGCTCTTCGAACGTGTACTTAAAGGACGAAGTGGATTTGTAGAAAAGAGCTTTAAAGCTCTTTACACCAGCTTCCCACAAGCCACCCATATGAGGTGCACCTGGTGGGTTGAAACGCCACGATAGCTTTTGTTGGCTATAATTGGCAAGAATGCATTTTCGTGTAGCTTCGAGGAAATCTTGGTCAAGAACCTTGGAAGCTCCGACAAACGTTTTACCGTTGTCAGAGAACATTTGCTGGGGACAACCACGTCGTGCAGCGAATCGAGCAAATGCTGCGAGGAATTTCTCCGTGGTCAAATCGGTTGTGGCTTCCAGATGAATAGCCTTAGTACTGAAGCACACAAAAACGCAAACATAGCCCTTGGAAATTCGACAAGCGCGGCCAGTAAAACTTTTTATGTCAAAGGGTCCGGCAAAATCGACACCCGTGTGGGTGAAGGGTCTGGAAAAGGTGGTTCGTTCAGCTGGCAGGTCACCCATGAGTTGGGTTTGGAGTCGCTTCTTGTAGACGACACAAATCTTACAAGAATTTATTGTGGCCTTAATGAGGACCTTGACCTTTGGGATCCAATACCTAGATCGAATCAGACGCAGCATCAGCTGGTTGCCTCCATGAAGCGAAATGCGATGAGTGAAAGAAATAAGTAAACGGGAAAAACAGCATGAGTAAGGGATCAAAATTGGGTGCCGTTCATCGTAGCTTAAGTTCTCGGATGCTCTAACTCGGCCGCATGCTCTTATAAGCCCATTTTGGTCCAGGAATGGGTTCATGTTGATTATATGACTGGACTTAGGGAGTGGTTGCTTTTTGAGCAAGGATTTGTACTCCAGTGGGTACTGTGTCTGCTGAGTGTGCTTGATGAGTCTATCTTGGACTTCAGACAGTTCCTTACTACTGAGCTCGTCTGGAAAGCTTTCGGATCCATTTCGACAGTTTGTAACAAAACGATGCACATAGGCTATCACACGTAATGCTCTGTTAAAATCGGAGAAAACGCTCAAGAACGTCGATAGAGGGAATAGTAGCCGCTAGGTTAGCCTTTATGGAACGCTGCTCTAAGTTAGTTTCCAAATAGGAATCGGAAGAGGAAGGCCACTGATCTTGGGTGAATTTTAGCCATTCTGGTCCTTGCCACCACAACTTACTGTCCAAAAGTTCCTGTGGTGAAACTCCCCTACTGGCTAGATCTGCTGGATTAAACTCAGAGCGGACGTGAGACCATGTCCCCGTGTCGGTTGCTTGTTGGATTTTTGAGACCCTATTACCCACAAACGTAGTCCAAGTACAGGGGGGCTTGTTAAGCCAAGCTTAGACAATTGTGGAATCAGTCCAAAAGAAACAATCGACCTTTTCACTGGTCAATTGAGGAAGGAGTGTGCTGGTCAGTTCTGCGAGAAGTACTGCACCACACAACTCAAGCCTTGGCAGGGAAACAGTCTTGATTGGGGCTACTCGGGTTTTCGAAGTGAGGAGATGCGTATAGACCTGGTCATTGACTTCAATACGGGCGTACAGAGATGCGCCGAATGCACGTTGTGATGCATCGCAAAAGCCATGATACTGCAGTTTGGCAGAATGTTGGAAATGTAACCATCTTGGAATGCGGATCTTTCCCAAAACGGGGTAGGATGTTAGGAACTCCCTCCAACGGCGATCGAGCTCTTCAGGCAACACGTCATCCCAATCTAGCTTCTGGAGCAAATCTCCTGCATAAATATTTTTGCACGCACGATGACCGGTGACAACCACCCAGCAGGGCCGAAAAGCTTCGCAATGCTTGAAAGAACATCGCGTTTGGTGAAAGATGTCTGCAGTATTATGGTGGACGGGGAGAAGAAAAACTCATCGGAGTCGGTTTGCCATCTAATTCCCATGTCTTGGCGACACTGGCTTCTTCGATTTCCAAGAAATCGTCTCGAAGCAAGTGATCTTTTGGAATTTCCTTCAAAACAAGTCTTTCATTTGCTGTCCACTTTCGTAATGGAAACCCAGCACTCGCTAGAGCCTTACGGAGTTCTCGTATCTTAAGAATCGCCTGCTCAACGGAGTGAGCCCCGCCAGAACATCATCCACATACATATGCTCGGATATAATGTTACTAGCGAGAGGAAACTCTTCTTTTACATCTGAAGCAAGCTGCTGCAAAGCTCGGAAGGCCAAAAAGGAGCACAATTGACACCAAAGGTGACTGTGTCAAGTTCGAAATCGCACAAATCATTATTTTTGTTTCGGAACAGAATCCGCTGATATGGAGTGTGCTTGGAATGCACAATGATCTGGCGATACATCTTGGTGATGTCTGCATTAAAAACGTAGCGAAAATAACGCCACTTGAGGATCTGTATGGTCAGATCGGACTGTAGGACTGGTCCTGGATATAGGACGTCATTCAAACTTTTGCCGTTTGTCGAAACACTGGATGCGTTAAACACAACGCGAACTTTCGTAGTAGTGCTGTCTGGCTTGAAACAGCATGGTGGGGAAGATAAAAATGGTTACAGTCAACACTTGGAGGGACTTGTCTCATGTGACCTAAGTCTATGTACTCCTGAATCACGGCGTCATATTGCTCTTTTTGAGGAATGTTTCTCTGCAAACGGCTTTCGTTCTTTAGAAACTGAGCTAGCGCAATGGACCTTGAATGTCCCAACTGGATGTGATCAGGGTTCCGAAAGGGTAGTGTGACTACATATCTTCCATCTTTATTTCTCTTAGTGGTGCGGACAAAATTGCTCTCACACTTGGAATCCGCGTCTTTTATCGGACTTAGAGGAAGATCCTCTACCTCCCAAAACTTTGTGAGAAGCTTATCTAACTGGAGGTTGGGATCGACGGAAACCTGTGTTGTGAACGCGCGAATGGATGAGCCAATACCTTTGGCTATTGGGCCTGTGAGAATCCAGCCAAAGATAGACTCTTGCCCTAATAGAGTTCCGCAGATGTTGGATTGGGAGCCGCCTAATAAAATGGACGGAAGGATATCTGCACCAAGAAGCACATCTATCTGTGAGCTCCTATAAAACGTAGGGTCAGCCAATTGGATATTTGGCAAGTCCTTCAATATGCTTTTGGGGATTGTATACGAGGGAAGGTTACCTGCCAAATGAGGAATCACATACGCTGAGGATTCAATTTGAATTCTCGGCTTTGTTGGGGAGCCTATTAAAAAGTGGCACAACTTCTGAGGCTTGGCTGAAACGGTTTGATTTAACCCACTTATTTGGGCTTGAACGGACTGGAAAGGAAGCTTAATCAAATTGAAAATTCGAGTCGAAATGAACGTTGCTTCCGATCCTGAATCAATCAGTGCACGTGCCTTGTACGTGGTACCTGCATAACAAATATTGATTAGAGCAGTGCCGAGCAAAACACCTTGTGTGTTTGCTGAGAAAAAGGTTTGTACATTGGATGGTATGTTTGCCGAGGTGGTTGGATTGGAGGCTGTCGCATGAGACGCTTGAGATCGGGGGTCGCTTCGATGCAGTAGTGTATGATGGCGACCTTTGCACGTGAAGCAACTATGTGCACTCGTACAATCTTTAAGGAGATGGCCTCTTGCGAAGCAATTCAAACATAACTTATGCTGCTTGATAGTGTCGGATCGCTCCTGGACAGACATTTGTAAAAATTTAGGACAAGTACGGATTGGATAATTCTCTTTGTCGCAAAGTTTGCAAGTTTGGATCTTGGCAGTGACTTTGGCTTCAAAGGAGTTCACTCTTTTGGAAGGGGGTTCTTTTCTAGTAGCCTTTACTGCCAGCTGAGGAGCTACATGGGGGCGTACATCTTCTATTGCTTCTAGGGTTCGGTATCGCTCTAAAAGGAAATTATTCAACTCACCCCTAGTCGGAATATCTGCCGTACTATGTAGAGACTGTTCCCACAGTGATAGTGTGAGTTTCGGAAGCTTTGAGGAACACATAAAAACGAGGAGACAATCCCAATTCTCAGTGGAAATATTTGAAAGTTCTAAAGCCGACAGGCACCCTTGGATGGTGCTCTGTAAATCCTTTAATGCGGCTGCAGACTCGTGAGAAATGGGTTGGATATTAAAGAGAATCCGAAGTTGACTGTTGATTAACAGTCTTTTGTTTTCAAATCTATTGACGAGTGCCTGCCACGCTGACGCAAAACCATCATTCGTCAGGGGGGATTTGGACACGATAGCCTTAGCATCGCCACTCGTCTTTGAATTTAAATGGGAAAGTTTTTCGACAGGGGTAAGACTTGGATTGTTGACATACACCGCTGTGAAAATGTCCCGGAACGTAGGCCATTTCAAATAGTCTCCGGAAAAGACTTCGGTGTCAACAGGCGGTAATCGGCAGCCTCTCGGCTGATAGGAAACATTCGGACTCGGAATTGGTATCGTAGCGTTCTCAATTTGCTCGCTAAGCATGGATGCACAACGCTCGTACGCCCCATAGCAATGGTCATATTTTGAATGTAGGATTTCGGTGTCGGTTACATTGCTGTGTCCCGCAGATTCGGAGAGCGCTTTTGAACAGAGCTCGACCTTTTCCCACAAGGTCCGAATCTGTTCTAGTCTAACTTTGAGCGTGTGCAGTGACACGTCGGAATTGGAGGCGAATTTAGTCTCAAATTGACTGAGACGATCGGTCACGGAAATGAATGTGTTAAGGTAAACATACTCTGCATTTTTAGTTTCTGATCGACGGATCTAGTAATTAGCGGCGGAACTGTAACTGGACACTTTGCAGATGTGGACGCTACGAATGTAGTTGGATCAGAACTAGATCTTTTATGGAGCCCGGACGGAACGGCAAGAAGATTATTTTTGTCCTTGGCAATGTCACTTTGCATGCTAGGATCTTATGCAGCAAAAACAAAAAAACTTTTTTTTTTTTTTTTTCCGGACGACGTACATATAAAATCAAAGATACAGTAAGTACAGTTAGGAAGAGTGGAGTGGAACGACCAAAGAATGAATAATTAATAATAATTATTTAATTTAAGGTCAGCAATGCACACAAAAAATACTAATTTTAATAATCGCTAATTATGTATATTATTAAAATAATTATTCTTGGATATGGAGTATTTAATAATTTTGCGATCGATAAAAAAAAAATAAAATATATAAATCACGAACATATAAAAATATGTGAACGTCGGATGCTGAACGCAGCTGCGATGCTAAACGATAGTATTTGTGTGAGTGCGTGGATATCGATAACTGATCGTGACGATAGTTTTGTACGTACATACATATCTAGTAACAAATGAACTTGCAATGCTTGTGTTATGATTATGAATAATTGTAGCCAAATAGTGTTTAAAATATGTTAATTAGTTATGTGACTGTATTTATTATCGGCCGCCTTGTTGGAAGTAAATATTCTTTATTAATCTCTTTGTGTTGCGGCGGCCAAAATTTTATTTAGTTATATTTTGTTGCTGTTGGTTATGTGCATGTGCAAGTCCAGTGTTTATTTAAAATAAAATATGATTTACTAAAATGGTTAGCAATTATATAAATGGAGTGTTATATTATGTTGATAAATGTGAATAAAGTCTGTCGGCGTTGCGTATTTAATATATATGTAGTACGCTTTGCTTAGGCCGACAGCTGATTGTATGTGTGTATGTAAATTAATATTTTGTGGCAATTTATATGTGTAAAATAGTCTGTGGTAATGTATGTTTGGATATTGGAAAATTATTTAACATATGACTTGCATATGTCGGCAGCTATGTATGTACATACATATGTATGTATGCTTGAGCTGCGCTGAAGTGCCGGCATATGCTTGTAGATATGTATGTAGTAATTGTTGCGGATATGTGCAAACTATATGTGTAGCATAAATTGTAAAATAAAACACGTCTTTAATGGAAATGTTTTTGTTCCTTATTATGTTGTTAATATTTTATGTGAACAATTTTTCTTGCAAGTGCATTTGGATGGAGAAGAAATATGGCGGACTTGAAGCTGCACTTTGAGTTTTTACATTCGTACATGTATATGGAATTGTAGATGTATGTACGTACATACAAATATGGAGGACAGCCACTGCACTTGTACTTTTAATATATGTATATATGTAAATTGATTGCTCGTTTTGGAGATATAGCGGACTGTATGATGCTGTATGTTTCGATATGTTGTATTAAAGCGGACTGTATGATGTTGTATTTTAATAAATGTGGGAAAAAGAATAACTTAACTTTTTTTCTTTTCTCTTCGTTGGACTTTGATCGGTAAGTCACCGTTGAAAGCTGGGGCGAGCGGAGTTGGGGGATGAATCCTGATTTTCTTTGAAAATCCTTTTGAATATCCGGCTCGAAGGACCAAAATGTAGTGGTGGGGTGGCTTTTCCGATCTTTTGGGTTTGGTTGTAGAGCAGTGGTATATATGTACAATTAAATATATGACCACGATGCGTGAAGTAATAAAACACTTGTTTCCTGGTTAAGTATTTATTCTCAAGAGCCAAGTCTATGTAAATGGAACATAGTTCTTAGCATAAAAGGTAAATGGAATTGATACAAATGTTGCAGAAATTGCTTATTATTGCAGAGAGAGCCGCGGAAGTAAGAGCGGCAGTTCATGTTTGATTCTGCCTACTTTTAGGCATGAACAGGATATAAAAACATTAGACAACGACATCAAGCACCAAGAGCTATTAAAAAAATTTATAAAGTATTCGGAGGAAATTTGATCGAACAATGTAACACCCAAAATATTTATTATGGTTTACATTAAATCGTGAAGTCATAATCGAGTCTACTACGTACTTCACATTTTTCCATGAGTTGTTCCCATCTAAAACCCCTATCAATTTATCCGTTTTTTCTTATTATTATTTTTTCAACCAAGTAAGTGCGTACCTGTTTTTTCAATTTTATCTCTCTAGAAAATGTCTGTAAGTTCGGTAGCCTCGAAGTCATTCAATATGTTTGTTATAGGGATTTTGTATTGTATTTCTATTATTTTACATTTTAAGTTTTCCGGTTTGGTGAGTAGCTCTTCTCAATTAAGTATTATGTTTGCTTATACACACATAATTATTTATTTAGATTTTTGTCTGAATAATAAAAATGTATTCAAATCTTTTAAAAATTTAAGGATTTACTTTTATGTATGGAATTTTGGCTGTCCTATTATATCGCTGATTGTTCTAACAAAACAATTGATTGAACACTACCTCCATAATGTCTTTTAAACGTATCTTTGATTGAGTTTTCGATAATAGCTTCTTATTAATTTTTTTAGATCGTACCCGAGTCACGTACATATTTCTGGGTACGTAAAAATTAGCACGCAAACAAGATTGAGGGCAGAGACACTCCCAAAAGGCTTTGAGCAAAGGGTGAAGTAGAAAAAGGTACAATAAGGTAGGAGCTAACGAACAGCGAGAGTCTTTAGATGGAAGCGAGCTGAACGAAGACATCTGATCTCAGACAAGACAAATGTTTATCGGGAGAAAGAATCCTCCTTTCACATTAAAGCAGTATGCGTAGCCTTAGCAAGGAATTAATTTTATTGTCTTAGAACAACATATCAACCGTATTAAAGGCTAAGAAACCCTCAACTCATCATAAATACTTGATCTCGTACAGTTTCCATGTCCAGTGGAAGAGTCATAGAACTAGAAGGGGAGCACAACAGACCTCTCAGCTACCAAATCATTCATCGACGATTAAGGTTTATACAGGCAGGAGACATATTATTCTATTATTGATTCCCCTTTTATGTTTAATTTTTTTTTTTTATTAAAAAGTTGTTACAATTCTACTGACTTTTATTGATTTTTTATTAATTTTTTATTATCTTGTCGGGAATTTAATTTCCGTTTGTTTTTCTTCACAAAGTAGTTTACATCTGTCAGTCAATTCGTGATTTTTTTTCTAAAAAATTTTTGAGATTCGAATCTATTTTTTTAAGAGTGCTTTCAATTTTTTTCACTTAAAGCCAACAAAAGTACTGACGCAATACTGCTTATATACTGCTTGATATATGTTTAAACGGAGGGCTGTTATATGTGCAATATGCAGATATAACAGTCCACCAGTTTAACATCTATCAACACCCTGTTTTAAAAACAGCTTGCTGTTAGCTGTTATTTTTATATAACAGTCAAACAACAACCTGTTTTTAAACCTGAAAAATCCGTGTTTTTAGCAGCAAAATTAACACCCCCCTCCCCATAACTGTTTTCAAACCGGAAAAATTGCAGTCAAACAACAACCTGATTCTTGAAAACCACAAAAATAACAGCTTAACAGCCCCAGTATTTAAAACCAGAAAAAATAACAGCTCTCTATTTTAAACAGTTAAACAACAACCGGTTTCTTAAACCAAAATAAACCTGTTTTTAACAGCTAAACTGCAGCCGGTTTTTTTTCTACCGGTAAAATAACCGCTCTCTGTTTTAAACAGCTATATAACAACCTGTTTCTTAAAAACATCAAAAATAACAGCAAAACAAGAAGCTGTTTCTGAAAAACATGAAAAATAACAGCAAAACAGCACCCGGTTTTTCAAACCGTAAAAATAGCAGCTCCCTGTTTTAAACAGTTAAACAACAACCGGTTTCTAAAACCGAAAAAAAAAACGTGTTTTTAACAGCAAAACTGCCACCAGTTCCATGTATTTTGGGCTTACCTCTTTTCAAGGTTATTGTATGAGTTCTAGAATTGGAGTTGAAAGAGAAAATATTTGCCTGGAAACGTCAGATGGCCACCGCTGCCTCACTTTGCAAGGAGTACTTTACTCTGTTCAACAGCGTACTTTCAAAGCCCGGTTTTTAATCGCCACGATTGTGGACTTGTTCTTTCATTTAAATGTTAAATTCAAGTTATAGTACAAAACGCAGCAGTATTGCGTCAGTACTTTTGTTGGCTTTAAAAAAATAGATTCGAATCTCAAAAATTTTTTGAAAAAAAATCACGAATTGACATTGCTGACAGATGTAAACTACTTTGTGAAGAAAAACAAACGGAAATTAAATTCCCGACAAGATAATAAAAAATTAATAAAAAATCAATAAAAGTCAGTAGAATAGTAACAACTTTTTAATAAAAAAAATAAATTAAACATAAAGGGGAATCAATAATAGAATAATATGTCTCCTGCCTGTATAAACCTTAATCGTCGATGAATGATTTGGTAGCTGAGAGGTCTGTTGTGCCCCCTTCTAGTTCTATGACTCTTCCACCGGACATGGAAACTGTACGAGATCAAGTATTTATGATGAGTTGAGGGTTTCTTAGCCTTTAATACGGTTGATATGTTGTTCTAAGACAATAAAATTAATTCCTTGCTAAGGCTACGCATACTGCTATAATGTGAAAGGAGGATTCTTTCTCCCGATAAACATTTGTCTTGTCTGAGATCAGATGTCTTCGTTCAGCTCGCTTCCATCTAAAGACTCTCGCTGTTCGTTAGCTCCTACCTTATTGTACCTTTTTCTACTTCACCCTTTGCTCAAAGCCTTTTGGGAGTGTCTCTGCCCTCAATCTTGTTTGCGTGCTAATTTTTACGTACCCAGAAATATGTACGTGACTCGGGTACGATCTAAAAAAATTAATAAGAAGCTATTATCGAAAACTCAATCAAAGATACGTTTAAAAGACATTATGGAGGTAGTGTTCAATCAATTGTTTAGTTAGAACAATCAGCGATATAATAGGACAGCCAAAATTCCATACATAAAAGTAAATCCTTAAATTTTTAAAAGATTTGAATACATTTTTATTATTCAGACAAAAATCTAAATAAATGATTATGTGTGTATAAGCAAACATAATACTTAATTGAGAAGAGCTACTCACCAAACCGGAAAACTTAAAATGTACAATAATAGAAATATAATACAAAATCCCTATAACAAACATATTGAATGACTTCGAGGCTACCGAACTTACAGACATTTTCTAAAGAGATAAAATTGAAAAAACAGGTACGCACTTACTTGGTTGAAAAAATAATAATAAGAAAAAACGGATAAATTGATAGGGGTTTTAGATGGGAACAACTCATGGAAAAATGTGAAGTACGTAGTAGACTCGATTATGACTTCACGATTTAATGTAAACCATAATAAATATTTTGGGTGTTACATTGTTCGATCAAATTTCCTCCGAATACTTTATAAATTTTTTTAATAGCTCTTGGTGCTTGATGTCGTTGTCTAATGTTTTTATATCCTGTTCATGCCTAAAAGTAGGCAGAATCAAACATGAACTGCCGCTCTTACTTCCGCGGCTCTCTCTGCAATAATAAGCAATTTCTGCAACATTTGTATCAATTCCATTTACCTTTTATGCTAAGAACTATGTTCCATTTACATAGACTTGGCTCTTGAGAATAAATACTTAACCAGGAAACAAGTGTTTTATTACTTCACGCATCGTGGTCATATATTTAATTGTACATATATACCACTGCTCTACAACCAAACCCAAAAGATCAGAAAAGCCACCCCACCACTACATTTTGGTCCTTCGAGCCGGATATTCAAAAGGATTTTCAAGGAAAATCAGGATTCATCCCCCAACTCCGCTCGCCCCAGCTTTCAACGGTGACTTACCGATCAAAGTCCAACGAAGAGAAAAGAAAAAAAGTTAAGTTATTCTTTTTCCCACATTTATTAAAATACAACATCATACAGTCCGCTTTAATACAACATATCGAAACATACAGCATCATACAGTCCGCTATATCTCCAAAACGAGCAATCAATTTACATATATACATATATTAAAAGTACAAGTGCAGTGGCTGTCCTCCATATTTGTATGTACGTACATACATCTACAATTCCATATACATGTACGAATGTAAAAACTCAAAGTGCAGCTTCAAGTCCGCCATATTTCTTCTCCATCCAAATGCACTTGCAAGAAAAATTGTTCACATAAAATATTAACAACATAATAAGGAACAAAAGCATTTCCATTAAAGACGTGTTTTATTTTACAATTTATGCTACACATATAGTTTGCACATATCCGCAACAATTACTACATACATATCTACAAGCATATGCCGGCACTTCAGCGCAGCTCAAGCATACATACATATGTATGTACATACATAGCTGCCGACATATGCAAGTCATATGTTAAATAATTTTCCAATATCCAAACATACATTACCACAGACTATTTTACACATATAAATTGCCACAAAATATTAATTTACATACACACATACAATCAGCTGTCGGCCTAAGCAAAGCGTACTACATATATATTAAATACGCAACGCCGACAGACTTTATTCACATTTATCAACATAATATAACACTCCATTTATATAATTGCTAACCATTTTAGTAAATCATATTTTATTTTAAATAAACACTGGACTTGCACATGCACATAACCAACAGCAACAAAATATAACTAAATAAAATTTTTGGCCGCCGCAACACAAAGAGATTAATAAAGAATATTTACTTCCAACAAGGCGGCCGATAATAAATACAGTCACATAACTAATTAACATATTTTAAACACTATTTGGCTACAATTATTCATAATCATAACACAAGCATTGCAAGTTCATTTGTTACTAGATATGTATGTACGTACAAAACTATCGTCACGATCAGTTATCGATATCCACGCACTCACACAAATACTATCGTTTAGCATCGCAGCTGCGTTCAGCATCCGACGTTCACATATTTTTATATGTTCGTGATTTATATATTTTATTTTTTTTTTATCGATCGCAAAATTATTAAATACTCCATATCCAAGAATAATTATTTTAATAATATACATAATTAGCGATTATTAAAATTAGTATTTTTTGTGTGCATTGCTGACCTTAAATTAAATAATTATTATTAATTATTCATTCTTTGGTCGTTCCACTCCACTCTTCCTAACTGTACTTACTGTATCTTTGATTTTATATGTACGTCGTCCGGAAAAAAAAAAAAAAAAAGTTTTTTGTTTTTGCTGCATAAGATCCTAGCATGCAAAGTGACGTTGCCAAGGACAAAAATAATCTTCTTGCCGTTCCGTCCGGGCTCCATAAAAGATCTAGTTCTGATCCAACTACATTCGTAGCGTCCACATCTGCAAAGTGTCCAGTTACAGTTCCGCCGCTAATTACTAGATCCGTCGATCAGAAACTAAAAATGCAGAGTATGTTTACCTTAACAACATTCATTTCCGTGACCGATCGTCTCAGTCAATTTGAGACTAAATTCGCCTCCAATTCCGACGTGTCACTGCACACGCTCAAAGTTAGACTAGAACAGATTCGGACCTTGTGGGAAAAGGTCGAGCAGGAATTCGAGCGCTGTTCAAAAGCGCTCTCCGAATCTGCGGGACACAGCAATGTAACCGACACCGAAATCCTACATTCAAAATATGACCATTGCTATGGGGCGTACGAGCGTTGTGCATCCATGCTTAGCGAGCAAATTGAGAACGCTACGATACCAATTCCGAGTCCGAATGTTTCCTATCAGCCGAGAGGCTGCCGATTACCGCCTGTTGACACCGAAGTCTTTTCCGGAGACTATTTGAAATGGCCTACGTTCCGGGACATTTTCACAGCGGTGTATGTCAACAATCCAAGTCTTACCCCAGTCGAAAAACTTTTCCATTTAAATTCAAAGACGAGTGGCGATGCTAAGGCTATCGTGTCCAAATCCCCCCTGACGAATGATGGTTTTGCGTCAGCGTGGCAGGCACTTGTCAATAGATTTGAAAACAAAAGACTGTTAATCAACAGTCAACTTCGGATTCTCTTTAATATCCAACCCATTTCTCACGAGTCTGCAGCCGCATTAAAGGATTTACAGAGCACCATCCAAGGGTGCCTGTCGGCTTTAGAACTTTCAAATATTTCCACTGAGAATTGGGATTGTCTCCTCGTTTTTATGTGTTCCTCAAAGCTTCCGAAACTCACACTATCACTGTGGGAACAGTCTCTACATAGTACGGCAGATATTCCGACTTGGGGTGAGTTGAATAATTTCCTTTTAGAGCGGTACCGAACCCTAGAAGCAATAGAAGATGTACGCCCCCATGTAGCTCCTCAGCTGGCAGTAAAGGCTACTAGAAAAGAACCCCCTTCCAAAAGAGTGAACTCCTTTGAAGCCAAAGTCACTGCCAAGATCCAAACTTGCAAACTTTGCGACAAAGAGAACCATCCAATCCGTACTTGTCCTAAATTTTTACAAATGTCTGTCCAGGAGCGATCCGACACTATCAAGCAGCATAAGTTATGTTTGAATTGCTTCGCAAGAGGCCATCTCCTTAAAGATTGTACGAGTGCACATAGTTGCTTCACGTGCAAAGGTCGCCATCATACACTACTGCATCGAAGCGACCCCCGATCTCAAGCGTCTCATGCGACAGCCTCCAATCCAACCACCTCGGCAAACATACCATCCAATGTACAAACCTTTTCTCAGCAAACACACAAGGTGTTTTGCTCGGCACTGCTCTAATCAATATTTGTTATGCAGGTACCACGTACAAGGCACGTGCACTGATTGATTCAGGGTCGGAAGCAACGTTCATTTCGACTCGAATTTTCAATTTGATTAAGCTTCCTTTCCAGTCCGGTCAAGCCCAAATAAGTGGGTTAAATCAAACCGTTTCAGCCAAGCCTCAGAAGTTGTGCCACTTTTTAATAGGCTCCCCAACAAAGCCGAGAATTCAAATTGAATCCTCAGCGTATGTGATTCCTCATTTGGCAGGTAACCTTCCCTCGTATACAATCCCCAAAAGCATATTGAAGGACTTGCCAAATATCCAATTGGCTGACCCTACGTTTTATAGGAGCTCACAGATAGATGTGCTTCTTGGTGCAGATATCCTTCCGTCCATTTTATTAGGCGGCTCCCAATCCAACATCTGCGGAACTCTATTAGGGCAAGAGTCTATCTTTGGCTGGATTCTCACAGGCCCAATAGCCAAAGGTATTGGCTCATCCATTCGCGCGTTCACAACACAGGTTTCCGTCGATCCCAACCTCCAGTTAGATAAGCTTCTCACAAAGTTTTGGGAGGTGGAGGATCTTCCTCTAAGTCCGATAAAAGACGCGGATTCCAAGTGTGAGAGCAATTTTGTCCGCACCACTAAGAGAAATAAAGATGGAAGATATGTAGTCACACTACCCTTTCGGAACCCTGATCACATCCAGTTGGGACATTCAAGGTCCATTGCGCTAGCTCAGTTTCTAAAGAACGAAAGCCGTTTGCAGAGAAACATTCCTCAAAAAGAGCAATATGACGCCGTGATTCAGGAGTACATAGACTTAGGTCACATGAGACAAGTCCCTCCAAGTGTTGACTGTAACCATTTTTATCTTCCCCACCATGCTGTTTTCAAGCCAGACAGCACTACTACGCAAGTTCGCGTTGTGTTTAACGCATCCAGTGTTTCGATAAACGGCAAAAGTTTGAATGACGTCCTATATCCAGGACCAGTCCTACAGTCCGATCTGACCATACAGATCCTCAAGTGGCGTTATTTTCGCTACGTTTTTAATGCAGACATCACCAAGATGTATCGCCAGATCATTGTGCATTCCAAGCACACTCCATATCAGCGGATTCTGTTCCGAAACAAAAATAATGATTTGTGCGATTTCGAACTTGACACAGTCACCTTTGGTGTCAATTGTGCTCCTTTTTTGGCCTTCCGAGCTTTGCAGCAGCTTGCTTCAGATGTAAAAGAAGAGTTTCCTCTCGCTAGTAACATTATATCCGAGCATATGTATGTGGATGATGTTCTGGCGGGGGCTCACTCCGTTGAGCAGGCGATTCTTAAGATACGAGAACTCCGTAAGGCTCTAGCGAGTGCTGGGTTTCCATTACGAAAGTGGACAGCAAATGAAAGACTTGTTTTGAAGGAAATTCCAAAAGATCACTTGCTTCGAGACGATTTCTTGGAAATCGAAGAAGCCAGTGTCGCCAAGACATTGGGAATTAGATGGCAAACCGACTCCGATGAGTTTTTCTTCTCCCCGTCCACCATAATACTGCAGACATCTTTCACCAAACGCGATGTTCTTTCAAGCATTGCGAAGCTTTTCGGCCCTGCTGGGTGGTTGTCACCGGTCATCGTGCGTGCAAAAATATTTATGCAGGAGATTTGCTCCAGAAGCTAGATTGGGATGACGTGTTGCCTGAAGAGCTCGATCGCCGTTGGAGGGAGTTCCTAACATCCTACCCCGTTTTGGGAAAGATCCGCATTCCAAGATGGTTACATTTCCAACATTCTGCCAAACTGCAGTATCATGGCTTTTGCGATGCATCACAACGTGCATTCGGCGCATCTCTGTACGCCCGTATTGAAGTCAATGACCAGGTCTATACGCATCTCCTCACTTCGAAAACCCGAGTAGCCCCAATCAAGACTGTTTCCCTGCCAAGGCTTGAGTTGTGTGGTGCAGTACTTCTCGCAGAACTGACCAGCACACTCCTTCCTCAATTGACCAGTGAAAAGGTCGATTGTTTCTTTTGGACTGATTCCACAATTGTCTTAGCTTGGCTTAACAAGCCCCCCTGTGCTTGGACTACGTTTGTGGGTAATAGGGTCTCAAAAATCCAACAAGCAACCGACACGGGGACATGGTCTCACGTCCGCTCTGAGTTTAATCCAGCAGATCTAGCCAGTAGGGGAGTTTCACCACAGGAACTTTTGGACAGTAAGTTGTGGTGGCAAGGACCAGAATGGCTAAAATTCACCCAAGATCAGTGGCCTTCCTCTTCCGATTCCTATTTGGAAACTAACTTAGAGCAGCGTTCCATAAAGGCTAACCTAGCGGCTACTATTCCCTCTATCGACGTTCTTGAGCGTTTCTCCGATTTTAACAGAGCATTACGTGTGATAGCCTATGTGCATCGTTTTGTTACAAACTGTCGAAATGGATCCGAAAGCTTTCCAGACGAGCTCAGTAGTAAGGAACTGTCTGAAGTCCAAGATAGACTCATCAAGCACACTCAGCAGACACAGTACCCACTGGAGTGGGCAGCATTTGCTCGATTCGCTGCACGACGTGGTTGTCCCCAGCAAATGTTCTCTGACAACGGTAAAACGTTTGTCGGAGCTTCCAAGGTTCTTGACCAAGATTTCCTCGAAGCTACACGAAAATGCATTCTTGCCAATTATAGCCAACAAAAGCTATCGTGGCGTTTCAACCCACCAGGTGCACCTCATATGGGTGGCTTGTGGGAAGCTGGTGTAAAGAGCTTTAAAGCTCTTTTCTACAAATCCACTTCGTCCTTTAAGTACACGTTCGAAGAGCTATCAACGCTGCTCTCTAGAGTCGAAGCATGTCTCAACTCGAGACCCATCTCCCCCATGTCAGAAGATCCAACTGATTTTTTGGCCCTTACCCCTGGTCACTTTCTGATCGGAGCACCGCTTTTGTCCATATGCGAGCCCGAAATCAAGGAGAGTGCAGTGTCAATTTTGAACAGGTGGCAACGCCTCAAGGCTCTCAACCAGCAACTTTGTGTCCGCTGGAAGGAAGAGTACTTAAAAGAGCTGCATAAAAGGGTCAAGTGGCAATCGCAGCAAAGAAATCTGCAACCAGGCGACATGGTCATTATCAAGGAAGACCACATCCCAGCCAATGAGTGGCGGCTAGGACGCGTTCAAAAGACATATTTAGGCTCTGACAATAATGTACGGGTCGTCGATATTCTGACGGCACGCGGTGTAATTAAGAGACCCGTAGCTAAGCTTGTGCTACTTCCTAACGAGCCAACTGCTCAAGCACAAGTTTTAGATGTTTCTTCTACTTAACAACTCCGTTATTTCCATATTCGTTTGTGCTCGTCCGCTCCTTCTAGTATCCATAGCATCCAACTAATTCCGAATACGTTATCTATCGTTTAGTTATCTACCAGGAAAGAAGATGGCTCCCAGGAAAGGTAATTCACGCGCAGCCGAGGACAGACGTACTCGAGGAATTAACTCCTTCCGTTGCCGAGTCTGCCGTGGAGTCCATGCGCTCAAAAAGTGCCAACGGTTCATGCGGTTAACAGCCGAGAAGAGGCTAAGGGCAGTGCTTGTGAACAAGTACTGCCCCAAGTGCCTTGCCCATCAGCACTCTGGGTCAACCTGCCGCCGAGAAGACAGATGTCGTGTGTGTCAGGGTGATCATCACACCCTGCTTCACATGCACGAGGCATGCCAGCCCACGCCAGCGACCATCCAGGCCCGGCCTTCACGTGACGAATCCCCGTTACGTTCCCACAAAGGGGCACCGAACAGCCTCTCGCTTGCTTCAATCTTGGCACACCAAAAAACCACCGTGATGCCAACGGTGGTCCTGAGAGTGGATACGGGCTCAAAAATATTCGACACCCGGGCAGTGGTCGACCCGTGCTGCCCTTTGAGTCGAATCGACACGCCACTGGCTAAGGTTTTCGGCCTATCCGTCACCCGAGTCGGTTCTGAGGATGCATGCACCGCGGTTCTCAAGTCACGGTGCTCCGACTTCCAGAAGGAAGTTATCTTCCAGGCGGTTCCTACCAGGTTCCACACACCGAATGAGCCGATCGCAGAGCGTTTCCGTGCTGATACAAGCAACATCGTGCTCGCGGACGACCGCTGGTTTCAACCGAGCTCGGTTAACATAGTGCTGGGAGCTGACGTCTACACAGAAATTCTACTTCCCGGCGTCATTTCCAGCCAAGGAGGAGCTCCTGTGGCCCAGAGCACTGTTTTTGGCTGGGTGTTATCAGGATCCTGCAGCCACTAATAAATCCCTTTTCTTTTATATATTGCAATACTGCAAGGGGGGCGGTATGTTCATGCCTAAAAGTAGGCAGAATCAAACATGAACTGCCGCTCTTACTTCCGCGGCTCTCTCTGCAATAATAAGCAATTTCTGCAACATTTGTATCAATTCCATTTACCTTTTATGCTAAGAACTATGTTCCATTTACATAGACTTGGCTCTTGAGAATAAATACTTAACCAGGAAACAAGTGTTTTATTACTTCACGCATCGTGGTCATATATTTAATTGTACATATATACCACTGCTCTACAACCAAACCCAAAAGATCGGAAAAGCCACCCCACCACTACATATCCAAATTATATGTTTTGTGGGCTGGTGTGTTAAAAGTTAAAGGTGTGAGCCTTGGAAAGTAGCTGGAAATAATATAAATCAGGGGATCCAAAATCGGTACAGAGTAGAACAATGAAATACTATTCAAATAAGGCACCTACATGCAAACCGTACATTATATAGGTAAAAGTTAATTATGTGTGTACGATTGATGGTCCAGGTGAGGATCGCTTCGTCGTATGGGAGGGTGGGGTGTCAAGTGATGATGGTGAGCGATTGAGTCTCTTTAGGATGCCAGGCTGTCGTAAACAGTGACAGTACTTTTAATTTAATATAAGTAAATATTTTGTGTACCCGTATAACAGCCTATTTTTATTTTTAAATGAAAAAATAAACACAACTATTCCCTTCCATCAGTTTGATAGATTAATTGGCTTCCGTTTTTAACAGCCCAGTTTTTGTCAAACAAAGGACGATTGAATATAAATTGTAGGAAACATCGAAAATTATTAAAGTAAGTTTAGAAGTGGAGCGCAATAAAAAAGAAACATAAGGGAAAAATACTATATGAGATGCAAAAGAAATAAATAAACAAAATAATAATTAACAACAATAATCAGCAAACAATCAGGAACATAGAGCACATTCCATTAAGTAATATAATAATCTCAAAGTGCGTGATAAAATGCGAAACTTAAAGAACCAACTAATAATGTTGAAGAAATTCTATAAGACAGTTCCGTCTTTCCACTAATTGTTTTAACTGTATAACCTACCTAGCTCAGGCAAGCAAATTGTTCTTAAAAGCGTCAAATAGTAAACACTTTGAAACGAAAAGATCTGATGCTCCTTAAGTGTGAAAGTTGTAACACTCATGTGTTTAAGTCAGCGATAAGATTCTGAGCAAAATTTAATCTCAATACCTAAAAGCTGATAAAAATATAGATACAGACATATAGTACTTGAAAGCCTAAGGTGTTGATCTACATATTGATTAAGAATAAACATATCTGGGATCAAGCATGCTTTCGTTTATGCAGCACAGAAAAAAAATACTATGACTCGGTTCAAAAATTGAGAGGCAAAACCCTTAAATTTAAAGGCAATATATAAAGTCAAATAACATAAAAGAATAAAAATAAATAGCAAAAATAAAACAATAAACAATATGCAGATGGAATGACATACTACTTTTAAATCTTACTCCCTGCCGTATTATATGTAAAGGAAAATGGACCAAGAAAATAGATTGTGGACCTAAACAAGAACAGCTTTATCTCGCTCTTTCAATGTACGAATTATAACCCACAAGCATCATAACAGAATATAGTCTAGCAAAACTGCTTACTACTTACTACTTGAAGTCTAAACGGTCTTAAGACCATGAATCCTAAGTTAGTGAAAATTATTGTAAATGACTTGCTTGCGCTCTTTTATTAGTTTAACATACAACTATTGCTTTACCAACATAAAAAAAGAAAAATAAATCTTACTATACAATTATCAAACCAAATCTTATTATTTGGAGCCTCCTCCACAAACAGTATGCAATAAAATCAAACACTCTACTAAAATCAAAAAACAGGATCAAGAGCTAGGGTGTATAAAACGACTGATACAAAGGAAGAAAAAACCGAAAATATCAATATTTAGTGGGTATAAACCATTCCGGTGATAGTTAAAGTACATTATTTTAAAAACACACACTACAATTAAAAATTTTAAGTACACTACCGCCCGTTTTGCAAAATACCGACTCTCAAGTCATCTCGAGCTTTAGTACATCACAACCGTATTTTGCCATCCAAATTCAATATTAATGCAAAGGTTCAAGAATAATAAATCACAATACAATGGTTTCACGAATTAAATAAATAACTCAGATCATGAAAAAATAAATCCTTTAGCGACAATAAGTTTTGAGCACTAAAGAAAATAAGTCTCCTTAAGAAATAATTATAATAATTATATGAATAAATACGCCCTAATAACATGGCATCTAATAGATACTTAACCCTTAAATTAAAACATTTAACGTATTCATACTTTTCGAAACAGTGTAAGGCTCATGTCTCGAACTGACAAGCTAGTTCAATGCACTTCCTTATTAAATGCAAGAAAAATGGGGAGAATAATGAAATAAAATATTACCATCCATCAATTATAAGAAATAAGTAACGAAATTTTGTAAGTTCAAGCAATGAGTTTGGAAATATAAAAATCTAACATAATCACTAAAAAAGTAGAAATGTACATAGGTTGACAGTTGAAATATATTAAAGCAATCAATTATAAAGTTAAAAATCAATGTCCGATCGATTTCCCTGTTAAAATTAAGTTAACTGTTAAGGACAATAATACAATCTATCTCGTTTTAAGCGTAAAGCCTAGTCAAAATAGCTAACTACATAACATAAAATGTTTAAAAATCTGTAGAATACTAAGTTGAAGAAAACGATTAAATATAACACAAATTAAGATAGGGTATCATACAACGTCAATAGAAGAATTTTTGAAGTCAGTAAATGAGTACAAAACACATTCTTTATACATTTTTATCGTAGGTAGCATACTGAGAAAGAGTTGGTAAAACTCGTTTATAAAAAAAAAAAAATCAAGCTGCTAAGAACATCTTACTGTTTTCATTTTCTTTATTTTAGAAATTGATTTGATATGTGAGTTTGATGAAATAATTTTAGTTGAGTATAAGAAATAGTTTGACGGATATTTTAAATATGAAAAGTGTCATTTGATGAAAATCTTAAAGCGAGCAGAGGGAAATGATTATTTGATAAGCCTAAAAGATTACCTTAAGGAATTTAAAGAATGTATAAGCAAAATAAATTATTACTGAGATAGAACGAAATCCAATATATGGGGATTAAAAAAATAATAATAACAATAATCTCAAAAAACGATAAAGTTCAAATATTAAGATCAAAACTAGTTTGTTAAAACATGATTTATTATACCAGCTACACGAACTTCGTTAAGCTTTCAAGTGAGTACTAGAACTAAGGCTTATAATATTGACTTAAAAAAGCATTTTATAAAGCCGAAACAAAATCATGGAGTATGACTTGTGTGTTCTACCGGCTTGTCATTAATCTTAATGTTCGGTGTTTGTGTTTGCTAAATCCCTCAACGGAACAAGCTTAATATAAATCTTAAATTTAACATTCTACAAAAATCTATTAAAAAAAAATATAAAATATATATTAACATGAAATAAAATTAAAACATACCCATAAGAATAACATAATTTGATAGTTTATTATCAAGGTACACCAACTTAAACAAGTAAGAAGGCTCTAGTCGGGAGAGCCCGACTAGAAGATACCCTGAACCCAGTTGCAATAAATATATTTAATTTATATAAGACTTTGGTATACTGGCTTAGCTTCCATCGATTAAGTTCAATATCTCCGGTGTTTCTCAACCGATTTGGACGAAATTTTCAGAAAAGTTCTATCATTATCCATTACTTCAACCCTCATTTTTCGATTTTCCAAATTCGATATTTTATTGTTATCGATATTATGTGTATATCGGAAACCAGAATAGTTATCGATAATTTGAAGCAAACTTGTTCTGCTCATGGTATAGGAGAACTTAAATACAAAATCAGAAGTCTCTAGCTCTTGTAGTCTCTGAGATCCACGCGTTCATACAGACGGACAGACGGTCAGACGGACAGACGGACAGACAGACGGACAGACGGACATGGCTATATCGTCTCGGCTGTTGATGCTGATCAAGAATATATACTTTATAGGGTCGGAGATGCTTCCTTCTGCCTGTCATACTTTTGCACAAAACCATTATACCCTTATTTACCCATTTTATGGGTTAAGGGTATAAAAATGTTCATTGGTTTATTAAAAAGTTATACTAATTAGCTCTATAAAAGTAACAGAAGTCAGTGCAATAATCAAAACAGATATATGCAAATAAAGGTTAGAAACGTAAGTAGCGAATAAGTTGGGTGTGCGTTAGAAGGAGGGACAATCAATAAACATACCACCTGCATTTCATAGACGCTCGTGTATAGAATCGCATAACGGAGCGTGTTTTAATATAATAATACAAGCAGGATCACTTTCCCCTATAACACTTTCCCCCTCTAACACCTACCCTCTCTAATACTAACTCTCTCTTTCTCCCTCTAACACTTTCCTCCTCTTACAACTTCCCGCTATAATATTTCAAACTAAATCTGAAAGTCTCAATATTCTTGTGTTGATCTTGTTGCTGCTGCTGCGAAAAAATTCCCATCCCTTGCTTACATAACACTCACGAATGTTGTTGTTCTTGTTGTTGTTGGTTTTGCTTTTGATCATAGCAATGCGGCCTACGAATGTACTGCCCTTTGACTAGCGTACTTCAAACAAGCACAATCTTGTCTCAATCCTTTTATTCTTTGATCACAGGTTTTCACAAACATTCATTGTTTATGTTTTGCCTGCAGGTGTGCAAGGCAACGCACGTCAAACAGCCGCCCTCTCGACTCTCTCTTATCTACTTATTCGTATCTAACACCTTCTCCCTCTAACACTTTCCCACTCTATCCTTTCCACCTCTTACACCTTCTCCCTCTAACACTCCCCCTCTCACACCTTCTCCCTCTAACTCTTTATAATCTAAATGTATAAGTATCAATACACTTGTTTAAAAACAATGTGTTGATCTTGCTGCTGCTGCCGCTGCGAAAGAAAATTTCCCCCCTTCACACATAACGCCCCCACGAAGGTTGTAGTTGTTGTTGCTGTTGACAATATCAATGTACGTGTGCAGCGCAACGTACTTAAAACAGGAGCACACTTGACTCTAACACTAATTGGTTAAATAGTTAAAACTGATCCTCTCATTCACACAGTCATAAAGATCAACGTATTGATCCTGCCGCTGCTGCTTCTGCTGCGTAGGAAAATTTGCATCCCTTGTTCACAGAACTCCACGAATCTGTATGTTCTTGTGGTTGTTGTTGTTGCTGTTGACCATAATAATGCAACGTACATCGAACAAGCGTTCGCTTTTCACTATTTTCTATCCTTCCTTCCTTTGCACACTGCTACTCATGACCATAAACATTCATTCTTTATTGCTTGCTTTCAGGTTAACAATGCAGCGCACGTCAAACAGGCGCGCACTTGACTCTCTCTTATCTATCCTTTCTTCCTGTGCACACTGCACCTCATGACCATAAACAGGTTTACAATGCCACGCACGTCAAAGAGGCGCACAATTGACTCTAACACAAGTTAGGTAAACAGCCAAATCTGTTCCTCTGATCACCTGCTTGTAGGTGTATAATGCAACGCAGGTTTAACAGGCGCGCACTTGACTCCAAATCCTTTGATCACTAATTCTCACAGATGCTGCTGGTAAAGTGGTGGCCTAGGAATGTAAATCCTTTGTTCTCCACATTAGGCTAATCAAAGGAGGGATACGATCGTGGGAAAAAGGGTCATAAATTATGATATGGAAGGGGGTAAAAAAAGTGTCAAAAAAAAGGTCAAAGATCAAGGGGGCGATAAAAGGGTCATAAAATTAATGGGGTCATAAATTGTCGGCATCCCTTTGGTGTAGAACCGGCAGTTCCCTACTACTGAGATAATTAGTATAACTTTTTAATAAACCAATGAACATTTTTTAAGTTGATGTACTTTGTTAAGAAACTATCAAATTATGTTTTTCTTATGAGTATGTTTTAATTTTATTCCATGTATATACATATTTTTATATTTTTTTTTATAGATTTTTGTAGTATGTTAAATTTAAGATTTATATTAAGCTTGTTCCGTTGAGGGATTTAGCAAACACAAACACCGAACATTAAGATTAATGACAAGCCGGTAGAACACACAAGTCATACTCCATGATTTTGTTTCGGCTTTATAAAAAGCTTTTTTAAGTCAATATTATAAGCCTTAGTTCTAGTACTCACTTGAAAGCTTAACGAAGTTCATGTAGCTTGTATAATAAATCATGTTTTAACAAACTAATTTTGATCTTAATATTTATACTTCATCGTTTATTGAGATTATTGTTATTATTATTTTTTTAATCCCCATATATTGGATTTCGTTCTATCTCAGTAATAATTTATTTTGCTTATACATTCTTTAAATTCCTTAAGGTAATCTTTTAGGCTTATCAAATAATCATTTCCTTAACTTTCCCTCTGCTCGCTTTAAGATTTTCATCAAATGACACTTTTCATATTTAAGATATCCGTCAAACTATTTCTTATACTCAACTAAAATTATTTCATCAAACTCACATATCAAATCAATTTCTAAAATAAAGAAAATGAAAACAGTAAGATGTTCTTAGCAGCTTGATTTTTTTTTTTATAAACGGGTTTTACCAACTCTTTCTCAGTATGCTACCTACGATAAAAATGTATAAAGAATGTGTTTTGTACTCATTTACTGACTTCAAAAATTCTTCTATTGACGTTGTATGATACCCTATCTTAATTTGTGTTATATTTAATCGTTTTCTTCAACTTAGTATTCTACAGATTTTTAAACATTTTATGTTATGTAGTTAGCTATTTTGACTAGGCTTTACGCTTAAAACGAGATAGATTGTATTATTGTCCTTAACAAGTTAACTTAATTTTAACAGGGAAATCGATCGGACATTGATTTTTAACTTTATAATTGATTGCTTTAATATATTTCAACTGTCAACCTATGTACATTTCTACTTTTTTAGTGATTATGTTAGATTTTTATATTTCCAAACTCATTGCTTGAACTTACAAAATCTCGTTACTAATTTCTTATAATTGATGGATGGTAATATTTTATTTCATTATTCTCCCCATTTTTCTTGCATTTAATAAGGAAGTGCATTGAACTAGCTTATCAGTTCGAGATATGAGTCTTACACTGTTTCGAAAAGTATGAATACGTTAAATGTTTTAATTTAAGGGTTAAGTATCTATTAGATGCCATGTTATTAGGGCGTATTTATTCATATAATTATTATAATTATTTCTTAAGGAGTCTTATTTTCTTTAGTGCTCAAAACTTATTGTCGCTAAAGGATTTATTTTTTCATGATCTGAGTTATTTATTTAATTCGTGAAACCATTGTATTGTGATTTATTATTCTTGAACCTTTGCATTAATATTGAATTTGGATGGCAAAATACGGTTGTGATGTACTAAAGCTCGAGATGACTTGAGAGTCGGTATTTTGCAAAACGGGCGGTAGAGTACTTAAAATTTTTAATTGTAGTGTGTTTTTAAAATAATGTACTTTAACTTTCACCGGAATGGTTTATACCCACTAAATATTGATATTTTCGGTTTTTTCTTCCTTTGTATTAGTCGTTTTATACACCCTAGCTCTTGATCCTGTTTTTTGATTTTAGATTAGGGTTTGATTTTAGTGTATACTGTTTGTGGAGGAGGCTCCAAATAATAAGATTTGGTTTAATAATTGTATAGTAAGATTTATTTTTCTTTTTTTATGTTGGTAAAGCAATAGTTGTATGTTAAACTAATAAAAAGAGCGCAAGCAAGTCATTTACAATAATTTTCACTAACTTAGGATTCATGGTCTTAAGACCGTTTAGACTTCAAGTAGTAAGTAGTAAGTAGTTTTGCTAGACTATATTCTATTATGATTCTTGTGTTATAATTCGTACATTGAAAGAGCGAGATAAAGCTGTTCTTGTTTAGGTCCACAATCTATTTTCTTGGTCCATTTTCCTTTACATTTAATACGGCAGGGAGTAAGATTTAAAAGTAGTATGTCATTCCATTCTAGTAATATTTGTTTATTGTTTTTATTATTTTGCTATTTAATTTTTATTTTATTCTTTTATGTTATTTGACTTTATATATTGCCTTTAAATTTAAGGGTTTTGCCTCTCAATTTTTGAACCGATTCATAGTATTTTTATTTTTTTCTGTGCTGCATAATCGAAAGCATGCTTGATCCCAGATATGTTTATTCTTAATCAATATGTAGATCAACACCATAGGCTTTCAAGTACTACATGTCTGTCACTATATTTTATCAGCTTTTAGGTATTGAGATTAAATTTTGCTCAGAATCTTATCGCTGACTTAAACACATGAGTGTTACAACTTTCACACTTAAGGAGCATCAGATCTTTTAGTTTCAAAGTTTTTACTATTTGACGCTTTTAAGAACAATTTGCTTGCCTGAGCTAGGTAGGTTATACAGTTAAAACAATTAGTGGAAAGACGGAACTGTCTTATAGAATTTCTTCAACATTATTAGTTGGTTCTTTCCGTTTCGCATTTTATCACGCACTTTGAAATTATTATATTACTTAATGGAATGTGCTCTATGTTCCTGATTGTTTGCTGATTATTGTTGTTAATTATTATTTTGTTTATTTATTTCTTTTGCATCTCATATAGTATTTTTCCCTTATGTTTCTTTTTTATTGCGCTCCACTTCTAAACTTACTTTAATAATTTTCGATGTTTCCTACAATTTATATTCAATCGCCCTTTATTTGACAAAAACTGGCCTGTTAAAAACGGAAGCCAATAATTCTATCAAACTGATGGAAGGGAATAGTTGTGTTTATTTTTCATTTAAAAATAAAAATAGGCTGTTATACGGGTACACAAAATATTACTTATATTAAATTAAAAGTACTGTCACTGTTTACGACAGCCTGGCATCCTAAAGAGACTCAATCGCTCACCATCATCACTTGACACCCCACCCTCCCATACGACGAAGCGATCCTCACCTGGACCATCAATCGTACACACATAATTAACTTTTACCTAGATAATGTACGGTTTGCATGTAGGCGCCTTATTTGAATAGTATTTCATTGTTCTACTCTGTACCGATTTTGGATCCCCTGATTTATATTATTTCCAGCTACTTTCCAAGGCTCACACCTTTAACTTTTAACACACCAGCCCACAAAAAATATAATTTGGATATAAAAACATTAGACAACGACATCAAGCAATTAGAGCTATTAAAAAAATTTATAAAGTATTCGGAGGAAATTTGATCGAACAATGTAACACCCAAAATATTTATTATGGTTTACATTAAATCGTGAAGTCATAGTCGAGTCTACTACGTACTTCACATTTTTCCATGAGTTGTTCCCATCTAAAACCCCTATCAATTTATCCGTTTTTTCTTATTATTATTTTTTCAACCAAGTAAGTGCGTACCTGTTTTTTCAATTTTATCTCTCTAGAAAATGTCTGTAAGTTCGGTAGCCTCACAGTCATTCAATATGTTTGTTATAGGGATTTTGTATTGTATTTCTATTATTGTACATTTTAAGTTTTCCGGTTTGGTGAGTAGCTCTTCTCAATTAAGTATTATGTTTGCTTATACACACATAATCATTTATTTAGATTTTTGTCTGAATAATAAAAATGTCTTCAAATCTTTTAAAAATTTAAGGATTTACTTTTATGTATGGAATTTTGGCTGTCCTATTATATCGCTGTTTGTTCTAACAAAACAATTGATTGAACACTACCTCCATAATGTCTTTTAAACGTATCTTTGATTGAGTTTTCGATAATAGCTTCTTATTAATTTTTTTAGATCGTACCCGAGTCACGTAAATATTGCAGGGTACGTAAAAATTAGCACACAAACAAGATTGAGAGCAGAGACACTCCCAAAAGGCTTTGAGCAAAGGGTGAAGTAGAAAAAGGTACAATAAGGTAGGAGCTAACGAACAGCGAGAGTCTTTAGATGGAAGCGAGCTGAACGAAGACATCTGATCTCAGACAAGACAAATGTTTATCGGGAGAAAGAATCCTCCTTTCACATTAAAGCAGTATGCGTAGCCTTAGCAAGGAACAAATTTTATTGTCTTAGAACAACATATCAACCGTATTAAAGGCTAAGAAACCCTCAACTCATCATAAATACTTGATCTCGTACAGTTTCCATGTCCAGTGGAAGAGTCATAGAACTAGAAGGGGAGCACAACAGACCTCTCAGCTACCAAATCATTCATCGACGATTAAGGTTTATACAGGCAGGAGACATATTATTCTATTATTGATTCCCCTTTATGTTTAATTTTTTTTTTTATTAAAAAGTTGTTACAATTCTACTGACTTTTATTGATTTTTTATTAATTTTTTATTATCTTGTCGGGAATTTAATTTCCGTTTGTTTTTCTTCACAAAGTAGTTTACATCTGTCAGTCAATTCGTGATTTTTTTTCTAAAAAATTTTTGAGATTCGAATCTATTTTTTTAAGAGTGCTTTCAATTTTTTTCACTTAAAGCCAACAAAAGTACTGACGCAATACTGCTTATATACTGCTTGATATATGTTTAAACGGAGGGCTGTTATATGTGCAATATGCAGATATAACAGTCCACCAGTTTAACATCTATCAACACCCTGTTTTAAAAACAGCTTGCTGTTAGCTGTTATTTTTATATAACAGTCAAACAACAACCTGTTTTTAAACCTGAAAAATCCGTGTTTTTAGCAGCAAAATTTTTATCCCCCCTCCCCTCAACTGTTTTTAAACCTGAAAAATAACAATCAAACAACAACCTGTTTCTTGAAAACCAGAAAATAGCAACTTAACAGCCCCGGTATTTAAAACCAGAAAAAAAATAACAGCTCTCTGTTTTAAACAGCTAAACTGCACCCGGTTTTTTTCCACCGGAAAAATAACCGCTCTCTGTTTTAAACAGCTAAACAACAAGTTGTGTTTGAACAACACCAAAATTAACAGCTAAACAACAAGCTGTTTCTGAAAAACATGAAAAATAACAGCAAAACAGCACCCGGTTTTTCAAACCGTAAAAAATAGCAGCTCCCTGTTTTAAACAGTTAAACAACAACCGGTTTCTAAAACCGAAAAAAACGTGTTTTTAACAGCAAAACTGCCACCAGTTCCATGTATTTTGGGCTTACCTCTTTTCAAGGTTATTGTATGAGTTCTAGAATTGGAGTTGAAAGAGAAAATATTTGCCTGGAAACGTCAGATGGCCACCGCTGCCTCACTTTGCAAGGAGTACTTTACTCTGTTCTGTTTTGTTGGCTTTAAAAAAATAGATTCGAATCTCAAAAATTTTTAGAAAAAAAATCACAAATTGACATTGCTGACAGATGTAAACTACTTTGTGAAGAAAAACAAACGGAAATTAAATACCCGACAAGATAATAAAAAATTAATAAAAAATCAATAAAAGTCAGTAGAATTTTAACAACTTTTTAATAAAAAAAAAAATTAAACATAAAGGGGAATCAATAATAGAATAATATGTCTCCTGCCTGTATAAACCTTAATCGTCGATGAATGATTTGGTAGCTGAGAGGTCTGTTGTGCTCCCCTTCTAGTTCTATGACTCTTCCACCGGACATGGAAACTGTACGAGATCAAGTATTTATGATGAGTTGAGGGTTTCTTAGCCTTTAATACGGTTGATATGTTGTTCTAAGACAATAAAATTTGTTCCTTGCTAAGGCTACGCATACTGCTATAATGTGAAAGGAGGATTCTTTCTCCCGATAAACATTTGTCTTGTCTGAGATCAGATGTCTTCGTTCAGCTCGCTTCCATCTAAAGACTCTCGCTGTTCGTTAGCTCCTACCTTATTGTACCTTTTTCTACTTCACCCTTTGCTCAAAGCCTTTTGGGAGTGTCTCTGCTCTCAATCTTGTTTGTGTGCTAATTTTTACGTACCCTGCAATATTTACGTGACTCGGGTACGATCTAAAAAAATTAATAAGAAGCTATTATCGAAAACTCAATCAAAGATACGTTTAAAAGACATTATGGAGGTAGTGTTCAATCAATTGTTTTGTTAGAACAAACAGCGATATAATAGGACAGCCAAAATTCCATACATAAAAGTAAATCCTTAAATTTTTAAAAGATTTGAAGACATTTTTATTATTCAGACAAAAATCTAAATAAATGATTATGTGTGTATAAGCAAACATAATACTTAATTGAGAAGAGCTACTCACCAAACCGGAAAACTTAAAATGTACAATAATAGAAATACAATACAAAATCCCTATAACAAACATATTGAATGACTGTGAGGCTACCGAACTTACAGACATTTTCTAGAGAGATAAAATTGAAAAAACAGGTACGCACTTACTTGGTTGAAAAAATAATAATAAGAAAAAACGGATAAATTGATAGGGGTTTTAGATGGGAACAACTCATGGAAAAATGTGAAGTACGTAGTAGACTCGACTATGACTTCACGATTTAATGTAAACCATAATAAATATTTTGGGTGTTACATTGTTCGATCAAATTTCCTCCGAATACTTTATAAATTTTTTTAATAGCTCTAATTGCTTGATGTCGTTGTCTAATGTTTTTATATCCAAATTATATGTTTTGTGGGCTGGTGTGTTAAAAGTTAAAGGTGTGAGCCTTGGAAAGTAGCTGGAAATAATATAAATCAGGGGATCCAAAATCGGTACAGAGTAGAACAATGAAATACTATTCAAATAAGGCGACTACATGCAAACCGTACATTATCTAGGTAAAAGTTAATTATGTGTGTACGATTGATGGTCCAGGTGAGGATCGCTTCGTCGTATGGGAGGGTGGGGTGTCAAGTGATGATGGTGAGCGATTGAGTCTCTTTAGGATGCCAGGCTGTCGTAAACAGTGACAGTACTTTTAATTTAATATAAGTAAATATTTTGTGTACCCGTATAACAGCCTATTTTTATTTTTAAATGAAAAATAAACACAACTATTCCCTTCCATCAGTTTGATAGATTAATTGGCTTCCGTTTTTAACAGGCCAGTTTTTGTCAAATAAAGGGCGATTGAATATAAATTGTAGGAAACATCGAAAATTATTAAAGTAAGTTTAGAAGTGGAGCGCAATAAAAAAGAAACATAAGGGAAAATACTATATGAGATGCAAAAGAAATAAATAAACAAAATAATAATTAACAACAATAATCAGCAAACAATCAGGAACATAGAGCACATTCCATTAAGTAATATAATAATCTCAAAGTGCGTGATAAAATGCGAAACGGAAAGAACCAACTAATAATGTTGAAGAAATTCTATAAGACAGTTCCGTCTTTCCACTAATTGTTTTAACTGTATAACCTACCTAGCTCAGGCAAGCAAATTGTTCTTAAAAGCGTCAAATAGTAAAAACTTTGAAACTAAAAGATCTGATGCTCCTTAAGTGTGAAAGTTGTAACACTCATGTGTTTAAGTCAGCGATAAGATTCTGAGCAAAATTTAATCTCAATACCTAAAAGCTGATAAAATATAGTGACAGACATATAGTACTTGAAAGCCTATGGTGTTGATCTACATATTGATTAAGAATAAACATATCTGGGATCAAGCATGCTTTCGTTAATGCAGCACAGAAAAAAAAAATACTATGACTCGGTTCAAAAATTGAGAGGCAAAACCCTTAAATTTAAAGGCAATATATAAAGTCAAATAACATAAATGAATAAAATAAAAATTAAATAGCAAAATAATAAAAACAATATACAAATATTATTAGAATGGAATGACATACTACTTTTAAATCTTACTCCCTGCCGTATTATATGTAAAGGAAAATGGACCAAGAAAATAGATTGTGGACCTAAACAAGAACAGCTTTAGCTCGCTCTTTCAATGTACGAATTATAACCCACAAGAATCATAATAGAATATAGTCTAGCAAAACTACTTACTACTTACTACTTGAAGTCTAAACGGTCTTAAGACCATGAATCCTAAGTTAGTGAAAATTATTGTAAATGACTTGCTTGCGCTCTTTTTATTAGTTTAACATACAACTATTGCTTTACCAACATAAAAAAAGAAAAATAAATCTTACTATACAATTATTAAACCAAATCTTATTATTGGAGCCTCCTCCACAAACAATAACGGAAATTAAATTTCCGAAAAGATAATAAAAAATTAATAAAAAATCAATAAAAGTCAGTAGAATTGTAACAACTTTTTAATAAAAAAAAAAATTAAACATAAAGGGGAATCAATAATAGAATAATATGTCTCCTGCCTGTATAAACCTTAATCGTCGATGAATGATTTGGTAGCTGAGAGGTCTGTTGTGCTCCCCTTCTAGTTCTATGACTCTTCCACCGGACATGGAAACTGTACGAGATCAAGTATTTATGATGAGTTGAGGGTTTCTTAGCCTTTAATACGGTTGATATGTTGTTCTAAGACAATAAAATTTGTTCCTTGCTAAGGCTACGCATACTGCTATAATGTGAAAGGAGGATTCTTTCTCCCGATAAACATTTGTCTTGTCTGAGATCAGATGTCTTCGTTCAGCTCGCTTCCATCTAAAGACTCTCGCTGTTCGTTAGCTCCTACCTTATTGTACCTTTTTCTACTTCACCCTTTGCTCAAAGCCTTTTGGGAGTGTCTCTGCTCTCAATCTTGTTTGTGTGCTAATTTTTACGTACCCTGCAATATTTACGTGACTCGGGTACGATCTAAAAAAATTAATAAGAAGCTATTATCGAAAACTCAATCAAAGATACGTTTAAAAGACATTATGGAGGTAGTGTTCAATCAATTGTTTTGTTAGAACAAACAGCGATATAATAGGACAGCCAAAATTCCATACATAAAAGTAAATCCTTAAATTTTTAAAAGATTTGAAGACATTTTTATTATTCAGACAAAAATCTAAATAAATGATTATGTGTGTATAAGCAAACATAATACTTAATTGAGAAGAGCTACTCACCAAACCGGAAAACTTAAAATGTACAATAATAGAAATACAATACAAAATCCCTATAACAAACATATTGAATGACTGTGAGGCTACCGAACTTACAGACATTTTCTAGAGAGATAAAATTGAAAAAACAGGTACGCACTTACTTGGTTGAAAAAATAATAATAAGAAAAAACGGATAAATTGATAGGGGTTTTAGATGGGAACAACTCATGGAAAAATGTGAAGTACGTAGTAGACTCGACTATGACTTCACGATTTAATGTAAACCATAATAAATATTTTGGGTGTTACATTGTTCGATCAAATTTCCTCCGAATACTTTATAAATTTTTTTAATAGCTCTAATTGCTTGATGTCGTTGTCTAATGTTTTTATATCCAAATTATATTTTTGTGGGCTGGTGTGTTAAAAGTTAAAGGTGTGAGCCTTGGAAAGTAGCTGGAAATAATATAAATCAGGGGATCCAAAATCGGTACAGAGTAGAACAATGAAATACTATTCAAATAAGGCGACTACATGCAAACCGTACATTATCTAGGTAAAAGTTAATTATGTGTGTACGATTGATGGTCCAGGTGAGGATCGCTTCGTCGTATGGGAGGGTGGGGTGTCAAGTGATGATGGTGAGCGATTGAGTCTCTTTAGGATGCCAGGCTGTCGTAAACAGTGACAGTACTTTTAATTTAATATAAGTAAATATTTTGTGTACCCGTATAACAGCCTATTTTTATTTTTAAATGAAAAATAAACACAACTATTCCCTTCCATCAGTTTGATAGATTAATTGGCTTCCGTTTTTAACAGGCCAGTTTTTGTCAAATAAAGGGCGATTGAATATAAATTGTAGGAAACATCGAAAATTATTAAAGTAAGTTTAGAAGTGGAGCGCAATAAAAAAGAAACATAAGGGAAAATACTATATGAGATGCAAAAGAAATAAATAAACAAAATAATAATTAACAACAATAATCAGCAAACAATCAGGAACATAGAGCACATTCCATTAAGTAATATAATAATCTCAAAGTGCGTGATAAAATGCGAAACGGAAAGAACCAACTAATAATGTTGAAGAAATTCTATAAGACAGTTCCGTCTTTCCACTAATTGTTTTAACTGTATAACCTACCTAGCTCAGGCAAGCAAATTGTTCTTAAAAGCGTCAAATAGTAAAAACTTTGAAACTAAAAGATCTGATGCTCCTTAAGTGTGAAAGTTGTAACACTCATGTGTTTAAGTCAGCGATAAGATTCTGAGCAAAATTTAATCTCAATACCTAAAAGCTGATAAAATATAGTGACAGACATATAGTACTTGAAAGCCTATGGTGTTGATCTACATATTGATTAAGAATAAACATATCTGGGATCAAGCATGCTTTCGTTAATGCAGCACAGAAAAAAAAAATTACTATGACTCGGTTCAAAAATTGAGAGGCAAAACCCTTAAATTTAAAGGCAATATATAAAGTCAAATAACATAAATGAATAAAATAAAAATTAAATAGCAAAATAATAAAAACAATATACAAATATTATTAGAATGGAATGACATACTACTTTTAAATCTTACTCCCTGCCGTATTATATGTAAAGGAAATGGACCAAGAAAATAGATTGTGGACCTAAACAAGAACAGCTTTAGCTCGCTCTTTCAATGTACGAATTATAACCCACAAGAATCATAATAGAATATAGTCTAGCAAAACTACTTACTACTTACTACTTGAAGTCTAAACGGTCTTAAGACCATGAATCCTAAGTTAGTGAAAATTATTGTAAATGACTTGCTTGCGCTCTTTTTATTAGTTTAACATACAACTATTGCTTTACCAACATAAAAAATAAAAATAAATCTTACTATACATATATTAAACCAAATCTTATTATTTGGAGCCTCCTCCACAAACAGTATACAATAAAATCAAACCCTAATCTAAAATCAAAAAACAGGATCAAGAGCTAGGGTGTATAAAACGACTAATACAAAGGAAGAAAAAACCGAAATATCAATATTTAGTGGGTATAAACCAATCCGGTGATAGTTAAAGTACATTATTTTAAAAACACACTACAATTAAAAATTTTAAGTACTCTACCGCCCGTTTTGCAAAATACCGACTCTCAAGTCATCTCGAGCTTTAGTACATCACAACCGTATTTTGCCATCCAAATTCAATATTAATGCAAAGGTTCAAGAATAATAAATCACAATACAATGGTTTCACGAATTAAATAAATAACTCAGATCATGAAAAAATAAATCCTTTAGCGACAATAAGTTTTGAGCACTAAAGAAAATAAGACTCCTTAAGAAATAATTATAATAATTATATGAATAAATACGCCCTAATAACATGGCATCTAATAGATACTTAACCCTTAAATTAAAACATTTAACGTATTCATACTTTTCGAAACAGTGTAAGGCTCATGTCTCGAACTGACAAGCTAGTTCAATGCACTTCCTTATTAAATGCAAGAAAAATGGGGAGAATAATGAAATAAAATATTACCATCCATCAATTATAAGAAATAAGTAACGAAATTTTGTAAGTTCAAGCAATGAGTTTGGAAATATAAAAATCTAACATAATCACTAAAAAAGTAGAAATGTACATAGGTTGACAGTTGAAATATATTAAAGCAATCAATTATAAAGTTAAAAATCAATGTCCGATCGATTTCCCTGTTAAAATTAAGTTAACTTGTTAAGGACAATAATACAATCTATCTCGTTTTAAGCGTAAAGCCTAGTCAAAATAGCTAACTACATAACATAAAATGTTTAAAAATCTGTAGAATACTAAGTTGAAGAAAACGATTAAATATAACACAAATTAAGATAGGGTATCATACAACGTCAATAGAAGAATTTTTGAAGTCAGTAAATGAGTACAAAACACATTCTTTACACATTTTTATCGTAGGTAGCATACTGAGAAAAAGTTGGTAACACCCGTTTATAAAAAAAAATCAAGCTGCTAAGAACATCTTACTGTTTTCATTTTCTTTATTTTAGAAATTGATTTGATATGTGAGTTTGATGAAATAATTTTAGTTGAGTATAAGAAATAGTTTGACGGATATCTTAAATATGAAAAGTGTCATTTGATGAAAATCTTAAAGCGAGCAGAGGGAAAGTTAAGGAAATGATTATTTGATAAGCCTAAAAGATTACCTTAAGGAATTTAAAGAATGTATAAGCAAAATAAATTATTACTGAGATAGAACGAAATCCAATATATGGGGATGAAAAAAATAATAATAACAATAATCTCAATAAACGATGAAGTATAAATATTAAGATCAAAATTAGTTTGTTAAAACATGATTTATTATACAAGCTACATGAACTTCGTTAAGCTTTCAAGTGAGTACTAGAACTAAGGCTTATAATATTGACTTAAAAAAGCTTTTTATAAAGCCGAAACAAAATCATGGAGTATGACTTGTGTGTTCTACCGGCTTGTCATTAATCTTAATGTTCGGTGTTTGTGTTTGCTAAATCCCTCAACGGAACAAGCTTAATATAAATCTTAAATTTAACATACTACAAAAATCTATAAAAATAAAAATAAAACTATATGTATATACATGAAATAAAATTAAAACATACTCATAAGAAAAACATAATTTGATAGTTTCTTAACAAAGTACATCAACTTAAAAAATGTTCATTGGTTTATTAAAAAGTTATACTAATTAGCTCTATAAAAGTAACAGAAGTCAGTGCAATAATCAAAACAGATATATGCAAATAAAGGTTAGAAACGTAAGTAGCGAATAAGTTGGGTGTGCGTTAGAAGGAGGGACAACCAATAAACATACCACCTGCATTTCATAGACGCTCGTGTATAGAATCGCATAACGGAGCTTGTTTTAATATAATAATACAAGCAGGATCACTTTCCCCTATAACACTTTCCCCCTCTAACACCTACTCTCTCTAATACTAACTCTCTCTTTCTCCCTCTAACACTTTCCTCCTCTTACAACTTCCCCCTATAATATTTCAAACTAAATCTGAAAGTCTCAATATTCTTGTGTTGATCTTGTTGCTGCTGCTGCGAAAAAATTCCCATCCCTTGCTTACATAACACTCACGAATGTTGTTGTTCTTGTTGTTGTTGGTTTTGCTTTTGATCATAACAATGCGGCCTACGAATGTACTGCCCTTTGACTAGCGTACTTCAAACAAGCACAATCTTGTCTCAATCCTTTTATTCTTTGATCACAGGTTTTCACAAACATTCATTGTTTATGTTTTGCCTGCAGGTGTGCAAGACAACGCACGTCAAACAGGTGCCCTCTCGACTCTCTCTTATCTACTTATTCGTAGCTAAGAAACCTGCTCACAGTTGACTCTCTCTCTCTCTCTTATCTACTAACTTGTAGCTAAGTAACCTGTGCACACTTGACTCTAGCATTTAATAGTTTCATAGGCAATGTACTTTGCTCACTGAACCTCACAGACGGTGATACCTATAACACCTTCTCCCTTTTAACACTTTTCCCCTCTATCCTTTCCCCCTCTTACACCTTCTCTCTCTAACACTCCCTCTCTTAAACCTTCTCCCTCTAACTCTTTATAATCTAAATGTATAAGTATCAATACTCTTGTTTAAAAACAATGTGTTGATCTTGCTGCTGCTGCCGCTGCGAAAGAAAATTCCCACCCTTGCACACATAACGCCCCCACGAAGGTTGTAGTTGTTGTTGCTGTTGACAATATCAATGTACGTGTGCAGCGCAACGTACTTAAAACAGGAGCACACTTGACTCTAACACTAATTGGTTAAATAGTTAAAACTGATCCTCTCATTCACACAGTCATAAAGATCAACGTATTGATCCTGCCGCTGCTGCTGCTGCTGCGTAGGAAAATTTGCATCCCTTGTTCACAGAACTCCACGAATCTGTATGTTCTTGTGGTTGTTGTTGTTGCTGTTGACCATAATAATGCAACGTACATCGAACAAGCGTTCGCTTTTCTCTATTTCTATCCTTCCTTCCTTTGCACACTGCTACTCATGACCATAAACATTCATTCTTTATTGCTTGCTTTCAGGTTAACAATGCAGCGCACGTCAAACAGGCGCGCACTTGACTCTCTCTTATCTATCCTTTCTTCCTGTGCACACTGCACCTCATGACCATAAACAGGTTTACAATGCCACGCACGTCAAAGAGGCGCACAATTGACTCTAACACTAGTTAGGTAAATAGCCAAATCTGTTCCTCTGATCACCTGCTTGCAGGTGTATAATGCAACGCAGGTTTAACAGGCGCGCACTTGACTCCAAATCCTTTGATCACTAATTCTCACAGATGCTGCTGGTAAAGTGGTGGCCTAGGAATGTTAATCCTTTGTTCTCCACATTAGGCTAATCAAAGGAGGGATACGATCGTGGGAAAAAGGGTCATAAATTATGATATGGAAGGGGGTAATAAAAGTGTCAAAAAAAAAAAGGGTCAAAGATCAAGGGGGCGATATAAGGGTCATAAAATTAATGGGGTCATAAATTGTCGGCATCCCTTTGGCGTAGAACCGGCAATCACCTACTACTATTCGAGATAGTGAATACCTAATGGGTGGCATAACTGTTCTGTTAGCTGGTGATTTTCGACAAACTCTTCCAGTGATCCCCAGAGGAACAAGAGCAGATGAAATAAATGCGTGCTTAAAGTCTTCAATTTTGTGGCCCAAAATACAGAAAATTGCATTAACGAAGAATATGCGAGTGCACTTGAAAGGTGATAGCATAGCTGGTGAATTTGCAGAAATGCTTCTTCAAATAGGAAATGGATTATTTCCAACCCAAGATGGCAAAATAACTTTACCATCCACTTTGTGTTATGTTGTGAAAAGTATTGAAGAGCTAACTCTAAAAATATTTCCGGATATTTCAAATATCTTTAAAAATCACTCGAATGGTTTTCAGAACGTGCTATTTTGACAGCGAGAAATGACAATGCATTGGAAATAAACGAGTTTTTATTAAAATCATTTCAAAGTGAAGAAATAACATATAACTCTATTGATTCTGTGACTAAAATCGAAGATGCAATTTCATTACCCCGTCGAGTTTCTTAATTCATTAAATCCGGCTGGCCTGCCTCAACATAAATTAACTTTAAATATTGGTTCACCTGTAATGTTGATTCGCAACTTGAAGTCGCCAAAACTGTGCATGGTACAAGATTGCAAGTTAAAGTTTTTCATAAGAATGTTGTCGAAGCAATGGTCTTTACTGGCAATGGTATAGGGGAAACGGTTTTTATACCGAGAATTCCATTAATACCTTCTGATTCTGAATTGCCAATTCAATTTAAAAAATTGCAATTTCCTTTAAAAGTTTGCGTTGCCTTAACAATTAATAAATCACAGGGACAAACTCTTAAAGTAGCCGGACTAGATTTAAGACACGATTGTTTTTCTCATGACCAATTTTATGTAGCCTGCTCAAGAGTCAGTTCACCAAAAAGTTTAGTTGTATTAGCACCTGACGGAAAATCAACCAATATCGTTTATAAAGAAGCTCTTAACAATTGTTAATAATTGCAAATTTAATTCAATAAGTGGATAAGGCCTACTGGGGAAACCCCAATAAAAAATTAGGCGCCTGATTCTCTACCTCAATGGTGGCGTGGAAAAAAGAATTTTATATACTTTGCTTTAATATTTTGTGAAATATTTTCTAATTTATTTATTTTGTATCTATCTTCTATTGCTAAAATTTATATAAGCTATCCGCGCAGCGAAGTAAGCGGGCCATTTACTAGTAAATAAATAAATAGATATAATAATAATTTAAGTAATATCTTTTGATGATATAAATATACATACATTTTTGAAATAGTGTTTTATATAATTTTAGAAAATAACTATGAATTTCTTTAATAAACTGTCAACTCTAAATATGAACTAAATTTAAATTTTTTTATGGAAAACCATGCTGCGCTACAGGGCAGCAGGATAGTCGTGCAAACAGTTATTTTTCTAGGGATCCTTATTTTTTTTTTTTTTGTCTTGGCCTTTAAGGATCATGGTAAGGTGGGCGATTGCTTCGTTGAAGCAAGAACAATGAGAAAACATAGTGGCGCATAGTTAATTTTGGCTATGCCAATACTATGATACCCTTCACACAGCCAAATCAATGCTCCCCCCTCTTATGTTTCTGTGCAGTTATTGGTAATCTTTCGCTTATATTTTTACTCTTGAGCGTAATTTACTTGTTCGTGTGCGACAACAACAACAATTTGACATGTAGGTACTGGAAAGCGCACGACAGAGACAACAATTGATAGTAAATTATGGTAAATTTGTATGGTGGCTATGTCGTAGAATGCTCCGATCGGGATGAAATTTCATAGTGAACAAACCCAACATGATCTAAGCAATCTGTGAAAATTTCATCAAGATCGGTTCAGCAGTTTGCCCGGAAATCGTGTTGATATGGTAAATTTGTATGGTGGCTGCATCGTAGAATGCTCCGATCGGGATATAATTTCATAGTGAACAAACCCAACATGATCTAAGCAATCTGTGGAAGTTTCATCAAGATCGGTTTAGCAGTTTGGCCGGAAATCGTGTTGAAACAGACAGACGGACAGACGGACAGACTTACGGACGGACGGAAATCAATTACTGAGCTCGTCCTGATCTTTTGGTATACAGTTTATGGGGTCTCCCATCATTCCTTTAAGGCGTTACAAATTCATGACAAAATCAATATACCCTGTTTCACATGTGAAGGGTATAAACATAGTGGCACATAATTAATTTTGGCTATGCCAAGACTATGATACCCTTCACACAGCCAATTCAATGCTCCCCCGTTTTATGTTTCTGTGCAGTTGTTGGTAATTTTTCGCTAATATTTTTACTCTTGAGCGTAATTTACTTGTTCGTGTGCGACAACAACAACAATTTGACATGTAGGTACTTGAAAGTGCACGACGGAGACAACAATTGATAGTTAGGTTAGGTTAGGTTAGAGCGGTAGTGGGCAGGTGAGAGACCCTTCCACTCACTTAGGCCAATTGTTGGCCCATTGTGATGCCGCGATGGACTGCGTCCACAACTCCGTCTACCCGAGAACAGGGTGTGTGATACTATTTGAGAGGGCGTGGTTCCAGCCCGAAGCATGAATAAAGTAGAGAATACTCTTGGCTGTGGTGTTCGCTATCTCTGAGAGGTCTGTTAGGAAATAGGAACCGAGAAAGCGATTTCTATTTTTGCAGAGTGCAGGACAGTCGCAGAAAAGATGGGAAACAGTTTCCTCCTCTTCCTCGTCCCGACAGCTTCTGCAGAAATCGTTAGAAGGGGCTAGTAGTCTCGCTGCATGAGATCCCACTAGCCAGTGCCCCGTAACAGCCCTCACTACGGAGGCACAACCTGATCTATTTAGGTGGATTAGGCTTGAAGAGCGCTTTTTACAGCGCGTTGGCCATGTCTGTCTGGCTATATTGCATCTACCGGTGGTGTGTTGCCACCTTTTATTTGCTTCGCGTTCGAAATGCTCGCGAATCTTAAGTTTACAGCTGGCCATGGGCATGCCCAAACCCTCCTTATCCGAGAGGAGGGGCATGGTAGTACCATGTCTTGCCAGCTCATCCGCCCTACAATTGCCCTCGATGCCTTTGTGACCGGGCACCCATATGAGGTAGAGATCGAACTGCTCTGCCATCTCTTGCAGAGATTTGCGGCAGTTTGTGACGGATATCGAGTTCGACGATATCGCGTTGAGCGATTTGATAGCTGCTTGGCTATCAGAAAAGATGCAGATTTTGGCTGCAGAGCGTTCAATTCCTTGTAAGGATTTGAGCGCTTCTTGTATAGCGGTGATTTCTGCCTGGAAAACACTGCAATGGTCAGGTATATTAAAGGAATTATTTATGGACAGTTCTTCGCAGAAGACACCTCCCCCTACCCGGTTGTCTAGCTTTGAACCGTCCGTAAAAATTCTAATTGAGTCTGTCGGCCCTGGTATCCCTTCTCTCCACTCTTCCCTCGATGGGATAATTGAGTGGAAAGAAGTATTTAGAAACTCCTGAGGGCAGCAGTAGTCAGTTGCTGGGGAAGAAGCGAGTTTCCATTGAGAATACTTGAGTGACCGTGTGTCTGTGCGGTCCACTGGTTTGTTTCCCTCATGCGAAGTGCTGAGAGGGTTGCTACTAGTTTGCCCATCTGGTCGATAGGCAAAAGATTGAGTATATTATCGAGAGCCTCGTTAGGGGTTGTTCTGAGGGCTCCAGTGGCGGTCAGTCCTGCAGCGCGCTGCACCTTGCCTAGCAAGCGAACTGACTTTTTCTTTGAGAGTGTTGGCCACCATACTGATACTCCGTACAGTAGGATTGGCCGAATGATGGCCGTGTACAGCCACAGAGTTATGTGGGGGGCCATGCCCCATTTCAGTCCGATCGACTTTCTGCACGTGTAAAGAGCAACTAGGGCTTTCCTAACACGCTCTTCGGTGTTAAGATTCCAGTCCATTTTGCTGTCTAAAGTGAGCCCTAAGTATTTGGCTGATTTGCTGAAGGTTAGTTCCACCCCGTCAAGGGTGGGCGGCCTAAGATTCGGGATTTTATATTTCCTAGTAAAGAGGACAAGATCAGTCTTCGCTGGGTTCAGTCCAAGTCCGTTTTTCTTTGCCCAAGTGGACAGAGTGCGCAGCACTACGGTAATGCGTTCGCACAGGGTTTGGGGGAATTTTCCCGAGAAAACAATCGCAATATCATCCACATAGGCAATCACCCTGCAGCCACCTCCCTCAATGGAGCGCAGCAGAGGATTTACTGCCACGTTCCAAAGGAGAGAGAGATCCGTTAGCGCCTCTGTGATTGCCTCTGGGTTGACGTTGTTGAAAGCACCCTCTATGTCAAGGAAGGCGACTAGAGAATAATCCTTCTGGTGAAGCGATTTTTCCACTGTGGAGATTACAGCATGAAGTGCTGTTTCCGTGGATTTGCCTTTTTGATACGCATGTTGCGCACGGGAGAATTGATGTGTCGGTATCGAATTCCTTAAGTGAAGGCCCAGCACCCTTTCAAAGGTCTTGAGTAGAAAGGATGTTAGGCTTATTGGACGAAAGTCCTTGGGAGTTGTGTGGGAGGCTTTGCCCGCCTTTGGAATGAAGACGACTTTGGATTCAAGCCAGGGCTTTGGGATGAGTCCAGTCGTCCAGACTCCAGTGAAAATTTGTAGGAGCCAGTTTAAGGCAGTCTCACCTGCATGCTGCAGTTGGGCTGGAAAGATGCCGTCTGGCCCTGGGGATTTGATGGGCATGAAGCTGTTGATAGCCCATGAGATTAATTCTTTAGTCAGGAAGTTTGTGGAAGGTCTATCCATATGAACCCCTGTGTTTGTCTGTGGGATTGCTACTGCTGAGCAGCCCGGAAAATGAGTTTTCATCAAGAGTTCTAAGGACTCAGAGCTGGACGAAGTCCATGAGCCATCTGGTTTTTTGAGAAAACCTACCGATGGGGTGGTTTGAGAAAGAACTTTTCTGAGCCTTGCGGCCTCTGTGGTACTTTCGATATTAGAGCAGAATGTCTGCCATGAGGAGCGTTTAGCTTGTCTGAGTGCCTTCTTATAGGAGGCGAGGCTGGTTTTGTAGAGACTCCATGACTGGTCATCTCCGAGAGACCTAGCTTTATTAAAAAGCTTGCGTGATGTCTTACGCAGCTCACCCAGTTGGGGTGACCACCATGGTGGCTTAGTCTTACCTCTGGGTTTGCTACGGGGGCACGACTCGTTTAGGGCGGACTCGCATGCCTCCGTAAGCTTTTTTATAAGTAGGTCTGTGGTTTCAGTAGTGGGGTTTCCCAGTGGGGGGGACTCAAGGACGAGAGTGTTTAAGTGATTTTTGAAAGTGGACCAGTTTGTACGTCTAACATTCTGGTGCCATTTGGGCTTGGGTACGTCGAACGACAAGACTATTTCGATATATCTATGGTCTGAGAAGGAGTGCTCGTCTAGCACTCTCCATCTTGTTAGTTTGCTACAGAGGGAGGTTGAGACTAGCGTAATATCTAGTACTTCTTCCCTGTTCTTTGTAATGAAGGTTGGGTCGTTGCCCGTATTACAAATCATGAGGTTAGTGGACAGAATGTAGTTAAAAAGCAACTCACCCCGTTAATTTGTGTCAGTGCTTCCCCACTGATGATGATGGGCGTTGGCGTCACACCCAATTATGAGGTCGGTGTGCGTGGTTTCGCTGTCGGTCACCAACCCTTGCAGGAGTGGATGTGGGAATGGCCCTTGGTGGTCATGGGCCAAGTATGTTGAGCAAACTCTCACATTCCCAGCCTTCAACTCCAGGCAGACAGCTGTGTTGTCTCCATCGCTGTAGTTAGGGAGCAAAAATATATTTAGGTGTTTTTTTGCTAGAATGCAGGTGCGAATTTTACCTTTATTTTGGGCTACTATTAGCTTATAGTCTTTGGTCCCCAGTCCAGTCACCTTGCCACCACAGACCCAAGGTTCCTGGATGAGGACAACGTCTGCTCCACATTGGCTTATGCGGAGCAGCAGAGCGGCCGCCGCCGCTTTGCAGTGGTGGAGGTTAATCTGAAGAAGTCTTAGTGACATCTTCAGGCCGACACTCCACCACTGTCCTGTTCGCTTCCTCGTCCGTGTCATCCAAGTCAAGGGACTCTTCACTGAAGCTCGCTAGCTTGGCCATGTCATGGGCCAATTCAGAGCCCTCTGAGTGGTAGCCGGCCTCCTTCCCATCTGCCGACTCCATACCAGGGTCTTGACGGGGGGCACCATTGTCTGTGGTACCCACTGCTACAGGCCGGTTGACACAATTGTCTGTAGTGTCAACCGTTTATCAGGGAGCTCCTCGTCTGCTGCCGAGAGCTTGTTGGTGTCGGTTTTATAGACGCGGATAGCTACGGTTTTGAAGCCGTAGTAAGCCGCGCCATCCGAACCCGCTAGTGCCTCCGCCGATCTCTCGTTGATTATGAGGATCACCTGCCTCGAGTTGCCTTCTGGCTCGTCGACTTTGGCGACCCTCCAATCAGCTGTGTCAAGCGTGGGATTGCTCAGCTGGAAGATTTTCAGGACCTTTTCGGGGTCCTCGGGCTTGGCAGAAACCCATACCCTGGCGCGAGGTCTACTGGGCACATCCTTCCAGTCCACCGCCTCCAGTTTCGCGCCAGGGTAGATCTCTCCCAGCATTGCAACCGCCTTCTTATACAGCCCGGCAGATCGCTCATCCTCACAAGCTATTGCTTTAATGTTGCCCTGATGCCAGCCTGCATCAGAGCAACGGGGGGGGGGGGGGACCCATGAATTCTGTCATGAGGTCGACGAACCTGTCCTGCAGCTCATTTTCGATAATCCCCCACCGATTCCTGGGGATATGACCCTCATTGTGGCCCCTGTCAAGGACCCCAATGACAATCTTCTCCCTTGTGGCTTCGGCGAAAGATTTCGTCAACGGCTGCGGACGAGGTGGAGGAGGTCTAATCCGCTTTGCTTGCGGGGCCGAATCCTCAACGGACCGCTGGCGTTTCTGCTTGGACTTGGCAGAGGACGCTGGGGGGGCTGGCTTGAAATTCGGGATGATTTTTCTGGCCCACTCCACTAGTCGGACCTCATCCGGTGATGCGGGCTGAGCGGACAGACTTTTTCCGAGAATGTCGGCTGCGCGCCTACGGTCCTGGAAGGACGCTTTGACTCCCTCAGGAGCAACGGATTTTGTGGTGTTGCCCGTTGGCGCTACCGTCCTGGGTGCCGAGTTGGCAACCTTTGGTTGCACACCACTTGCACCAGGAGCGGTGCTGGGCAGACCACCGAAGTGGGATGACGGCTGGCTTAACCGTTTTCCACTTATGCCGCTGGTGGGCTTGTGGACGTCTGCTGGCTTACCAGACGTGGGCGTGTTTCCACCGACAGAGGGATTGGCTTGTCCCCCCGTGTTTGAGAGTGTCCCGGTCACTGTGTCTTTGCTTTTATTTATAGATTTCATATTTGAATCCCACGAGTAGACGGGAAGGACGGTCACCCGCGACATAGCCCGTGTATCGCGGGAAGCCTAATTTAAACTGGAGGTCGGCAGGTATCCAGAGTTCGCAAAGTAGAGACCGAGCACCCCCTCGGCCACGAATCCCTCGGCACAATGCTGTTCCACCTTGGATTGGGGTAATTTTATAGAGTTTTCTTCTCTCGCCCGACTACAATTGGTCAGCACCCTTGGCAGAGACATGACCGTACCAAGGATCTGCTTCCAGCCGCCCTCGCGTGGAGAGTATAGTCGCACTACCAATTGTGAGCCGCAAGGACGGAGCGCACGGCATCAACGTACACACAAATTTTCAGTATGCATGGACGTGTGATGTCAGTACGCTTTATCCCCTTGTTGCTCCAATCGGCTGACGGCCAACAATTGATAGTACGATAAAGTAAATTTGTATAGTGGCTATGTCGTAGTATGCTCCGATCAGGATGAAATTTCATAGTGAACAAGCCCAACATGATCTAAGCAATCTGGGAAAGTTTCATCAAGATCGGTTCAGCAGTTTGCCCGGCAATCGTGTTGTTATGGTAAATTTATATGGTGGCTATATCTTAGAATGCTCCGATCGGGATGGAATTTCATAGTGAACAAACCCGACGTGATCTAAGCATTCTGTGAAAGTTTCATCAACATCGGCTCAGCAGTTTGGCCGGAAATCGTGTTGAAACAGACAGATGGACAGACGGACCTACGGACAGACGGACATACGGAAATCAATTCCTGAGCTCGTCCTGATCATTTTGATACATAGTTTATGGGGTCTCCCATCATTCCTTTAAGGCGTTATAGATGTATGACAAACTCAATATACCCTGTTTCACATGTGAAGGGTATAATAAGTGTTCGTTTTCGGTAGCCTTTTTAATTTGGTTGACTTAATTTTTGTAACTTCCTTCGGCCCCTTCTTTCCCATATCATGGTACGCGAATTAATTGTTTATTTCTGACTGAGCCCCTCTCTATATAGCAAGAATCAATCCACTCCCAACAGCGACGAGCATAAGTCGGCTGCAAGCGCGTACCGTTGTTATTATAGAACAAGTGAAAACGTTGCAGTCGGACGCAACCGACTGCGGCATACTCGATACCAGTATCAAAACCGGTAAAAAGAGGCCTGATTGCAAAGGGGTACGGATGGGGCAGGGCTGTAAGCTGCCTTAAAGATTCGCCGATGCAGATGGGGATGCTACCAGCTATCTTCCATCCAAGTTTGGTGATTCTAGCTCGAAGTTTTGAAAAGGTGTGGATAGGGGTACTGGGGCGGTATGGGTTGGCGTGGCATCCAAATTTTTGATGCAGATCTTTGTGAAATGTCAATTGCGTTATTCATACCAAATTTGGTGACTCTAGCTAAAAGTTTGTAAAAGGTGTGGAAAGGGGGGCAAAATGGGTCGGCGTGGCATCCAATTTTTGATGCAGATCTATGTGGAAGGTCAATTGCAATCTTCATACCAAATTTTGGTGGCTCTAGCTCCCCAACTCTGGAAGATACACGCATTCCCGTTTTTGACGAAGCGTTGGTGTGGATGGTGGCGGCTAGGGCAGTATTGGTGAGCGTGGCAGCCAACTTTTTGATGCAGTTTTTGGGGTGTCATCATCACTATCTTGGCACCAAATTTGGTGGCCCTAACTAAAAAACTGTGGGAGATATAGCTATTTCTGAATTCAAAATGCGGGGGGGCTGGGGCGGAATAGGTGGGCGTGGCTCCAAAACTTTGATGCAGTTCTTTGGGGGTCGTTACCAGCTATCTTAATACCAAATTTGGTGACTCTAGCTCGAAAATTGTGAAAAGTGGTGAAAGGGGGGCTGGGGGTGGTATGGGTGGGCGTGGCATCCAAAGTTTTGATGCAGATCTGTGTGGAATGTCTATTGCTATCTTCATACCAAATTTGGTGACTCTAGCTCAAAGTTTGTAAAAGGTGTGGAAAGGGGGGCGAAATGGTTAGGCGTGGCTCCAAAACTTTGATGAAGATTTTTTTGGGGTCATTGCCGACTATCTTCCTGTCAAATTTGGTGGCTCTAGCCTCACAACTCTGGAAGATACACGCATTCCCGCTTGTGACGAAGCGTTCGTGTGGATGGTGGCGGCTAGGGCAGTATTGGTGGGCGTGGCAACCAAACTTTTGATGCAGTTTTTGGGGTGTCATCATCACTATCTTGGCTCCAAATTTGGTAGCCCTAGCTAAAAAACTGTGGGAGATATAGGCTTTTTTTTTGCTTTAAAATGCGGGGGGCTGGGGGCGGAATGGGTAGGCTTGGCTCCAAAACTTTTGATGCAGTTTTTTTGAGGTTGCTAGTAGCTAGGTTAGGTTAGGTTAGAGCGGTAGTGGAAGGCTTAGATAGCCCCCCACACACATAGGCCATGTATTGGATCGTTGTGGTGCCGCATTTGGACTTAATCCAAAAACCGTCTACCTAGACAATGAGCGTGTCGCACCGCCTTTGAGGACGTGGTCCCAGCCCGAGGTTTGAATGAAAGATAGGATATTTTTCGGTTTAATATCCGCAAGTTGAGTGAGGTCCGATAGGAAGAAGGACCCTAGATAGCGATTTCTGTTTTTGCAGAGTGCCGGACAGTCGCAAAAAATGTGGGAAACTGTTTCCTCCTCCTCTTCTTCACGATAGCTTCTGCAGAAATCATTTGAAGGGGCTAGAAGTCTCGCTGCGTGAGACCGCACCAGCCAGTGTCCCGTAATGGCCCTGATTACGGCGGCACAGCCTAATCTGCTTAGGTGGATTAGGTCTGAGGAGCGCTTTTTGCAGCGCGTTGGCCAGGTTTGCCTAGCAATCCTACCTGAGGCGGTGGTAAGCTGCCACCCTTTGTTTGCTTCGAGTTCGAAGTGCGATCGAACTCTGAGCTTGCAGCTGGCCATGGAAATACCCAAGCCCTCCTTGTCTGTGAGGAGAGGCATGGTAGTACCATGCCTTGCCAGCTCGTCTGCTTTGCAGTTGCTCTCGATGCCTTTGTGACCGGGCACCCAATTGAGGTGTATTTCGAACTGCTCTGCCATCTCGTGTAGAGATCTGCGGCAGTTTGTGACAGATATCGAGTTGGATGATATCGCTTGTAGAGATTTGATAGCCACCTGGCAATCAGAAAAAATTCAGATTCTATCTGCGGAGCATTCACATTCGGAAATGCATGAAAGTGCTACCTTTATGGCCGCGATCTCAGCTTGAAATACGCTGCAGTGATCAGGAAGGTTGAACGATTTGTTGATAGACAGCTCCTCGCAAAAGACGCCTCCCCCTACCCGTTCGTCTAGCTTGGAGCCATCGGTGTAAATTTTTACTGAATCTGCCTGCCCTGGCGTGCCTGAGCACTAATCCTGCCTTCGGGAACTAGCGTGTGGAAAGTGGTTTTGGGGAATTCCTGAGGACAACAATAGTCCGTGTTTGAGGGGATAAGCAAGTTACCCACTAGAATATTAGAGTGTCCGAAATTTTGCTCGGACCACTGCTTGGTTTCTCTCATGCGTAGGGCAGAGAGAGTTACTACTAATTTTCCCATATGATCAATTGGTAGGAGATTTAGTATATTGTCCAGAGCCTCAGTTGGGGTCGTTCTGAGGGCCCCTGTTGTGATCAGTCCAGCGGCACGCTGAACTTTGCCAAGCTTGTGGACTGATGTCTTTTTATTAAGCGTTGGCCACCATAATGACACTCCGTACAGTAGGATGGGCCGAACGATGGCTGTGTACAGCCACAGCGTGACGTGGGGTGCCATTCCCGATTTCAGTCCAATGGACTTCTTACATGTGTACAAAGCGACTGAGGCCTTCTTAACCCGTTCTTCGGTGTTAAGATTCCAGTCTAGTTTGCTGTCTAGAGTGAGCCCTAAGTACTTAGCGGATTTGCTGAAGGCAAGTTCCACCCCAATTAAGGTTGGGGGTTTGAGAGGAGGCATCTTATACTTCCTAGTGAAGAGGACTAAATCAGTTTTGCCTGGGTTAAGCCCAAGTCCCTTTGAAGTAGCCCATAAGGACAGGGTTCGTAGTGCGGTGGTCATACGCTCACACAAACTTTGGGGGAATTTACCCGAGAAGGCTATAGCGACATCATCCGCGTAGGCTAACACCCAACAGCCCCCTCCCTCTAAGGAGCGCAGCAAGCTGTTAACAGCCACATTCCAGAGGAGAGGGGAGGGAACACCTCCTTGTGGGGTGCCTCTCTTGACGGCCCTGGCAATGGTCGAAATCCCCAGTGTGGCCCTGACAATCCTGCATTTAAGCAGTTGATCAATCAGTTCCACAATGCGGTGTCCAACCCCCAGCTCCGACAGAGCCTCGGTGATTGCGCCCGGTACGACATTGTTAAAAGCGCCCTCAATGTCTAGAAAGGCTATAAGGCAGTACTCTATATGGTGAAGTGCCTTTTCTACTGTGGATATAACCGCGTGGAGCGCTGTTTCAGTAGATTTTCCTTTTTGGTAGGCATGTTGTGCTTGAGAGAAGTGATCGGTCTTGATCGAGTCTCTGATATGAACACTCAGCACCCTTTCTTGTGTCTTTAGTAGAAAGGATGTAAGACTGATTGGACGAAAATCCTTTGGGACTGTATGTGATGCATTGCCGGCCTTCGGAATGAAGACGACCTTGGATTCGAGCCATGGGATCGAACCGGTTGTCAGAATATCTGAAAAGATTTTCTGAAGCCAGTTAATGGCAGTATCCCCTGCATATTGCAGTTGGGCTGGAATGATACCATCCAGCCCAGGGGATTTGTAGGGCGAGAAGCTACTTATGGCCCAAGCGATGATATTCCTAGAGAAAAGGTCGGTGGAGACTTGCTCCTGAATATCTCTTTGGATAGGGGGTCGAAAACCTGCGACTGAGCATCCGGGAAAGTGGGTCTCCACCAAAAGTTTCAGTTACTCAAGACTGGTCGTTGTCCACGAGTCATTGGGTCCCTTGAGGAAGCCCACGGGTGCTTGTGTGCTGGAGAGAACTTTCCTGAGCCGAGAGGCTTCTGTGGTACTCTCGATTTTGGAGCAGAAATTTTGCCAAGCGGAGCGTTTAGCTTGTCTGAGTGTCTTCTTGTAGGAGGTTAGGCAGGCTTTATAGAGACTCCATGATTGGTCGTCTCCTCTGAACCTTGCTTTGTTAAAGAGCTTGCGTGAAGTTTTCCGAAGCTCGCTTATCTGTGGGGACCACCTTGGTGGTTTTGCTTTCCCTCTTGGTTTGCCCTGGGGGCATGACATGTTGAGGGCGGACTTGCATGCCTCCGTGAGCTTGTTTGTGAGCAGCTCTGTGTGCTCGGGGGAAGGGGATCTCGCTGGGGGATGCTCTCGAATGAGTCTTGTGAGACATTCTTTGAAAGTGGTCCAGTTCGTACGTCTAACGATTCTGCACCATTTAGGCTTTGGGGTATCGCGAGAAAACCCTATGTCGATATACCTATGGTCAGAGAAGGAGTGCTCATCAAGCACTCTCCATCTTGTTAGTCTCTGGTGAAGGGAGGCTGTGGCTAGCGTTAAGTCTAGGACTTCTTCCCTATTCTTTGTAAAAAAGGTTGGGTCGTTCTCTATATTACAAATATATAGACTTGTCGTGAGGATATAATTAAAGAGTAACTCACCCCGTTGAGCAATGGCGTCGCATCCTATGATGAGCTCGTTGTTAGTCGCTTCGCAGTCCGCGATTAGCGCACGTAGCAGTTGATGAGGGGTGGCCCTTGATGGTCGTGGGCCATGTAGTTTGAGCTGAACCTGATGTGACCTGACTCCAACTCGAGTCACGCAGCAGTGTTGTCGCCGTTGCTAAAATTAGGGAGCAGAAAAATGTCTAGATGTTTTTATTATTATTATTGGACGTAGATGTACTAACGAACAGTACAGTCAAGTGGCCCAACGATACCAAGCACCGGCTTGTTAACGCGCGGACCCACGCACAAAGCGACCCACCTCCCGCCCATCCGACCGAAGGGCGCTCCGCTTATCGTGCGGTTACGATGATCGCGAACATGTAGACAAATGACACAAAACTAACTTTTTAAAAGAGCAAGTAGGAGTGGCACTGTGTATTAAGTGGGAAAGATCGTTATAAATAGAACACAGAATACGAAAAGGGTTATGAAGAGCATAATTAGAATTACAAGTTTGAAGAGCTATAGGTACAAAATTTCTAGTATTTCTAATAGGAACAGCAAAGTTAATTTGGTTAATTAATTCAGAAGAATCAATTTCACCATTAATTAATTTGTGAAAAAAGGAAAATGCTAGCATTATTCTACGATCACTCAGAGAAGGAAGATCTATTAGTAAAAGTCTACTACGATAAGACGGCAAATTATTGTTAGTGTCCCAGTTAAGACCTCTAAGTGCGAAGAGCAGAAATTGTTTTTGTACCGATTCTATTTTATTCTGATGAATTTCGTATTTCGGAAACCATATACAAGATCCATATTCCAGAATCGGTCAAACAAGAGAAGTATACAGAGTTTTTGTTAAGTAGGGATCGCTAAACTCCTTCGACCAGCGCTTAATGAACCCCAAGACACCAGATGCTCGATTGGAAATTGAAGAAATATGCTTGTCAAACTTAAGCTTTGGGTCCATAAGGATGCCCAAATCGTCAACCCATTCAATTCTATCTAGTGGTTTGTTGTCAAGAAAATAAATATTAAAAAAGGGCAAACATCTAAAAAATGACATTACTTTACATATACTGTAATTAAGATTTAAAAAATTTACTTTACACCACATTTGAAAGTTGTCTAAATCTCTTTGAAGCTGTTGAGCAGCTAGGGGAGTTGCAGCTGACGTGCATAACTTTACATCATCAGCGTACATCAAAACCCGAGAGAACTTTATAACGGATGGAAGATCGTTTATAAACAAAATAAATAATAAAGGACCAAGATGACTACCCTGAGGAACGCCTGAAGTGACCTGAACCGTCTTGGAAACGGACCCTTTGAATAAAACCCTCTGAGTTCTAAGAGTTAGGTAGTCTTTAATCCAAAGAACTAGAATATTTGAAAAGCCCAAGAGTTCTAGTTTATGTATTAGGAGATGATGATCTACAGAGTCGAAAGCCTTACTAAAAGCAGTATAAATAACATCAGTCTGCAATTTGTCCTGAAAACCCTTGATAACAAACGAAGTAAATTCTAACAAATTAGTGGTAGTAGATCTTTGTTTCATAAATCCGTGCTGGCACGGTGAAATAATAGATTTACAAAGGTGTTGAAGATGGGAGGTTATTAATTTTTCAAAAATCTTAGGAATAGCAGACAACTTGGAAATACCCCTATAATTTTGAACATTAGATTTGTTTCCTTTTTTATGGAGAGGAATTATAAATGACTCTTTCTAAATTTTTGGAAAGGAGCCTAACTCCAGGGACAAGTTAAACACTTTAAGCAACGGCTTTAAAAGACCATGAGCGCAGTGTCTAAGCACACAGCTTGGCACTCCGTCAGGTCCTGGGGAAAATAGAGGTTTCAAAACATGAAGATTATTTAAAAGTGAGTTTTCAGTGATTTTCAGTCCAAAGATGCGATTCGAGCCATTAACCCGATAAGGGTAAGGCAAACCGACTTGAGATTGACATGAGCTATAAGTCGTTTGAAAAAATTGGGCAAATATATTTGCAATCTCCTGATCAGAATTGGCCTTCGTTTCCTCAAAGAATACTTCCGTTGGGAGTGTCGATGACCTACGCTTCGCATTAACAAAATCAAAAAATCGCTTTGGATCCTGCTGAAACTGTAATCTACACCGAGTCAGGTAATTCTTATAACATAGGTTATTTAAGATATCAAAACTGGCACGAGCAATCAAGTATGCAGAATAGGCCACCGATGAGCCGTTTTTTCTAAATCTCTTGTAGAGTTTAGATTTTCGATTTTTGAGAATTGTCAACTCTCGGGTAAACCACACAGGTTTGTTAGACCTGTTTAGCTCACCAACCGGGACACATAAATCAAATAAAGAATATAAGGTATTATAAAAATACTGATTGCCACGTCCAAGTCGTCAGACTCGTAGAGGGGAGACCAGTCAGTTTGGGATAAAAGCAGAGCGAGTCCCTCAAAATCAGTTTTCCGAAAATGACGAACTCGACTCAAAGGCATCATGAAATTGCAACGCGTTCGGGAAGGTAAATTAATCAACAGCTCCAACGTAGGATGGTATAAGTCTTCGGGATAAGATATAGGCTGGGAACGGGAAACGGATGAAGATGATGAATCCAAAACAAAAATCAGATCAAGCATTTTATTGAGAGAATTGGGATAGCATTAATTTGACTCAATGACATCCCAAGTAGGTCGATTAAAAATTCATTCGGGGCCGTGGGAGTCAGGGCACCAGAGTCAGGACAAAAATCCAAGTAGCTTCAGCAATGTTGAAATCACCAAGAACTACAAGAAAATCACGATCAGAAAGCAAGGCAGAGACAGAATGAATAGCAGATAGATGTGTCTCATAGATAGAGAGATCAGAAGAAGGAGGTATATACGAACAAGTGATAAAATGTTAATACCGCAAATGTTTAGCTTTACAGCAATAAACTCTATATCAAAGAACTATTTAATACGACTGTTTCAGAAGGAAAGTCTACATTCACAGCAATAAGCACTCCACCACCACGCCGAAGAGTACGGTCCTTTCTGTAAATAGAATATGTACTACATAGAATTTCGGAATTGAGAATGTCTTGCCTTAACCACGTTTCAGTAATGGCAATGACATGGAAGGGGAAAGAAAGACTATTAAGGTATAAACTAGTGAGTTTACTACAAAGACCTCTTACATTCTGATAGCCAAGCAAGAAGGAGGATGTTAGTTTTTTGAACTATCAGTTATTGGGAGAGTTACCTTAGAACCAACCACCGGAAGGGTAGATAAAATCGGGGCTGATTTTTTTTCCTTGCAGTATACTCTTTCACAATTATGTGATCTGGCCAAAATTCTTTGCAGCATATAGTGCAAAAATCTTGATTCGGAACACTGATTTTAAAAGACGAAATGTTCCGATCATAAGCAAATTTGAATTTCTCCACCGTGACATTGGCATTCGATTTGGCCTTGATATAGACCTTGACATCATCTGATGTTAAATCAGGGGGAAGCCTTGAAACAAATATTTGTTTTTTAGGTGGGACAGCAACAAATTTTTTAAACATATCCTCCACTGAGGCTGGTTTGGAAGACTCAGTCTCGGATAATTGAATTTTTGGCTCTTTAGGTTTGATAGAGTTTTTTTTGCTGATTAACATCAACACTACTAACCACCAAAGGAACCGAAGGATCGGGATCAGATAAGACAATATCCATGGGAGTTATTGTTATATCATCTAAGTTCTCGATAACTTTAGTAGAAGGGACATGAAGATTTTTATTTACTTTATTTACTTTACCCTGCGGTATCGGAGCGTTTGGAGTATTTTCCGACATCACAGAGCCCGATAACTGCCCAACGTTGGCCTTTTTACGCTTTGGAGAATCCATTACGAGATTTTTCTCGTTAAGGTTTCTTTAAACCGATGAGAACTTTTCACACAGTTTATTCAACTGGCAGAAAATGCCCTCTAAGCCAAGTTGAGTATTTATAAAGCTTACAATGTCTTTTTTTTCTCCAAACATGACCAACACGGCCACTCTAAATTAGTATCCTTCATGAGGTCTGAGACACGGCCAGTAATGCCGGCACATTGCTCATGAGCAACATTTGTGCACATCCAGCAGTAGAAAAAACCCATTTTTGAGTTTGCGCGGACTTGACAATACGCATAGCAGCAGACAGACATTTTTATTTAATTTATTTAAAGGGAAGAAAAGTACAAATAAAAAATAAAAAAAATAAAAATATCGCTGCAGAAAATTGTTATGATTAAAATACAGGTCCACCCTAAAGTGCAAATAGTAAAGCTACAAACAAAACTTACTTCACAGCTTCACAAACAAAAACGGCGCGAGCGCGACCACCGAAAGCAACAAGCAACGGAGAAGAGTTTGACCGCGACCAACACCAACACAAAAGAGCGCGTTAGAGTAAACGATCAAGAAACGGTTTAATGCACTGGGAGCGAAGCGCTTGAAAAAAAGAGAGAGAGAGAGTGAGCGTAAAAACACAAAAACAAAACAAAAGCAGGCGGCAGCAAGTTAAGCAAATTTTTCAGTATGCTGGACTGCAGTTTGTTGTTGTGTTTGGAATCACTTTAAAACAAATGCAAATTAAATTGTTAATTTACTGTCCACTTTGGGTTTAGGCAAACCGGCAAAACACAAAGTCACAAAACTATTAGTTTACACAAAGACGCGAAATTAATAGCAGAAATAAAACGCACAATAGTAAAAAAGCGAAGCGCATAAAAAAAACACGTCCGTTGCGATGCAAAGCGAATTACGAGTTTCCTGGCAAGTATGCAGGTACGAACTTTACCTTCACCTCGGGCTACAATTAGCTTGAAGTCCTTAGTCCCCAGTCCAGAAACCTAGCCACATCAGACCCAAGGTTCCTGAATGAGGAAAACATCTACTCCGCATTTGCTTATGCGGAGCAGCAGAGCGGCTGCAGCCGCCTTACAGTGGTGGAGGTTTATCTGAAGAAGTCTCAGAGACATCTTCAAGCTTCGACTCCAACACGGTCATATTAGCCTCTTCGTCAGTGTCTACGTCGAGGTTTATCATGTTGGCCATGTTTTTGGCCAGATCAGAGTCTTCTGATAGGTGGTCGTCACCTGCACTGGCTACAGCCACCGCGTCACTTTCTGTGACTGGGTTGTTTGCACAATGGGCTGTAGTGCTGCCTTCAGTGGCCTCAGCCGTTTGCTGCTCACCTGGAGCTTCTGGCGCCACAGGTGCGTCCTCTTGATCCAGAGGCTTGCTAGCCGCGTCCGAACGGTAGACCCGAATTACCACTCTTTACCTTCGGTATCGAGTATAAAAATTACACCTGCTACAACTACAACTACAATAATTTGGCAACCGTAAGCTCAAATATTAAATAATTTGGCGCCCAACCTTAGGGCCAAACTATTAAATAATTTGGCAACTCTAAGCTCAAATTGTAAATAATTTGGCATCCAACTTAAGGGCCAAAGCGTATATATAATTTAACGCCTAATCTAAGGGTTAAAGCTACGTTTTTGGTTCCTAACATATATAATCTTTATTGAGTCATCAACAGCTTAGACAAAAATCCCCGTCCGTCAGTTCATTTTTATTTTGGAGTAGAGATTTGCTTGGTCTATTAGGTTGGTTTTCTTATATAAACCCAAATTTCGCAAATCAGGAATTACAGCCGAGACAACAACAGTTGTGTAGATATGAGGAAATCGCAGTAGGCTCGTTGTCTTACGCTGCCCTTATTAGAAATAACACATATGTCTTTAGCCTGTTTAGTGTTAAGCTTAAGCTGGAAAGGGGTCAACTTTGGAGTGTTCCACGACCATCCGCTGAGGCGATACTCCATCATCCTTACGTTACCCCGATCAGTGAAAAATTTCAGCTTGAAAATGGTTTAACTGTGGACTTGATCTACGACCATTCGCTGATTTGATACACTATAATCCTGTCCGTTACAAAAAGTTAGTTAGCCAAGCATTCTTGTGTTAGAATAAAGACTAGTAGTTGATAGTTAGTCACACAAGAGTTTAAGTTTCAATTTTGTTTAATTTGTTTTGTTTTTCTAGTAAGCTATACTTTAATACAGCGCAAAGGAATGCAAAAATAATTTTAATGACATTTTCCTATCTAGCTGGAAACAAGTTAAGTGGCAGTAGCTACGGCTTGCCGCGCCTGGTAAATGGTTAAATAAATTCAATTCTTTCTGTCTTTTCTTTACTACCGATAAAACAATAGACATACCCTGTCTTTTACTGTAGGTTATGCATGGTTTTCCTAACTTATCCATGTAACTCAAATCAAGTAAAACAAGTGGAAACGTTGCAGTCGGACGCAACCGACTGCGGTATACTCGATACCAGTATTAAAAATTTTGATGCCCATCCATGTAGGATGTTAATTGCTATCTTCATACCAAATTTGGTGACTCTAGCTCGAAGTTTGTATAAAGTAGGGAAAGGGGGGCTTGGGGCGGTATGGGTGGAATTGCATCCAAAATTTTGATGCAGATCCTTGTGGAATGTCAAATGCTACTTCATACCAAATTTGGTGACTCTAGCTCAAAGTATGTATAAAGTGGGGAAAGGGGGGCTGGGGGCGGTATGGTTGGGCGTGGCATTCAAATTTTTGGTGCAGATCCTTGTGGAATGTCAATTGCTATCTTCATAACAAATTTGGTGACTTTAGCTCGAAGTTTGTATAAAGTGGGGAAAGGGGGGCTGGGGGCGGTATGGTTGGGCGTGGCATCCAAATTTTTGCTGCAGATCCTTGTGGAATGTCAAATGCTACCTTCATACCAAATTTGGTGACTCTAGCTCAAAGTTTGTATAATGTGGGGAAAGGGGGGCTGGGGGCGGTATGGTTGGGCGTGGCATCCAAATTTTTGCTGCAGATCCTTGTGGAATGTCATATGCTACCTTCATACCAAATTTGGTGACTCAAGCTCAAAGTTTGTATAAGTTGTGGAAAGGGGGGCGGAATGAATGGGCTAGGCTCCAAAACTTTGATGCAGATTGTTGGGGGCATTGCCAGCTATCTTCCTACCAAATTTGGTGGCTCTAGCTCCACTACTCTGGAAGATACACGCATTCCCGTTTTTTACGAAGCGTTGGGGCATCTGGCGCCGGAATGGGGTGGCGTGGCTCAAAAATTTTTGATGCAGTTTTTTGGGGGTTGCTAGTAGCTATCTTCTTACTAAATTTGGTAGTTCTAGCCGTAAGGGTGTGTGAAATATGCGGATTTATCGTTTTTGAGTTATCGAATTTATCGATTTGCTAGCCCCCCAGTTATCGTAGAACCCCAATCTTGACACTTTAATTTACAATCCCATAGATAAAGAGAATTGGAAAGTTTCAAGTCCCTAGCTTGAAGGGTGTGGAAAAAACTTGCACACATACGAACGGACAGACGGACAGACACCATGACGGACATTGCACAAAACCAATATACTCTTTACCTTCGGTATCGAGCATAAATATCTGAAAATAGAAATATATAGCTAGACATCCAAAAATTAATTAATTAAATAAATATTAGCAAAACAAAACAAAACAAGCTAAATTAAAATAATAAATTATTAAATTAATAGGCAATTTAATAAAAATAACATTTAAATAAATTGATATAAACATAATAAAAATAAAAAAATACTAAAAAAAAATAAATAAAAAATTTTAAAGTAAGAAATACATATTTACAAATTTGAAGCTCAGCATATGTAGGTATCTATTTAAACATTAAACGACCTGCAAATAGAAATGCCCTACGAACCCGAAATAATTTGTTTTGTATGCACCAAGGAAGTGGAGCATCCTAATCAGTTACTAACAACCATGTGCAACCATATTTTTCATCACGCGTGTTTTAACACCAATCAGCTTGGGAAGAAAATTTGTCCAGTTTGCCGAACGGCTTTATGGAAATCCACGCTAAACTTAGCCCAAGAAATGGCAGACGCTCAATCTGGTATTTCTGGTATTACGACCCGGTCCAAAACTGCAACAAATAATCCTGCAGTACAGCAGAACATTGGCTCGAATCTTAGAGATACATCTCAGCACGCAGGTGCAACTCCATCGGCAGGTAGTAATCAGGCATCGAGCGCACCTGTGATTAATTTAGACCCCCCCAGTATACAACAAGAAGCAACCTCTCTGCAACAAGCGTTATTAAGTGCAATGTCAGCAGTTTTGCTTCAGCAGACTGCAGTCATTTCGCAATCCATAGAAGCCGGGTTTCAAAGACTGCAAGCCCCAGCTTCCGGCACTGGCACCGCAGGGCGCAGGCCAACTGCGGCTTCACCATCTAGCCACCACCAATCATTTGATGATTTTATAGGACTGTCCAATCGACAAGGTGTCGAATATGCCTCGGTGCAGCCAACACCATCGGTAGCCCCGAACGTGTCCTCGTGTTCGTCACAATTGCGAGCAGATAAAATCAGCAAAATAATTTCCAACTGGAAGTTACGATTTTCAGGGCAATCGACGCTATCTGTGAAAGATTTTTTATACCGAGTTGAGGCGCTGACGCATCAAACATTAGAGGGAAACTTTCAAATATTAGCTCAGCACGCAAGTAATTTATTTGAAGGTAGAGCCAGTGAGTGGTTTTGGCGATACCACAAAAGCGTTCCTTCTATCGAGTGGAGAGCCCTAAGTGCCGCAATCCAAGCGCAGTATAAAGATGGACGAACTGACTTGGAAACTCGCACAGCTATTTCACAGGGCAAACAAAAGTCTAATGAGTCGTTTGACGTGTTCTATGAAGCCATGATAGCATTAGCTGATAGATTAGTGCAGCCTATGTCGGAATTGTCTTTGTTAGACGCTTGCTTCTTTGCTTCGAGCAAATCTACTCCCAGAGACTCAGCACGAACTTTTATTGGTGCCAATATACAGCGTTGGTCAGCTACGCGAGGTGGCTAGAAAGCGCGAGCGATTTATGCAAGTGTTAGCCAAACCTACTTTGCCGACAAATTGGTTTCGACCCAGACAACAAGTTAGCGAAATCGTCGAGCAGGTAGACCAGCCTGAGGAGGCGAGGAGCTTGATGGCGAAATAGCAGCCATTTTGCCCATCTGTTGGAAATGCAGAGGTAGTGGCCACCGTTTCCAAGATTGCTTAGCCGATCGCAATATATTTTGTTACGGGTGTGGGAAACCAGATATATATCGCCCCTCTTGCCAAGATTGTTTAAAAAAAAAACGGGCAAAAGCGTGTACTACAGACCACTGCACGCAAACCAGTAGTCTCGAAAGTAACGAATACCGATTAGATTCACCCCCGAATAAGGCGGAAGTTGATTCACCGGATTTGACAACAACCCCAGCTATTCCCTTACATATTCGATTGAATTCGAATCCGAATATAATCAGTGACTCAACCTAAAGTACAATTAGAAACAAAAAAACGTTGGTTAAAGTATAAATTAAAGCGTACAAAGGTGAAACAGGCTTTACTAAGCTCAGTTGTAGGCAACCGTCAAGATCTTCGTCCTTATGCGTCTGTTCAGCTCCTTAACAGAACTCTCAGTGGACTCATGGATACTGGGGCATCAGTCAGTTGCATTGGTGGCAGACTTGCAACCGAATTAATAGATACAAATTTTCCGTTTAAGGTTGTTAGATCTACTGTACGCACCGCTGACGGCCAACAACAGAATATTATAGGGAGAATAAGCACCAATGTTGTCTACCGCGATAGCACCAAAGTCTTAACTTCTTATATTGTACCCCAGGTGGATCAAGATTTATACCTTGGGATCGACTTCTGGACCGCGTTTGATCTTTTGCCGCTTTTCATAGCAAATAAAACGCACAGCGCAGTCATAGCAGGCCTTAATTCTATCGAACCCGAAACAAAACTTACGCAAGATCAGAAGCGACAGCTAAAGACAGTCCTCCATCAATTTCCATCGTTTGCAATAAAAGACCTCAGTAAGACACATTTGTTGTCTCACGAAATTGATGTAGGTGCCGCCAAGCCCATTAAGCAACGCCATTATGCGGTCTCGCCAGCTGTAGAGAAACTGATGTATACGGAGCTAGACCGAATGCTGGAGATTGGGGTTATAGAGGAGTGCAATAGCCCATGGTCTTAAGCAGAAGTGTTAGTTAGAAAGCCAGGCAAGGTACGGCTGTGCATTGATAGTCGTAAAGTTAACGAAGTGACAGTTAAAAATGCCCATCCCATGCCACTTATCGATGGTATTTTAATTCGACTGCCTGAAGCCGAGTATATTTCAAGTATTGATCTTAAGGATGCCTTCTGGCAAATCCCACTCCATAGCGCTGCACGGGAGAAAACTGCGTTCACTGTACCTGGGAGGCCCTTGTACCAATTTAAAGTAATGCCGTTTGACTTATCGAACGCTCCTCAAACAGTGTCTAAATTAATGGACAAAGTAATTCCTGCAAATCTCAGGAATGAAATTTTTATTTACCTGGATGATCTGTTGGTAGTTTCTGAACACTTTGATCGGCATTTAAGCAGGGTTAACTATAAATGTTGAGAAGAGTAAATTCTGCAAACAAGAGGTGAAATATCTAGGACATGTCATAGGAAATGGAACTATACAAACAGACCCAGAAAAGATATCCGCAATCCGAGACTTCCCCATCCCTCAATCAGTTCGACAAGTTAGGAGATTTTTGGGAGTTACTGGTTGGTACCATAAATTCATCCAAAACTATACTGGAATTGCTGCACCCATCACAGATACTTTAAAGTGTCGAAAAAAGTTCAATTGGACGGATGAGGCGCAGACAGCATTTGAGTTGTTAAAGGAAGAACTGTGCAAAGCACCTGTTTTGCACAGCCGGAATTTTCAACTCCTTTCTCAATCCACTGCGATGCAAGTCACACTGGAGTAATGCAGAAATATGACCAGGACAATGACGTGCCAATTGCATTCATGTCCCGTAAGCTGAATCAATGCCAACGAAGTTACTCCGTAAAGGAAAAAGAGTGCTTGGCAGCTATCAACGCGACGGCCGACACACTCAGCGGCCAGAGTATAAAACGACTTAGCTTGACTCGCGTACTTGCGTGTACAAAAACCAAAGAAGAGAAATAGAAAGAAAGAAAACACACAGCAATTGCACTCCACTGGGTCACGGACTTACCGGCGACCAATTTATTCAATTTCTATAAAAGGTTATATGCACAAGAAAGCCTAAACCTAACTACATATATATACTTATATATATGAACTACCGCGAACTATCCCCTCTTACCTTATCTTTACTATCTTTGCTACTAACACACTATCTCACTTTTCTGCTCTTCTCGTTAACTATTTTTCCAAGCGCGTGCACGTCCGCTTACTTTGATACATAAATCGTGGTGGATTTGATGATCGCAGCTGGCGCGCTGCATCTTGCGACTCTGCGTTTTGGGGCGGTTATATTTAAATTCTTAGGCGTTAGGCGTTAATCAAAAATATGTACATCCGATAAATCTAAATACTTTACGCTCCTTGCGTTTATTAAATATAAATACTGCGCACTCCTTGCGTCTAACAAAACTATACCTACAACTTGAACAACCCCTGCGCTTATAATACAGGTAACTCAAACAACCGATGCGCTCCTTGCGATTTAACAACTATCAATATAATACAGGTAACTCAAACACCCGATGCGCTTCTTGCGACTTAAAAACTGTAAATATAATAAATATAACTATTTGTGAAGGGGCCGACGCGGCCTACTTCACACACACCTCCCCCCCCCCCCCCCCCCTTTCTTGGGTAGCGTGACAGTTACGTGCCCGAATGCGTTCCTTGTCACGCCGTGCATCTCTCCACCTCCACCTTAAACCTGGACCAGCGGTAAGTTCGTCCTCGTCGGGAATACCGCCCAATTGGCGGGACGTATCGCCCACGTTTTTGGCGGTAGTACCTGCTCCTGCGTTGGTGGCTCGGTCATCCTCGCAGACTCTAATTCGGCCACCACGGATTCCAGGCCCTCCTCCCACAAGTCGAGGACGTCCTTGGGCGGAACGACTACGTCCTCCACTCTTCGCCCTCCACGACGCAGGCGGTCTCTTTTCGGTGGTGGTGCAGCGTGTGTCTGTACGTCGACGTGGCTTGGCTTCCCTGCTCTCGTTCGAGACCCTCGGTGGTGCCCTCGAAATCCTCCTCGTCACCGCTGCTGACCACATACGGGAATTGGCCGCTCATCTTGGGTATTCTGTGGGGTTTATAAACACAATCGGTTAGTCTTAATTGATAAACGGGCCTTATGAATTCAAATTTGGTTAGTGTTAATAAAAAACAAGAATAAAGAGGTTAATTAAAACTGTGACGAGTCTGCTCTTTGTCAGACGCTCGGTCGGGCTGGTCATCTTCTCCGTGCTCCTCTCCCTCGTCATAGAATGGTTTCAGTTGCGCAATGCTGGCGAGTTTGCTCTTTCTTTGTCCTTCTTTTACCAATTGCACGATATTCGGTGATACGAACTTTTTCACGAGGAATGGGCCATCGAACTTGGGAGCGAGTTTCGCCGCGAAACCTTCACTGGCTTTAGAGAGTTGGTGTGCTCTTAGTAGCACCAACGTATTGAGTCCTATTCGCCATTCTCTTCTCCTGAGGTAATAGTTCCTCCCTTGGTCCTTCGACGCTCTCTGTAAATTTGTCTGGACGATACTGAAAACTTCCTTTAATCTTCTTGCCCGGTCTTCTGGTGCTTGCGGCATACTTCCGGATCCGGCTGTCTTCTCGTCGTACAAGGAAGATGGTAAGCGGAGCTCTCTCCCCTGCATCAGAAAAGCCGGTGAAAATTCTGTAGAGTCCGCCACACTGGAGTTAACCGCCAACGAAATTTCCGGTAACAATTCGTCCCACGAACTTTGGTGACCTGTTATAAACTGCGCGATCATCGTCTTTACTGTACGATTGGTCCTTTCTGTCGGGTTTTCTTGTGGACAATATGGGGCAGTGTGCTGCAATTCCACGCCCAACGAGTTCAAAAACGACTTAAAACTCCGGCTCGTAAACTGTACACCGTTGTCGCATACAAACTTTCTGGGTATGCCAAAACGAACGAACGGAACGCCTTCTGTAGTTGGGCCGCTGTCGCTCTCTTCAAGGGGACCAGCTCCACCCATTTTGAAAACGCGTCATGGAATACCAGGAGCATCGTGTTCCCGTGTTTCGAGCGCGGTGAGAGCCCTACAAAGTCGGCGCATAGTACAGCCATGAGCTCGGCCACCTGTCGCGTCAACATCTGTCCAGCCGGCTTTACTTGTTCCGTCTTAAGCCTCTGGCACGATTCGCAGTACTTAACGTACTTCGCCGCATCTCGGAACATTCCAGGCCAGTAGTAGCGTTGTGCCAGACGCATTATCGTCTTCCATACTCCTTGGTGCCCGGCCGGCGGTGCGTCGTGGCACTCCAACAACACTCGTTTCCTCTGATCCTCGTCGATGCACAGCTTCCAGGGGATGTCGTCATCCGCACGGTGTCCGAGGTGTCTATAGAGTTGACCGTTCTCTTCCATATAATCGGCGTATTTCACTGGGTCTTTAGCCATCTTTTCTTTCATCCTCTCGATCCACTTGCCGGACGATTTTTCCTGTACCGCTTGTTGAAAGTTATCCACGGGTTGCCGGGATAAGGCGTCCGCTACTACGTTGAGCTTCCCTCGTCTGTACCGTACGTCAAATTGGTACTGCTGCAGCTCCAGTGCCCAGCGCGCTATCCTCCCCGACGGGCTCTCGATTGAATTCAACCATTTCAAAGCCATATGGTCGGTAACTACCTCGAACCGATATCCTTCCAGGTAGCATCTCATCTTCCGGATTGACCATACTATAGCCAGACACTCCTTTTCGGTCGCTGAATAATTTTCTTCAGCCTTATTCAGTTTCCGACTCGTGTAAGCTATCACGCGTTCCTGTTGATCAATCGTCTGTGTGAGTACCGCTCCGAGACCAAAATCGCTAGCGTCCGTCTGCAGAATAAATTTTTCTGCAAAATCCGGACAGGCCAGGACCGGTGCGGTAGTCAAGCTATGTTTGAGGGTCTCTAGCGCTTCCTGTTGTTCCTCTCCCCATGACCATTTCCTAGACTTTTTTAATAAAGCGGTGATCGGTTGCACCACTGTAGCGAAATTCGGCACGAATCGTCGATACCAGGAGGCCATGCCCTGGCAACGTCGCAACTCCTTACAATTGGTTGGGGCCTTCAAGTTCCGGATCGCTTCTACTTTGGCGGGGTCGGTTTTGATCCCGTCGCCGCTCACTAAGTGTCCCAGGTATATCAGCTCCTTTTGAAAAAACAAACACTTCTTACGATTCAGCTTCAAGTTGGCCGCTCTTAAACGCCTGAAGACTTCCTTAAAATAAGTCACGTGCTGCTCCTTTGTCGCTCCGATCACTATTATATCATCCAGATAGGCAAATGCATGCGGCTCCATATCTGATCCGATAACCGTATCCAAAGCTCGTTGGAATGTCGCACACGCCGAGTGCAAGCCGAAGGGCATTACACGCCACTGGAATAGACCTCTACCGGGTACCGTAAACGCTGTACACTCCCGACTATCCGCAGCCATGGGAATTTGCCAGTAACCGTGCATGTGGTCAAGCGTGGTGATGTACCGCACGTGTCTTAATCGCTCCAAAATGTGATTAATCCTGGGTACGGGATATGCATCTGGCACGGAATGTGCATTGAGTTGCCATCCGCCACTCGCCTGTTTTCTTTTTAACCAGCACGATCGGGGCGCTGTGTGGGCTGCGGGAGGGCTCTATCGCACCAGCTCGCAGCAGCTCGTCTACCTGCTCGTTTATCACCTGTTGCATCGCAGGGTTTTTAGGGTAGTACTCTGCTTAACCCGCTTGGCGTCCTTCATGATGATCCGGTGCTCAGCTACGTGGGACACCCCTTGCAGCTCGTCAAAGAGAGCCAATTCCGCTTTCAGTATTTCCTTTATCTCTAATTCCAAATCCTCTGGCCACTCGTTTTCCTTGGTTTCGACATTTTCCACCGGTGTTATTGCGGGGCCGGGTATGACGCACCCTCCTACCTCGCCGAACCGTTGTACTCCTGCCGTTGTCGCGTCCACGCTGTCTCCTCGAACCGTTCCCACGGCGATGCTGGGCTGAGGTGCCCCAGGGGCATCCTTCTCCTGCCTTGATCCGCCGTCCTACTCCGGTTTGCTCACAACTGGCTCACGTTCCATTAGGACCTGCTCTTCCTCTATATCTGGTACTTCCACAGCTTCCAAAATTAACCTAGCCTTGCCACATTCGATGGTCGTCCCCACCCGCACAAAAAGTCTATACCTAGTATAATGTTGTCTAGCATCGAGGGCATCACGAGCATACTCACCGTGACCTCTATCCCCGCTAGACCAACCTTTACCCTCAATAGCTTCTTTACCTCTAAGGTGGACCCATCGGCTAGGCGGATTTTCGCGCAGGCGTCCAGCATCTCGCCCCCGCTGGTCACCTTGCGGGAAAACTCCTCACTAATAAAACTTCTAGTCGCCCCTGTATCTACTGTCGCAGTCGCTACTTGGTCCCCGACTCTTACAGTAGCGACTATCCGCCCGTCTTCCACTCTTAAAGGGTACTCTAGGTTCAGGACTGGTTCACGTCGGCCCCCATCGGGTCCCGTCCCGGATGGTGCCGCATATCGTTTCCCGCCCTTGACTGCTGACAACACTGGCTGGTATTGACCCCCTTGGCCCCACACTGCCGACAAAACTGTACCCGTGGATTGGGGCACTCCTTGGCAAAATGACCCTCTTGCGAACAGTTATAGCATAGCCTCTTCCCGCCTAGAGCTCTCGACTGCTCTTGGCTGATCATCCCGTTTGAAATTACTCCCGTATACCCAAGCGGTGGCGTATTCCCCACGTTACCGCTTGACCCTGGCTGTGGTTGCGTCCGGAAAGGATTAAAATTTTTGGTGGGGGCTACCTCACCGGCTAATCCGTCCGAATACCTACTACCCCCGGTCCTACCTCGTGCTGCACGCTCGCGACTTTGTTGACTTACGTTCTCGTACTCGGCTGCCATCTGAGTTAGCTGCGCCAGAGAGGAGAAGTCCCCTCTACGAATGTACAAACGGTACTCGGGTGCAAAATTCTCGTGTACCCTATGCAATTCTTGTTCTGCCCTGTACCCCGCGTGGTACATCATACCCCGCAGCTCGAGCAAGTAGTCCTTGAACGGCTCGCTATCATGTTGCCGTCGTGCCCGGATACTGTCTTCTAACCTGTCGAAATACTGGGGCGGTAGAAAAAACTCCAAGAACTCGGCTTTAAATGTCGCCCAAGTCGCGTCCCTTAGCCTACTTATTGATAGCCACTGCGCGGCCTTTCCCGTTAGAGCCTCGCTCATTGCCCTCGGCAACCGGCCTAAGCCTATGTCGTATGACAACGCCCTGTCCTCAATTGCCTCCAGGAAAACTAATGGGTCGGTGCACCCATTGAACAGGATACCCCACTTCCGGACTAGTTCGGGGACGACTATCCTGTTCCTAGGGGTACTTTAGCTATCACTAGAATTAAGATGGGGGTTCGCCTGTCTCACCGGGGTATCTTCCCCGGATGCCAGAGGCGACCCTACTCGTATATCGGGGATACATGCTGTATTCATTATATTATATAATTCATTATAAATCGTACTGTTAGAGGGCGGAAGCAAATGTTCCGTGCCACCGGTCTGTATTGATGGGATTGCCGCATCTGATTCAGATTTCTCCCTGGGTCGTATTCCTCTAACAGAAGTGGCAGTCCGGGTAGGCGACACTGGGATCTTGGCGAACCGCAACTCCCATTCCGCTAACCGGGCCCATATATCGGTGGTATGACCACCTTGCCTTATGAAAGTACATACCAGCTTCCGGTAGTCAGTTACCGTGGCACACTTTTCCAATCCGAGCTCCCGGACGATATCCTCTAGATCCTCCTTATGGCCGTCGTAGACCCATTGCACACCCACACCAGGGTTGCTGCTTTCTACGACCTCCACTCGAGCGGGCTCGATAGTCTTGGGTTTCTCCATCTAATCGAAAAAAAAAAACGAACGCAGGAAAAAAAAAAATTCCGTCTCGAGCCGTATATGTCCCGCTTCGCAAAAATTTTCACTCTTCATCTGGCGCTGTTTATCGCGGCTACCGTTTTGTTACAAAATTTAAAAAAAAAAAAAAATTTTCCGAATCGTTCCCGGTGTAAAAAAAAAAACCTTTTAACTTATCACTGTCTGTCGCGGTTATTCCTTTTATTACGAAATTTTCTGTTAACTGGTCACTGTTTATTGCGGTTATTTTATTTTATTCCGAAATTAATTTTTATTTTTTTTGAAGTGTAATAAAACTTTTCCTGTTAACTGGTCACTGTTTATTGTATTTTATTTATTTTATTTATTAATTTTTTTTTTTTTTTTTAATTCCTTTAATTTTTTTTTCCACTGTACGCTTACACGTTCGAGGCCCACTGTACGGCAGCTTCACGTAAGTCCGATACTCGACCCGAACCGCTGGGACAACTCCGCACTCGAAATAAAAGTCAATTTTTATTTCGCGGTCGAAGCCCACTGTGCGACAACACCACGACTTTTGCAGCGGCCTGTACCAGCTACTGTCACGCCGTTAGTTGACCGCACGTATACTTTGCCGACACTTTCGTTGCGCCGCAGATGTTCACTTATGCATAGTCTCGAACGCAAACCGCTAGTTTGATCGGTGTGTCTTCTTCCACCGTCAACTTCGTTGCGCCGCAAATGTTTCTAAGGCAATGCTTCTCGAACGCGAACAGTTATTCTTATCTGCACTTGCCTTACGCCCTCACTTTCGTTGTGCAGCGATGATTGCACAAAACCACGCTCGAAAACCGTTCTCGTTGGCCACTTGTAAAGCAGGGTATCGTCGGGTATACCCGCACTTCACTTTACGCACTTTTCCTTCCACACTTGTTGGTGATATTTCTGGGGCTTTAATACCAGATTATACCACACCTTTGCACTTTAGAGTCCCTGCTCGGGCGCCACTTGTAAAGGAGTAATTTAGCCAGGGGTATAAACTCAGTCAGGCCAGGTACACCACACAAGAATATTTATGTATTTTGGTGGGACTATAACGCGCGCGGTTTTTCAAGTTGGAAGGGGAAACGCCGGCGTCGACACCAACGCGACGGCCGACACACTCAGCGGCCAGAGTATAAAACGACTTAGCTTGACTCGCGTACTTGCGTGTACAAAAACCAAAGAAGAGAAATAGAAAGAAAGAAAACACACAGCAATTGCACTCCACTGGGTCACGGACTTACCGGCGACCAATTTATTCAATTTCTATAAAAGGTTATATGCACAAGAAAGCCTAAACCTTACTACATATATATACTTATATATATGAACTACTGCGAACTATCCCCTCTTACCTTATCTTTACTAGACTCTATATCTTGCTACTAACACACTATCTCACTTTTCTGCTCTTCTCGTTAACTATTTTTCCAAGCGCGTGCACGTCCGCTTACTTTCATACATATATCGCAACTCCCTCGCCCACGCTTCGGCTTCGGCCCAAGTTGCAGATTTTTCGACTCCCCACACTTGCTCGTGACCGTGGTGGATTTGATGATCGCAGCTGGCGCGCTGCATCTTGCGACTCTGCGTTTTGGGGCGGTTGTATTTAAATTCTTAGGCGTTAGGCGTCAATCAAAAATATGTACATCCGATAAATCTAAATACTTTACGCTCCTTGCGTTTATTAAATATAAATACTGCGCACTCCTTGCGTCTAACAAAACTATACCTACAACTAGAACAACCCCTGCGCTTCTCTCGACTTAACAACTATTAATATAATGCAGGTAACTCAAACCACCGATGCGCTCCTTGCGATTTAACAACTATCAATATAATACAGGTAACTCAAACACCCGATGCGCTTCTTGACACTTAAAAACTGTAAATATAATAAATATAACTATTTGTGAAGGTGCCGACGCGGCCTACTTCACAGGTGTTCACACTTTGGTTTTGTACAACCCCAAAGTATGATTTTGGTCAGGGAGAGTGCAGTATGCCGCTTGTCGGAATACATTCCATGACAGCCTAAAGGTATGCAACGTTTTGGTTGTTACGCTTTATTCGAAACCACAACCTTGCGAGATAACTCTGCCAGTTAGACCAATATTTTTGGACGCGTTAAAATTAATTAAAAGAAGTAAGAGAAATTAAGGCTTCAATATGAAAATAAAACAAGTGGAAACGTTGCAGTCGGACGCAACCGACTGCGGTATACTCGATACCAGTATTAAGACCGGTAAAAACAGGCCTGATTGCAAAGGGTAGCGGGTGCGGCAGGGGTGTAAGCTGCCTTAAAGAATTTTTGATGCAGATGGGCATGCAACCAGCTATCTGCATACCAAATTTGGTGACTCTAGCTCAAAGTTTGTAAAAGCTGTGGAGAGGGGGGCTGGGGCGAATTGGGTGGATGTGGCATCCAAATTTGTGATGCAGATCTTTGTGGAATGTCAATTGCTATCTTCATACCAAGTTTGGTGACTCTAAAGTTCGAAGTTTGTAACAGGTGAGGAAAGGTGTGGCTGGGGGCGGTATGGGGAGTGTGGCGTCCACATTTTTGCAAGGGATCTTTAGGGAATGTAAATGGCTATCTTTAACCAAATTTGGTGACTCTAGCTCAAAGTTTGTTAGAGGTTGGGAAAGGGGGGCTGGGGGCAGTATGGGTGGATGTGGCATCCAAATTTGTGATGCAGATCTATGTGGAATGCCAATTGCTATCTTCATACCAAATTTGGTGACTCCAGCTCGAAAATTGTACAAATTCTGGAAAGGGGGGCTGGGGGCGGTATGGGTAGGCGTGGCATCCAAAGTTTTGATCCAAATCTATGTGGAATGTCAATTGCTATCTTCATACCAAATTGTATGACTCTAGCTCGAAGTTTGTAAAAGGTGTGGAAAGGGGGGCTGGGGTGGTATGTGTGGGCGTGGCATCCAAGTTGTTGATGCAGATCTATGAGGAATGTCAATTGCTATCTTCATACCAAATTTGGTGATTCTAGCTCGAAGTTTGTAAAAGGTGGGAAAGGGGGCTGGGGTGGTATGGGTGGGCGTGGCATCCAAGTCGTTGATGCAGATCTTTGAGGAATGTCAATTGCTACCTTAATACCAAATTTGGTGACTCAAGCTCAAAGTTTGTAAATGAAGGGGAAAGGTGGGCGGAATAAGGGGGCGTGGCTCCAGAACTTTGATGCAGATATCTGGGGGTCGTTGCCAGCTATCTTCCTATCAAATTTGGTGGCTCTAGCTCCACTACTCTGGAAGATACACGCATTCCCGTTTTTGACGAAGCGTTGGGGCATCTGGGGGCGGCTAGGGCAGTATTGGTGGGCGTGGCATCCAAACTTTTGGTGCAGTTTTTGGGGGGTCATCATCAGCTAAATTGGCACCAAATTTGGTGGCTCTAGCTCAAAAACTGTGGGAGATATAGGCTTTTTTGCTAGTAGCTATCTTCTTCCCAAATTTGGTAGTTCTAGCTGTAAGGGTGTGTAAAATATGCGGATTATCGTTTTTGAGTTATCGAATTTATCGATTTGCCAGCCCCGCAGTTATCGTAGAACCCCAATCTTGACACTTTAATTTACTATCCCATAGATAAAGAGAATTGGAAAGTTTCAAGTCCCTAGCTTGAAGCGTGTGGAAAAAACTTGCACACATACGGACGGACAGACACCATGACGGACATTGCACAAAACCACTATACTCTTTACCTTCGGTATCGAGTATAAAAATTGAAAAAAAAAATAAGGAAAAAAGAAGAAAAATAAAATTTTGTTTTCGGCATTTGATGCCACTACTAGTAGCGCTCTCTGTCGGTGAACCACGAAGAAAGGTTAAAGGTTTTTAAAGGTTGACAACATCTACCTTTGCTGATGATACAGCTATTCTCAGCCGCTCCAGATGCCCAATACAAGCAACAGCGCAACTAGCCCTTCATCTAGTCAACGTGGAAAAATGGTTATCAGATTGGCGAATTAAGGTAAAAGATCAAAAATGTAAGCAAGTAACTTTCACCCTTAACAGGCAAGATTGTCCACCGCTCACGTTAAACAACACCACACTTCCAAAAGCAAACGATGTAACGTATCTGGGCGTACACTTAGACAGAAGACTAACATGGCGGCGACACATTGAAGCTAAAAGAACACATCTCAAACTGAAAGCCAATAGCCTCCACTGGCTCATCAATGCTCGCTCTTCCATTAGTTTGGACTACAAAGTCCTGCTTTACAACTCTGTTCTAAAACCAATCTGGACCTATGGTTCCCAGTTATGGGGGAACGCTAGCAACAGCAGCATTGACATTGTCCAGAGAGCCCAGTCGAAAATATTGAGAACCATTACCGGGGCACCGTGGTATGTTCGAAACGAAAACATTCATAAAGACTTAAACATATCAACAGTCAAGGAGGAAATAGAGGAACAAAAGTAAAATATCTTATCAAGCTCTCATCGCACACAAATCATCTCGCGAGAGGTCTCACAAGGCTGCGCAGCCGATCCCGTCTTCGTCGTAACGACTTACCAACCCAGCGATGATTTTTTAGGGACGCGCACTCAGAATACAGTCAAAAAATAAAATGAACTGTTAGCTAAGATTTATTAATAAGATTTGTATACTTATTGCTAGTTTTCTAATTCACTAGAAAAGAATCAATAAATAAGACCAGCAATTTAAAAAAAAAAAAAAAAAAAAAACTTATCGCCATATTTAAATCAGGGACGACAATGAAAAATCCCTCAAAATATTTAATATCAAGCAGGCACACTTAACCTTGCCCCAAAAACCATTTCCGGCACCTAGCTCGGTCTTGTTGTTCGCAAGTACGGTGCAAGTAAAGTTTTGGTCGCGCATCTATCAAACGCGTTAGAAAAAAGAAAAACCCAAGTGCAGTCAAACGCAAGTTTATGACACCGTACCAAAAAATTATATGACAATAAGAAACAAAAAAAAAAACGTCAGCAGAAAAGTTACCCCCTAATAAAGTTGCAGTGTACGCCTACAAAAAATACCTCGCCTCAGTGCCAGAGGCAGACGCATAATTGACCCAGTAGAATTCTTCATTAGACTCGAGTCATCCCCCCCCTCAACAAGTGCCAACTCCCATTGGGTAAGTGGAAGTGGTGCATCCAGTGCGATCAGTATAAGAACAATATCTTTTCCTTATATTGTATGGCAGAGAAGGCACCAAGTTTGTAGTGCGAACTTGAGTGGCGTGGTCAGCTGACCTAGCCTCGAAAGCGGAGCTTTCGCGCAAGTGTAGTTGTAGTTTATCATGAGAAGATCAGCCTGTGACCATCCACGGATCTTTTAGTGTGCGGATCTGGTTTAGTTATATATTTGCGACCTGTGCTGAATACCCTTCGGCTCCCCCATTCAGGTGTCTCACATGCTAAACATAACCTAACCTAATAGCGTCCCGAGACACCCACCCGCGGCTATAGCCACCTACAGTGCACCCGATTACAACCATTCGTCTTTTGAAAATGAATTAAAACAAATGCCGCAAAATCAATGAAAAACTAAACAAAAAGAAAAAAAAAAACAAGTGGAAACGTTGCAGTCGGACGCAACCGACTGCGGTATACGCGATACCAGTATTAAAACCAGTAAAAACAGGCCTGATTGCAAAGGGTAGCGGGTGCGGCAGGGGTGTACGCTGCCTTAAAGATTTTTGATGCAGATGGGCATGCAACCAGCTATTTTCATACCAAATTTGGTTACTCTAGCTCAAAGTTTGTAAAAGCTGTGGAGGGTGGGGGGGGGGGGGGGGGGGGTGTGGCTGGGGGCGGATTGGGTGGATGTCGCATCCAAATTTTTGATCCAAATCTTTGTGGAATATCAATTGTTGTCTTCATACCAAATTGAATGACTCTAGCTCGAAGTTTGTAAAAGTATGGAAAGGGGGGCTGGGGGTGGAATTGTTTGGCGTGGCATCCAAATTTCTGATGCGGATCTTTGTGGAATGTCAATTACTATCTTCATGCCAAATTTGGTGACTCTAGCTCAAAGTTTGTAAGAGGTTGGGAAAGGGGGGTTGGGGGCGGTATGGGTGGGCGTGGCATCCAAATTTTTTGCTGCAGATCAATGTGGGATGTCCATTGCTATCTTCATACAAAATTTGGGGACTCTAGCTAAAAGTTTGTAAAAGTAGTGAAAGGGGGGTGAAATGGGTGGGCGTGGCTCCAAAACTGCGATGCAGATTTTTGGGGTTCGTTGCCAGCTATCTTCCTACCAAATAAGGTTGTTCTAGCTCCACTACTCTTTAAAATACACGCATTCCCGTTTTTGACGAAGCGTTGGGTCGGATGGGGGCCGCTAGGGCAGTATTGGTGGGCGTGGTATCATCATCACCTATCTTGGCACCAAATTTAGTGGCTCTAGCTCAAAAACTTTGGGAGATATAGACTTTTTTGACTTTAAAATGCGCTGGGGCTGGGGGCGGAATGGGGGGGCGTAATTCCAAAACTTCTGATGCAGTTTTTTGGGGATTGCTTGTAGCTATCTTTTCAACAAATTTGGTAGTTCTAGCTGTGCAAAAGCGCCCTTAAGATCTCGACCCCCTTTGTCATAATTCATTTTTTTTCAGCAACCACCGCTCACACACATGAAAGATCTTTCAGCGTGGGACACATAAAACGAGTGAGTGAAAGCTTTCAATTTTAATCATTTGTGGTTATGGGTATAAATGCCTTCCGCGACTTGTGCCAAGAATGACATCGAAAGCTTTGGTACATTGATGGAATTTTTATACCCTTAACCCATAAAATGGGTAAATAAGGGTATAATGGTTTTGTGCAAAAGTATGTAACAGGCAGAAGGAAGCATCTCCGACCCCATAAAGTGTATATTTTCTTAATCAGCATCAACAGCCGAGACGATATAGCCATGTCCGTCTGTCTGTCCGTCGGTCAGTCTGTCCGTCTGTCCGTCTGTATGAACGCGTGGATCTCAGAGACTACAAGAGCTACAGACTTCAGATTTTGCATATAAGTTCTCCTATAATATGAGCAGTTTGCTTCAAATTATCGATAACTATTCTGGTTTACGATACACACATAATATCGATAACAATAAAATATCGAATTTGGAAAATCTAAAAATGAGGGTTGAAGTAATGGGTAATGATAGAACTTTTCTGAAAAATTCGTCCAAATCGGTTAAGAAACACCGGAGATATCGAATTTTATCGATTGAAGCTAAGTCAGTATACCAAAGTCTTACATAAATTTAATTTATTTATTGCAACTAGGTTCAGGGTATTTTCTAGTCGGGCTCTCCCGACTAGAGCCTTCTTACTTGTTTTTTGTTGTTTCTGCAAAGAAAACCCCAAAGCGTTAATCTAGCAAGTGCGTTATAATTGTAGTTGTTTTGTTTTTTTATTTCCTTTGTCTAATTTTCGTTATTGTTAATTTACATGTACGCTACGCTTGCATACTTTTCGGGTTGGCCTTAAGTAATATTAGGTTAGGTTAGGTTAGACCGGCTGACCCTCCCAGGGGGAATGTCACACATAGACCGCTAAAGGGGTCCTTAGTGGGGCCGGTGGTTGGAGACGGTTAGGACTATCTCGTTGTGTGGTCCTGCGAAGTGTGAGTGCTTCTAGCAAACGCTAGAAGTTTTTTAGGTTCTTTCTTGCTGGCTTCATCGAGCGAAGCAAGAAAGGGAGCTTTGAAGTGGCGTAGTCGTTGTATTGCCAGTGCGGGGCAGCTGCAGAGGAGGTGCTCTAGCGTTTCTTTGATACCTGTATCCTTGCATTTCCTGCATTCGTCGTTATCCGTTAAGCCAAGCCTTTTCATGTGTACCGCGGTTAGGCAGTGTCCCGTCAAGAGACCCGCAAGCCTTCGGCAGTCATACCTTTTTAGGTTTAGCATGTATTGCGTTAGTTTAACATCATATGTTTTGCACATTATTTTAGAGATTTTGCAGTCAGAGGTGTTTGTCCACCTTAGTGCTGCTGTATCCCGTGCTTGTATTTCCATGCATGAGTGTAGCGTTCGCAGTGAGATCGGAACATCCGCAGAATCACTGTTGAGTCCCGTTGCACCTTGCTTAGCCAACGTGTCTGCTATCTCGTTGCCCTCGAATCCCTGATGGCTAATCCAATAGATGCGCACTTTTTTTAGAAATGCTGAGTGCATCTAGTGCTTCCCTGCTCGCCAGGACATTCCGAGAGCCTATGTAATGGGCCTGTAGGGCTTTAATTGCTGCCTGACTGTCCACGAATATGTTTACTTCATCGTGTTTTGTGTTAGTTTGTAGGACTGCTTCTGCTGCTTTCCTTGTTGCGAATATCGCCGCTTGGAAAATGCTACAGTGGTCCGGGAGTTTGTATGACAGGCTCATGAGTGGTTCGGCACAGTATACTGCTGCACCGACTCCCTCCCTTATTTTTGAGCCGTCTGTGTATATGTTTATGGCTGACCGCTCTGCTCCTGAGCGCCAGTCATCTTTTCCTAAGAAAGTGGGCGTGAAGTTGAAATTGTTTCTTGGGGTCATATGGTCTGTTTCGACTTCTGTCCCCCTTCCAATTGTACTGTGCCCGTAGCTATGTATCGTCAGGTTGCCTATCGTGTATAGCCGTTGTGCCGTCTTTCTTGCCGTAAGGCGTGCTTGTATGTCCACTGGGTTAACATTGAGCATAATCTGTAGTGCCTTAGTTGGTGTAGTTCTCAGCGCCCCTGTGATGCACATCAGTGCATGTCGCTGGGTTTTTTCCATTCGTTTAAGGTATGTGGACTTCTCTGTGGCTTTCCACCATACCAGTAGAGCAGTATGGGGCGCACAACCGAAATGAGAACCCAATGTGTCAGTCTTGGTGACAGTACCCACGTGCTACCCAACATCTTTTGCGATGTATAGAGTGCATTGGTGGCCTTCTTCACCCTTTCCTCCACATTGAGTTTCCAACTCAATTTGCTATCTATTACTGTTCCCAGGTATTTGATACTTTCCTTTGGTATCAGCATTTTATCGTTTATTTTCGGTGGCGTCCAGCGTGGTACCTTGAATCTCTTGGTGTAGAGAATAAGGTCCGTCTTGTCCGCGTTGATACTCAGCCCGGCTTCTGTGGCCCAGGCTTGTATCTCTTTGAGTGTGTAGTCCATGACTGAGCTGATTGTCGATGGACACTTGCCCGTGATAATTATGCTTATGTCGTCCGCATAGGCAGTTATCTTCGGGGCTTTCCGTTTGAATTTCTTTAGCAGGTCGTTTACCACCAAGTTCCACAGTAGGGGTGAGAGCACTCCTCCTTGGGGAGTGCCACACTTTGCTTCCCTGATTGTGGTAGTGGTTCCCCATTCCGAAAGTATTCTCTTGCTGCTCAGTAGGTTCTGGACCCAAGAGTAAACTGCTTCTGATGGGGTCACAGCTCTTAGGCTGTACATTATTGCTTCCGTCGACACATTATTAAATGCGCCTGAGATATCTAGAAATGCGCCTAGAGCGTATTCTTTATGGTGAAGTGCTTTCTCGATGGTTGCTACGAGGGAATATAGCGCAGTTTCCACCGATTTGCCCTTCGTATAAGCGTGTTGGTTCTGTTCTAGAGTCATCCCTGTATTCTCTCTAATGTGGAGGTCTATCAGTTTTTCTAGTGTTTTTAGTAGGAACGATGTCAGGCTTATGGGTCTGTAGTCTTTAGGCACAACGTGGCTACATTTTCCCGCTTTGGGCAGGAAAATCACCCGCGCTGTCCTCCAGGCCACCGGCACATAGCCATAACTAAGGCATCCTCTAAATATTTCCCTCAGCCATGGAGTGATCACGTGTTTGACCTTCTGCAGCATGGCCGGGAATATCCCGACTGGACCTGGTGATTTGTAGCTCTCAAAGGAGTCTATGGCCCACATTATCCTTCGCGTTGTTGTGATATCTTCCGGAATTTCCACCCTTGTGGTTGGAGATATCGTTTGTGTGTTTGTGTTGACTTCTGTGCAGTTAGGGAAGTGTGCCTCTATGAGCACCTTTGCCGCATCTTCACTGCCTTCTGTCCATCTGCCGTCTTCTGTTTTTAATTGGCTTTGCACCGTCTGTTGGCGAGCTAGCAGCTTTCTTAACCTTGCAGTGTCAGCTGTCTTCTCAATGCCTGAACAGAAGTTTTGCCATGCGTGTCTCTTAGCTACTTGTACTATTTTCTTAAAGTCTCGAAGCCTTGTTCTGTATTCTATGCATACTAGCTCTTCTTCCGCTTGTTTTGGGAGTTTGAAGAGTTCTAGTATGTCTTTTCTTTGCCCTTTGAGTTCTGGAGTCCACCATGGAGGCTTGTGTCTCTTCTTCTCTTGCGACGGTCTACAAGTTTTGTGATAGGCCGCCACCAGATTTTTATTGAGGGTCTCCAGGGACTTCTCTAATTTGTCTAGTGAGGCTATCTTGGGTAGTCGTGGTAGGTTTCTTTCGACCTCTTTACCGAACTGCTCCCAGTCCGTGTTCCGCGGGTTTGTGTGTGTCTTATTCTTAACTATTCGTTCAAAGTTAACGCGGAATTGTATGTACCTGTGGTCCGAGAAGGAATGTCTTCTAAGGACTCTCCAGTCTTTTACCACGGTATTCATTACCGACGCGAGTGTGATATCTAAGACGTTTGATGAGGTAGGACCAACATATGTTGGTTCTTCCCCCTCGTTTGCTATCTTAAGATTAGTTTGAAGTATGAAATCAAGCAGTGACTCACCTCTATCGTTTATGTCCCCGCTTCCCCATACTGTGTGATGTGCGTTGGCGTCTGCTCCGATGATGAGGGCCTGTCTTTTTGACTCGGCCTCCGTCACCAGGCGAGTTAGTTCTTGAGGGGGCGCCTCCGAGTCATGCGCCATGTAGCAGGATGCCATCAATATTGGCTCGTCTCTGCTGCCTTCTAGCGCTGTCACCGTGAGATCGTCGGTACTGTAATTGGACAATAAGTAAGCATAGATACCTTTCCTTACTAGGATCGCAGTCCTTGCTCTACTCACTGTTGTCTGGTAGAATAGGTCGTAGTTTGGATGCTTCAGTCCAGAAACCTTGTTACCAGACGCTATCCAAGGCTCCTGGACTAAGGCGACATCGGCGTGCCCTGTCTCCAAGGTTATCAGTAGCTCCGCCGAAGCCAACTTGCTTTTATGTAAGTTGATTTGGATGACCTTCAGCTCCATGGTTGGCAGTGTCATCCTCCGCGGATAGGACTCCCACAACGGTAATGTCCGCATCCTCTTCATCTTATAATTCTAGGCTTTCTGTGGCGTGGGTGACCTCCGCCAGGTCTCTCTCCACTTCACCTGCCTCCAGCGTGTTAGTATTTGTATCGTTCGGGTGGCGCTTCTTGAGTCGTAGGTAGACACTACCCACGCCCCACGCCATCTTGCCGAATCTCCCGTACAGAAAATCGTCGGCCTCCTTGTTGATTTGGATGACCATTTGCTGACCCTTATTATCGGGCTTCGCAACGTGTATCACCTTCCAATCAACGGTTGGCACGTCCGGATTTTGCCACTTGAGTAGCTGCAGTGCTTGGTCTGCTGGTACGACCCGCGGGAAGAGTACTTTTGCCTTCGGCACGGACGGAATACACGTTCTGTCCACTACCTCCAGCTTGGCACCCTCCCACGGAGCGTCCAGGGCAGCCACGACACCGGTGACCCACGTCAAAGTGTGGTCAGCCTTGCAGCTGAGTATTTTAACACCCTCAAGCCAGCACGCTCTATCAAATGAGATGGGAAGCGAGCCCGGTTCACCCATTCGACTTAGAAGCGCATCGAACAGCAGCTCCTCCACCTTCTTCCACTGTTCGGGCTTCTTTTTCCGTTTGGGTCGCTCCGGTCGATGAGCGCGACGACTAGGTGCCTCCTTGCTACATCGCTGGCCGTCGGCTTTGCCCGCGACATTGGCTTTTTGCAGGTCCGCTTGCCAGCTGGCACCTCTGCTTTAGCGGTTTCAGCGGAGCGCTGGCGTTTGACGGCCAATCGCTCCTCCACCTTGTTGGCAAAACTGGCGTCTTTCGACGCCATGTGTGTCTTCTTTTCGAAGTGTGCTCTACCCTCTTGTATCCTTTCGTCGGCCCACTTCTGCTGACGGACCTCATCTTCCGTGAGGTCTCGCTTGCAGTTAGCGAGCCGAGCCCGGATTTTAAGGGCGGCTTTGTATTGGGCTTTGGCCTTCATGCCCTCTTTTGACCGTTTGAGCCCGACCCTACTGGGGGTGCTGGTACTCGCCTGATCTGGGGGACATGAAAGGTCCTCAGCTTCTGACGTATTGTTCCCTCCATGTGATTCACAATCCGAGTCTCCATGGACTGCGGAATCGCGCCACATTTTGGGCTTTGTGTTGGCAGTGGCTTTGCAACCGTCCTGGCCTGCTCCAACCAGTACGGAGGGTGGGTTGCTGGCGACACGCAGAGAGGATTTCTCCCCCCCGTGCCTTCCGGCGGTAGCACCCTTTTCCACCGACGTTTGGGTTGACATCCCAACCCGTGTGTCATCCTTCTTTGTCTCCATTTTGATTTTTGTCTGGGAAGTCTACCCATAGCATTTTAACCTTACTGCAAAGAACCTCGAACCATGGCTTGCTCCACGTCTTCGCAGTGCCGAAGCCTTTGAATGGCGTTGAGCTCACCTTAGCTAGACATTGTACTACCTTTCTACAGGCGAGTAGATACGCAGTACCTTTGTTTGTTTTTGGGGCAGGATGACTTCTGTTGCTTTGGTTGGCCCCTCGCCCTCGCAGTACCGAAGCCTTTGAGTGGTTTGGTACTTCCCTCCGCCAGGTAACGATGCCTTCGCCTTGGTTTGCACCCTACCCTCGCAGTGCCGAAGCCTTTGAGTGGTATAGTTCTCTTTCTAGCTAAGGCATCGATGCTTGTTGCCTCAGCTTGCCCGACACCCTCATAGTGCCGAAGCATTTGAGTGATGTGCAGTTTGCTTTGGCCGGTCGCCGCCCTGTCCCTCCGCAAGGCAAATAGCACCAGGTACCCCTCGTTTGTTTCGAGGTAGCACGATGCCCATTGCCCAGCCGGCACCCTCGTGGAGGGTTGAGTTGAGGATTTTCGCCAGTAATATTACAACAAGAAATAAATAAATAAATAAATATAATAATAATTTAAGTAATTTTGAAATAATGTTTTATATAATTTTAGAAATAACTATGAATTTCTTGAATAAACTGTCAACTCTAAATATGAACTAAATTTAAATTTTTTATGGAAAACCATGCTGCGCTACAGGGAAGCAGGATAGTCGTGCAAACAGTTATTTTTCTAGGGATCCTTATCTTTTTTTATACCCTTAACCCATAAAATGGGTAAATAAGGGTATAATGGTTTTGTGCAAAAGTATGTAACAGGCAGAAGGAAGCATCTCCGACCCTATAAAGTATATATATTCTTGATCAGCATCAACAGCCGAGACGATATAGCCATGTTCGTCTGTCCGTCTGTCCGTCTGTATGAACGCGTGGATCTCAGAGACTACAAAAGCTAGAGACTTCTGATTTTGTATTTAAGTTCTCCTATACCATGAGCAGAACAAGTTTGCTTCAAATTATCGATAACTATTCTGGTTTCCGATATACACATAATATCGATAACAATAAAATATCGGATTGGGAAAATCTAAAAATGAGGGTTGAAGTAATGGATAATGATAGAACTTTTCTGAAAATTTCGTCCAAATCGGTTGAGAAACACCGGAGATATTGAACTTAATCGATGAAAGCTAAGCCAGTATACCAAAGTCTTATATAAATTAAATATATTTATTGCAACTGGGTTCAGGGTATCTTCTAGTCGGGCTCTCCCGACTAGAGCCTTCTTACTTGTTTTTTTTTTTTTTGTCTTGGCCTTTAAGGATCATGGTAGGGTGGGCGATTGCATCGTTGAAGCAAGAACAATGAAAAATAAGTGTTCGTTTTCGGTAGCCTTTTTAATTTGGTTGACTTAATTTTTGTAACTTCCTTCGGCCCCTCCTATCCCATATCATGGTACGCGAATTAATTGTTTATTTCTGACTGAGCCCCTCTCTTTATACCAAGAACCAATCCACTCCCAACAGCGACGAGCATAAGTCGGCTGCAAGCGCGTACCGTTGTTATTATAGAAATATCACACCTGCTCTACTACGTGAAACGTTACAGAATAATTAATTTGGCGCCCAACCTAATGGCCAAACTATTAAATAATTTGGCAACCGTAAGCTCAAATTATAAATAATTTTGCATCCAACTTAAGGGCCAAAGCGTATATATAATTTAACGCCCAACCTAAGGGTTAAGGGGTTAAAGCTACGTTTTTGGTTCCTAACATATATAATCTTTATTGAGTCAACAACAGCTTAGACAAAAATCCCCGTCCGTCAGTTCATTTTTATTTTGGAGTAGAGATTTGCTTTATCTATTAGGTTGGTTTTCTTATATAAACCCAAATTTCGCAAATCAGGAATTACAGCCGAGACAACAACAGTTGTGTAGATATGAGGAAATCGCAGTAGGCTCGTTGTCTTACGCTGCCCTTATTAGAAATTACACATATGTCTTAAGCCTGTTTAGTGTTAAGCTTAAGCTGGAAAGTGGTCAGCTTTGGAGTGTTCCACGACCATATGCTGAGGCGATACTCCATCATCCTTACGTTACCCCGATCAGTGAAAAATTTCAGCTTGAAAATGGTTTAACTGTGGACTTGATCTACGACCATTCGCTGATTTGATACACTATAATCCTGTCCGTTACAAAAAGTTAGTAAGCCAAGCATTCTTGTGTTAGAATAAAGACTAGTAGTTGATAGTTAGTCACACAAGAGTTTTAGTTTCAATTTTGTTTAATTTGTTTTGTTTTTCTAGTAAGCTATACACAGAGAAAAAAATCCTTGCCCGCTAGTGCAAAATCAAGAACATTCGTTGACAATAACTGCCTAAGCACGGATTTTCTTGATATGAGAACGGTTTTCTTAAATTAAGAACGGATTTTTTAAGACCGAAAATAACGAAATGTTCTTGAAACCGTTCTTAATATGATAACATTGGTTCTTAATTTAAGAACAATTGCTGCTTGAATTTGAAATAGCATTAGTTGTTGTTTTTTAAAAAAAAATTTAATTTTTTAACATTTTGAATTCAGTATCATGAGACTCTTAATTGGTGGATAATTCTAGTACAGATATAAGCTACTATAATATTGTTATATAACGTATTGCGGCTATGGGGGGAGATATTTTAAGTATTGTTACTGTATATAGCTTTTTTGTTAATGGTTAATAATAATTAATAGCTTTAATATGCTAGAGAAATATATTATATATAAATTAAATTCATTTGTTTACTCTTACCGATAATGAAACTTCAATGCCTTTGCCGAGATTCGAACCTTAGACCTCTCGATATTACCACGCGGATGCCTTAATTATTGCGCTGTTGCCGAACTAATAATTATGAACAGTGTTCTTAATTTGGTACAAATAGAACGAAATTGGTTCTATTTGTACCAAATTAAGAACCAATGTTCTTATAATGTACAAACATAAACATACGGTTCTTAAATCAAGAACGTATGTTCATAATTTAAGAACAAAATCAAAATTAAGAACATGTTTTAAAAACGCCGTTCGTATTTTAATACCAAAAAAAAAAAGAACGAAAAGTCTGAAAAATTAAGATCATTTGTTCCTAATTTTTTTTCTCAGTGTACTTTAATATAGCGCAAAGGAATGCAAAAATAATTTTAATGACATTTTCCTATCTAGCTGGAAACAAGTTAAGTGGCAGTAGCTACGGCTTGCCGCGCCTGGTAAATGTTGAAATAAATTCAATTCTTTCTGTCTTTTCTTTACGACCGATCAAAAACAATAGACATACCCTGTCTTTTACTGTAGAGTATGCATGGTTTTCCTAACTTATCTATGAAACTCAAATCAAGTAAAAATATCTGAAAATACAAATATATAGCTAGACATCCAACAATTAATTAATTAAATAAACATTAGCAAAACAAAACAAAACAAGCTAAAATAAAATTATATATTATTAAATTAATAGGCAATTTAATAAAATTAACATTTAAATAAATTGATATAAACATAATAAAAAAAAATAATAATAATAAAAACAAAAAATATAAAAAAATTTTAAAGTAAGAAATACATATTTACAAATTCGTAGCTCAGCATATGTAGGTATCTAAATGTAGGTATCGAAATAACAGGTGCAACCATATTTTTCATCACGCGTGTTTTAACACCAATCAGGTTGGGAAGAAAATTTGTCCAGTTTGCCGAACGGCTTTATGCAAATCCACGCTAAACTTAGCCCAAGAAATGGCAGACGCTCAATCTGGTATTTCTGGTATTACGACCCGGTCCAAAACTGCAACCAATAATTCTGCAGTACAGCAGAACATTGGCTCGAATCTTAGAGATACATCTCAGCACGCAGATGCAACTCCATCGGCAGGTAGTAATCAGGCATCGAGCGCACCTGTGATTAATTTAGACCCCCCCAGTATACAACAAGAAGCAACCTCTCTGCAACAAGCGTTATTAAGTGCAATGTCAGCAGTTTTGCTTCAGCAGACTGCAGTCATTTCGCAATCCATAGAAGCCGGGTTTCAAAGACTGCAAGCCCCAGCTTCCGGCACTGGCACCGCAGGGCCTAGGCCAACTGCGGCTTCACCATCTAGCCATCACCAATCATTTGATGATTTTATAGGACTGCCCAATCGACAAGGTGTCGAACATGCCTCGGTGCAGCCAACACCATCGGTAGCCCCGAACGTGTCCTCGTGTTCGTCACAATTGCGAGCAGATAAAATCAGCCAAATAATTTCCAACTGGAAGTTACGATTTTCAGGGCAATCGACGCTATCTGTGGAAGATTTTTTATACCGAGTTGAGGCGCTGACGCATCAAACATTAGAGGGAAACTTTCAAATATTAGCTCAGCACGCAAGTAATTTATTTGAAGGTAGAGCCAGTGAGTGGTTTTGGCGATACCACAAAAGCGTTCCTTCTATCGAGTGGAGAGCCCTAAGTGCCGCAATCCAAGCGCGGTATAAAGATGGACGAACTGACTTGGAAACTCGCACAGCTATTTCACAGGGCAAACAAAAGTCTAATGAGTCGTTTGACGTGTTCTATGAAGCCATGATAGCATTAGCTGATAGATTAGTGCAGCCTATGTCGGAATTGTCTTTGTTAGACGTTTGCTTCTTTGCTTCGAGCAAATCTACTCCCAGAGACTCAGCACGAAATTTTATTGGTGCCAATATACAGCGTTTGTCAGCTACGCGAGGTGGTTAGAAAGCGCGAGCGATTTATGCAGGTGTTAGGCAAACCTACTTTGCCGACAAATCGGTTTCGACCCAGACAACAAGTTAGCGAAATCGTCGAGCAGGTAGACCAGCCTGAGGAGAGTTATAATGAAGGCGAGGAGCTTGATGGCGAATTAGCAGCCATTTCGCCCATCTGTAGGAAATGCAGAGGTGGTGGCCACCGTTTCCAAGATTGCTTAGCCGATCGCAATATATTTTGTTAGGGGTGTGGGAAACCAGATACATATCGCCCCTCGTGCCAAGATTGTGTTTAAAAAAAACGGGCAAAAGCGTGTACTACAGACCAGTGCACGCAAACCAGTAGTCTCGAAAGTAACGAATACCGATTAGATAAAAAATAATAATAATAAATTTAAATTTTTTAAGGAAAACCATGCTGCGCTACAGGGAAGCAAGATAGTCGTGCGAACAGTTATTTTTCTAGGGATCCATATTTATACCCTTCACAGGGAATGATGGGAGACCCCATAAACTATATATCAAAATGATCAGGACGAGCTCAGGAATTGATTTCCGTCTGTCCGTCCGTCTGTCCGTCTGTCTGTTTCAACACGATTTCTGGCCAAACTGCTGAACCGATCTTGATGAAACTTTCACAGATTGCTTAGATCATGTCGGGTTTGTTCACTATGAAATTGCATCCCGATCGGAACATTCTACGATACAGCCACCATATAAATTTACCATATCAACACGATTTCCGGGCAAACTGCTGAACCGATCTTGATGAAACTTTCACAGATTGCTTAGATCATGTCGGGTTTGTTCACTATGAAATTTCATTTCGATCGGAGAATTCTACGACATAGCCACCATACAAATTTACCACATCGTACTATCAATTGTTGTCTCTGTCGTGCACTTTCAATTACCTACATGTCAAATTGTGGTTGTTGTCGCACACGAACAAGTAAATGATGCTCAAGAGTAAAAATATTAATTTGGCTGTGTGAAGGGTATCATAGTCTTGGCATACCCCAAATTAACTATGCGCCACTATGTTTTTTTTTTTGTCTTGGCCTTTAAGGATCATGGGCGATTGCGATTGAACAATGAAAAATAAGTGTTCGTTTTCGGTAGCCTTTTTAATTTGGTTGACTTAATTTGTGTAACTTCCTTCGGCCCCTCCTATCCCATATCATGGTACGCGAATTAATTGTTTATTTCTGTCTGATCCCCTCTCTATCGAGCAAGAACCAACCCACTCCCAAAAACGACGAGCATAAGCCGGCTGCAAGCGCCTACCGTTGTTAATATAGAAAAATTACACCTGCTCTACAACGTGAACCGTTACAGAATAAATAATTTGGCGCCCAACCTAATGGCCAAACTATTAAATAATTTGGCAACCGTAAGCTCAAATTATAATAATTTTGCATCAACTTAAGGCAAAGGTATATATAATTTAACGCCCAACCTAAGGGTTAAGGGGTTAAAGCTACGTTTTGGTTCCTAACATATATAATCTTTATTGAGTCAACAACAGCTAAGACAAAAATCCCCGTCCGTCAGTTCATTTTTATTTTGGAGTAGAGATTTGCTTGATCTATTAGGTTGGTTTTCTTATATAAACCCAAATTTCGCAAATCAGGAATTACAGCCGAGACAACAACAGTTGTGTAGATATGAGGAAATCGCAGTAGGCTCGTTGTCTTACGCTGCCCTTATTAGAAATTACACATATGTCTTTAGCCTGTTTAGTGTTAAGCTTAAGCTGGAAAGTGGTCAGCTTTGGAGTGTTCCACGACCATATGCTGAGGCGATACTCCATCATCCTTACGTTACCCCGATCAGTGAAAAATTTCAGCTTGAAAATGGTTTAACTGTAGACTTGATCTACGACCATTCGCTGATTTGATACACTATAATCCTGTCCGTTACAAAAAGTTAGTAAGCCAAGCATTCTTGTGTTAGAATAAAGACTAGTAGTTGATAGTTAGTCACACAAGAGTTTTAGTTTCAATTTTGTTTAATTTGTTTTGTTTTTCTAGTAAGCTATACTTTAATATAGCGCAAAGGAATGCAAAAATAATTTTAATGACATTTTCCTATCTAGCTGGAAACAAGTTAAGTGGCAGTAGCTACGGCTTGCCGCGCCTGGTAAATGGTTAAATAAATTCAATTCTTTCTGTCTTTTCCTTACTACCGATCAAAAACAATAGACATACCCTGTCTTTTACTGTAGTGTATGCTTGGTTTTCCTAACTTATTTATGAAACTCAAATCAAGTAAAAATATCTGAAAATACAAATATATAGCTAGACATCCAACAATTAATTAATTAAATAAATATTAGCAAAACAAAACAAAACAAACTAAAATAAAATTATAAATTATTCAACCCTCATTTTAAGATTTTCCAAATCGGAAACCAGAATAGTTATCGATAATTTGAAGCAAACTTATTCTGCTTATGGTATAGGAGAACTTAAATACCAAATCTGAAGTTTCTAGCTCTTGTAGTCTCTGAGATCCACGCGTTCATACAGACGGACAGACGGACGGACAAACGGACATTGCTATATCGTCTCGGCTATTGATGCTGATCAAGAATATATAGACTTTATGGGGTCGGAGATGCTTCCTTCTGCCTGTTACATACTTTTGCACAAAACCATTATACCTTTATTTACCCATTTTATGGGTTAAGGGTATAAAAACAAAATATGTAAAACAAGTAAGAAGGCTCTAGTCGGGAGATCCCGATTAGAAGATACCCTGAACCCAGTTGCAATAAATATATTTAATTTATATAAGACTTTGGTATACTGGCTTAGCTTCCATCGATTAAGTTCAATATATCCAATGTTTCTCAACCGATTTGGACGAAATTTTCAGAAAAGTTCTATCATTATCCATTACTTCAACCCTCATTTTTAGATTTTCCAAATTCGATGTTTTATTGTTATCGATATTATGTGTATATCGGAAACCAGAATAGTTATCGATAATTTGAAGCAAACTTGTTCTGCTCATGGTATAGGAGAACTTAAATACAAAATCAGAAGTCTCTAGCTCTTGTAGTCTCTGACATCCACATGTTCATACAGACAGACAGACGGACAGACGGACAGACAGACGGACAGACGGACATGGCTATATCGTCTCGGCTGTTGATGCTGATCAAGAATATATATACTTTATAGGGTCGGAGATGCTTCCTTCTGCCTGTTACATACTTTTGCACAAAACCATTATACCCTTATTTACCCATTTTATGGGTTAAGGGTATAAAAAAAGATAAGGATCCCTAGAAAAATAACTGTTTGCACGACTGTCCTGCTTCCCTGTAGCGCAGCATGGTTTTCCATAAAAAAATTTAAATTTAGTTCATATTTAGAGTTGACAGTTTATTCAAGAAATTCATAGTTATTTTCTAAAATTATATAAAACATTATTTCAAAAATTACTTAAATTATTATTATATTTATTTATTTATTTATTTCTTGTTGTAATATTACTGGCGAAAATCCTCAACTGAACCCTCCACGAGGGTGCCGGCTGGGCAATGGGCATCGTGCTACCTCGAAACAAACGAGGGGTACCTGGTGCTATTTGCCTTGCGGAGGGACAGGGCGGTGACCGGCCAAAGCAAACTGCACATCACTCAAATGCTTCGACACTATGAGGGTGTCGGGCAAGCTGAGGCAACAAGCATCGATGCCTTAGCTAGAAAGAGAACTATACCACTCAAAGGCTTCGGCACTGCGAGGGTAGGGTGCAAACCAAGGCGAAGGCATCGTTACCTGGCGGAGGGAAGTACCAAACCACTCAAAGGCTTCGGTACTGCGAGGGCGAGGGGCCAACCAAAGCAACAGAAGTCATCCTGCCCCAAAAACAAACAAAGGTACTGCGTATCTACTCGCCTGTAGAAAGGTAGTACAATGTCTAGCTAAGGTGAGCTCAACGCCATTCAAAGGCTTCGGCACTGCGAAGACGTGGAGCAAGCCATGGTTCGAGGTTCTTTGCAGTAAGGTTAAAATGCTATGGGTAGACTTCCCAGACAAAAAATCAAAATGGAGACAAAGAAGGATGACACACGGGTTGGGATGTCAACCCAAACGTCGGTGGAAAAGGGTGCTACCGCCGGCGGGCACGGGGGGGAGAAATCCTCTCTGCGTGTCGCCAGCAACCCACCCTCCGTACTGGTTGGAGCAGGCCAGGACGGTTGCAAAGCCACTGCCAACACAAAGCCCAAAATGTGGCGCGATTCCGCAGTCCATGGAGACTCGGATTGTGAATCACATGGAGGGAACAATACGTCAGAAGCTGAGGACCTTTCATGTCCCCCAGATCAGGCGAGTACCAGCACCCCCAGTAGGGTCGGGCTCAAACGGTCAAAAGAGGGCATGAAGGCCAAAGCCCAATACAAAGCCGCCCTTAAAATCCGGGCTCGGCTCGCTAACTGCAAGCGAGACCTCACGGAAGATGAGGTCCGTCAGCAGAAGTGGGCCGACGAAAGGATACAAGAGGGTAGAGCACACTTCGAAAAGAAGACACACATGGCGTCGAAAGACGCCAGTTTTGCCAACAAGGTGGAGGAGCGATTGGCCGTCAAACGCCAGCGCTCCGCTGAAACCGCTAAAGCAGAGGTGCCAGCTGGCAAGCGGACCTGCAAAAAGCCAATGTCGCGGGCAAAGCCGACGGCCAGCGATGTAGCAAGGAGGCACCTAGTCGTCGCGCTCATCGACCGGAGCGACCCAAACGGAAAAATGAAGCCCGAACAGTGGAAGAAGGTGGAGGAGCTGCTGTTCGATGCGCTTCTAAGTCGAATGGGCGAACCGGGCTCGCTTCCCATCTCATTTGATAGAGCGTGCTGGCTTGAGGGTGTTAAAATACTCAGCTGCAAGGCTGACCACACTTTGACGTGGGTCACCGGTGTCGTGGCTGCCAAGCTGGAGGTAGTGGACAGAACGTGTATTCCGTCCGTGCCGAAGGCAAAAGTACTCTTCCCGCGGGTCGTACCAGCAGACCAAGCACTGCAGCTACTCAAGTGGCGAAATCCGGACGTGCCAACCGTTGATTGGAAGGTGATACACGTTGCGAAGCCCGATAATAAGGGTCAGCAAATGGTCATCCAAATCAACAAGGAGGCCGACGATTTTCTGTACGGGAGATTCGGCAAGATGGCGTGGGGCGTGGGTAGTGTCTACCTACGACTCAAGAAGCGCCACCCGAACGATACAAATACTAACACGCTGGAGGCAGGTGAAGTGGAGAGAGACCTGGCGGAGGTCACCCACGCCACAGAAAGCCTAGAATTATAAGATGAAGAGGATGCGGACATTACCGTTGTGGGAGTCCTATCCGCGGAGGATGACACTGCCAACCATGGAGCTGAAGGTCATCCAAATCAACTTACATAAAAGCAAGTTGGCTTCGGCGGAGCTACTGATAACCTTGGAGACAGGGCACGCCGATGTCGCCTTAGTCCAGGAGCCTTGGATAGCGTCTGGTAACAAGGTTTCTGGACTGAAGCATCCAAACTACGACCTATTCTACCAGACAACAGTGAGTAGAGCAAGGACTGCGATCCTAGTAAGGAAAGGTATCTATGCTTACTTATTGTCCAATTACAGTACCGACGATCTCACGGTGACAGCGCTAGAAGGCAGCAGAGACGAGCCAATATTGATGGCATCCTGCTACATGGCGCATGACTCGGAGGCGCCCCCTCAAGAACTAACTCGCCTGGTGACGGAGGCCGAGTCAAAAAGACAGGCCCTCATCATCGGAGCAGACGCCAACGCACATCACACAGTATGGGGAAGCGGGGACATAAACGATAGAGGTGAGTCACTGCTTGATTTCATACTTCAAACTAATCTTAAGATAGCAAACGAGGGGGAAGAACCAACATATGTTGGTCCTACCTCATCAAACGTCTTAGATATCACACTCGCGTCGGTAATGAATACCGTGGTAAAAGACTGGAGAGTCCTTAGAAGACATTCCTTCTCGGACCACAGGTACATACAATTCCGCGTTAACTTTGAACGAATAGTTAAGAATAAGACATACACAAACCCGCGGAACACGGACTGGGAGCAGTTCGGTAAAGAGGTCGAAAGAAACCTACCACGACTACCCAAGAAAGCCTCACTAGACAAATTAGAGAAGTCCCTGGAGACCCTCAATAAAAATCTGGTGGCGGCCTATCACAAAACTTGTAGACCGTCGCAAGAGAAGAAGAGACACAAGCCTCCATGGTGGACTCCAGAACTCAAAGGGCAAAGAAAAGACATACTAGAACTCTTCAAACTCCCAAAACAAGCGGAAGAAGAGCTAGTATGCATAGAATACAGAACAAGGCTTCGAGACTTTAAGAAAAAAGTACAAGTAGCTAAGAGACACGCATGGCAAAACTTCTGTTCAGGCATTGAGAAGACAGCTGACACTGCAAGGTTAAGAAAGCTGCTAGCTCGCCAACAGACGGTGCAAAGCCAATTAAAAACAGAAGACGGCAGATGGACAGAAGGCAGTGAAGATGCGGCAAAGGTGCTCATAGAGGCACACTTCCCTAACTGCACAGAAGTCAACACAAACACACAAACGATATCTCCAACCACAAGGGTGGAAATTCCGGAAGATATCACAACAACGCGAAGGATAATGTGGGCCATAGACTCCTTTGAGAGCTACAAATCACCAGGTCCAGTCGGGATATTCCCGGCCATGCTGCAGAAGGTCAAACACGTGATCACTCCATGGCTGAGGGAAATATTTAGAGGATGCCTTAGTTATGGCTATGTGCCGGTGGCCTGGAGGGCAGCGCGGGTGATTTTCCTGCCCAAAGCGGGAAAATGTAGCCACGTTGTGCCTAAAGACTACAGACCCATAAGCCTGACATCGTTCCTACTAAAAACACTAGAAAAACTGATAGACCTCCACATTAGAGAGAATACAGGGATGACTCTAGAACAGAACCAACACGCTTATACGAAGGGCAAATCGGTGGAAACTGCGCTATATTCCCTCGTAGCAACCATCGAGAAAGCACTTCACCATAAAGAATACGCTCTAGGCGCATTTCTAGATATCTCAGGCGCATTTAATAATGTGTCGACGGAAGCAATAATGTACAGCCTAAGAGCTGTGACCCCATCAGAAGCAGTTTACTCTTGGGTCCAGAACCTACTGAGCAGCAAGAGAATACTTTCGGAATGGGGAACCACTACCACAATCAGGGAAGCAAAGTGTGGCACTCCCCAAGGAGGAGTGCTCTCACCCCTACTGTGGAACTTGGTGGTAAACGACCTGCTAAAGAAATTCAAACGGAAAGCCCCGAAGATAACTGCCTATGCGGACGACATAAGCATAATTATCACGGGCAAGTGTCCATCGACAATCAGCTCAGTCATGGACTACACACTCAAAGAGATACAAGCCTGGGCCACAGAAGCCGGGCTGAGTATCAACGCGGACAAGACGGACCTTATTCTCTACACCAAGAGATTCAAGGTACCACGCTGGACGCCACCGAAAATAAACGATAAAATGCTGATACCAAAGGAAAGTATCAAATACCTGGGAACAGTAATAGATAGCAAATTGAGTTGGAAACTCAATGTGGAGGAAAGGGTGAAGAAGGCCACCAATGCACTCTATACATCGCAAAAGATGTTGGGTAGCACGTGGGTACTGTCACCAAGACTGACACATTGGGTTCTCATTTCGGTTGTGCGCCCCATACTGCTCTATGGAATACTGGTATGGTGGAAAGCCACAGAGAAGTCCACATACCTTAAACGAATGGAAAAAACCCAGCGACATGCACTGATGTGCATCACAGGGGCGCTGAGAACTACACCAACTAAGGCACTACAGATTATGCTCAATGTTAACCCAGTGGACAAACAAGCACGCCTTACGGCAAGAAAGACGGCACAACGGCTATACACGATAGGCAGCCTGACGATACATAGCTACGGGCACAGTACAATTGGAAGGGGGACAGAAGTCGAAACAGACCATATGACCCCAAGAAACAATTTCAACTTCACGCCCACTTTCTTAGGAAAAGATGACTGGCGCTCAGGAGCAGAGCGGTCAGCCATAAACATATACACAGACGGCTCAAAAATGAGGGAGGGAGTCGGTGCAGCAGTATACTGTGCCGAACCACTCATGAGCCTGTCATACAAACTCCCGGACCACTGTAGCATTTTCCAAGCGGCGATATTCGCAACAAGGAAAGCAGCAGAAGCAGTCCTACAAACTAACACAAAACACGATGAAGTAAACATATTCGTGGACAGTCAGGCAGCAATTGAAGCCCTACAGGCCCATTACATAGGCTCTCGGAATGTCCTGGCGAGCAGGGAAGCACTAGATGCACTCAGCATTTCTAAAAAAAAGTGCGCATCTATTGGATTCCAAGCCATCAGGGATTCGAGGGCAACGAGATAGCAGACACGTTGGCTAAGCAAGGTGCAACGGGACTCAACAGTGATTCTGCGGATGTTCCGATCTCACTGCGAACGCTACACTCATGCATGGAAATACAAGCACGGGATACAGCAGCACTAAGGTGGACAAACACCTCTGACTGCAAAATCTCTAAAATAATGTGCAAAACATATGATGTTAAACTAACGCAATACATGCTAAACCTAAAAAGGCATGACTGCCGAAGGCTTGCGGGTCTCTTGACGGGACACTGCCTAACCGCGGTACACATGAAAAGGCTTGGCTTAACGGATAACGACGAATGCAGGAAATGCAAGGATACAGGTATCAAAGAAACGCTAGAGCACCTCCTCTGCAGCTGCCCCGCACTGGCAATACAACGATACGCCACTTCAAAGCTCCCTTTCTTGCTTCGCTCGATGAAGCCAGCAAGAAAGAACCTAAAAAACTTCTAGCGTTCGCTAGAAGCACTCACACTTCGCAGGACCACACAACGAGATAGTCCTAACCGTCTCCAACCACCGGCCCCACTAAGGACCCCTTTAGCGGTCTATGTGTGACATTCCCCCTTGGGAGGGTCAGCCGGTCTAACCTAACCTAACCTAATATTACTTAAGGCCAACCCGAAAAGTATGCAAGCGTAGCGTACATGTAAATTAACAATAACGAAAATTAGACAAAGGAAATAAAAAAACAAAACAACTACAATTATAACGCACTTGCTAGATTAACGCTTTGGGGTTTTCTTTGCAGAAACAACAAAAAACAAGTAAGAAGGCTCTAGTCGGGAGAGCCCGACTAGAAAATACCCTGAACCTAGTTGCAATAAATAAATTAAATTTATGTAAGACTTTGGTATACTGACTTAGCTTCAATCGATAAAATTCGATATCTCCGGTGTTTCTTAACCGATTTGGACGAATTTTTCAGAAAAGTTCTATCATTACCCATTACTTCAACCCTCATTTTTAGATTTTCCAAATTCGATATTTTATTGTTATCGATATTATGTGTATATCGTAAACCAGAATAGTTATCGATAATTTGAAGCAAACTGCTCATATTATAGGAGAACTTATATGCAAAATCTGAAGTCTGTAGCTCTTGTAGTCTCTGAGATCCACGCGTTCATACAGACGGACAGACGGACAGACTGACCGACGGACAGACAGATGGACATGGCTATATCGTCTCGGCTGTTGATGCTGATCAAGAAAATATACACTTTATGGGGTCGGAGATGCTTCCTTCTGCCTGTTACATACTTTTGCACAAAACCATTATACCCTTATTTACCCATTTTATGGGTTAAGGGTATAAAAATTCCATCAATGTACCAAAGCTTTCGATGTCATTCTTGGCACAAGTCGCGGAAGGCACTTATACCCATAACCACAAATGATTAAAATTGAAAGCTTTCACTCACTCGTTTTATGTGTCCCACGCTGAAAGATCTTTCATGTGTGTGAGCGGTGGTTGCTGAAAAAAAATGAATTATGACAAAGGGGGTCGAGATCTTAAGGGCGCTTTTTTTTTTTTTTTTTTGTTTAAGCATAAGTCGAAGCTTAAAGCTTTTGCTTATGACAACTAACACAAGACTAAACCTAATATAATTTAGCTTATAACATTTTACTTAATTCTGTATTACATTTATAGATGAAACCATTTTTTTTTTCTTCTAATGTATGCACACCCTTCAAGCTAGAGACTTGAAACTTTCCAATTCTCTTTATCTATGGGAAAGTAAATTAAAGTGTCAAGATTGGGGTTCTACGATAACTGGGGGCTGGCAAAACGATAAATTCGATAACTCAAACCGATAAGTTCACATATTTTGCACATCCTTACAGCTAGAACTACCAAATTTGTTGAAAAGATAGCTACAAGCAATCCCCAAAAAACTGCATCAAAAGTTTTGGAATTACGCCCCCCCATTCCGCCCCCAGCCCCAGCGCATTTTAAAGTCAAAAAAGTCTATATCTCCCAAAGTTTTTGAGCTAGAGCCACTAAATTTGGTGCCAAGATAGGTGATGATGATACCACGCCCACCAATACTGCCCTAGCGGCCCCCATCCGACCCAACGCTTCGTCAAAAACGGGAATGCGTGTATTTTAAAGAGTAGTGGAGCTAGAACAACCTTATTTGGTAGGAAGATAGCTGGCAACGAACCCCAAAAATCTGCATCGCAGTTTTGGAGCCACGCCCACCCATTTCACCCCCCTTTCACTACTTTTTACAAACTTTTAGCTAGAGTCCCCAAATTTTGTATGAAGATAGCAATGGACATCCCACATTGATCTGCAGCAAAAAATTTGGATGCCACGCCCACCCATACCACCCCCAACCCCCCTTTCCCAACCTCTTACAAACTTTGAGCTAGAGTCACCAAATTTGGCATGAAGATAGTAATTGACATTCCACAAAGATCCGCATCAGAAATTTGGATGCCACGCCAAACAATTCCACCCCCAGCCCCCCTTTCCATACTTTTACAAACTTCGAGCTAGAGTCATTCAATTTGGTATGAAGACAACAATTGATATTCCACAAAGATTTGGATCAAAAATTTGGATGCGACATCCACCCAATCCGCCCCCAGCCACAATTGTATTGGTTGTAATCGGGTGCACTGTAGGTGGCTATAGCCGCGGGTGGGTGTCTCGGGACGCTATTAGGTTAGGTTATGTTTAGCATGTGAGACACCTGAATGGGGGAGCCGAAGGGTATTCAGCACAGGTCGCAAATATATAACTAAACCAGATCCGCACACTAAAAGATCCGTGGATGGTCACAGGCTGATCTTCTCATGATAAACTACAGCGGAATACGCTCGTCGCACCTTAGACTCGCACCATATGTAAGTCCGGCTTCCAACCTCACTTGCGCGAAAGCTCCGCTTTCGAGGCTAGGTCAGCTGACCACGCCACTCAAGTTCGCACTGCAAACTTGGTGCCTTCTCTGCCATACAATATAAGGGAAAGATATTGTTCTTATACTGATCGCACTGGATGCACCACTTCCACTTACCCAATGGGAGTTGGCACTTGTTGAGGGGGGGGATGACTCGAGTCTAATGAAGACCTCTACTGGGTCAATTATGCGTCTGCCTCTGGCACTGAGGCGAGGTATTTTTTGTAGGCGTACACTGCAACTTTATTAGGGGGTAACTTTTCTGCTGACGTTTTTTTTTTTGTTTCTTATTGTCATATAATTTTTTGGTACGGTGTCATAAACTTTGCGTTTGACTGCACTTGGGTTTTTCTTTTTTCTAACGCGTTTGATAGATGCGCGACCAAAACTTTACTTGCACCGTACTTGCGAACAACAAGACCGAGCTAGGTGCCGGAAATGGTTTTTGGGGCAAGGTTAAGTGTGCCTGCTTGATATTAAATATTTTGAGGGATTTTTCATTGTCGTCCCTGATTTAAATATGGCGATAAGTTTTTTTTTTTTTTTTTTTTTTAAATTGCTGGTCTTATTTATTGATTCTTTTCTAGTGAATTAGAAAACTAGCAATAAGTATACAAATCTTATTAATAAATCTTAGCTAACAGTTCATTTTATTTTTTTGACTGTATTCTGAGTGCGCGTCCCTAAAAAATCATCGCTGGGTTGGTAAGTCGTTACGACGAAGACGGGATCGGCTGCGCAGCCTTGTGAGACCTCTCGCGAGATGATTTGTGTGCGATGAGAGCTTGATAAGATATTTTACTTTTTGTTCCTCTATTTCCTCCTTGACTGTTGATATGTTTAAGTCTTTATGAATGTTTTCGTTTCGAACATACCACGGTGCCCCGGTAATGGTTCTCAATATTTTCGACTGGGCTCTCTGGACAATGTCAATGCTGCTGTTGCTAGCGTTCCCCCATAACTGGGAACCATAGGTCCAGATTGGTTTTAGAACAGAGTTGTAAAGCAGGACTTTGTAGTCCAAACTAATGGAAGAGCGAGCATTGATGAGCCAGTGGAGGCTATTGGCTTTCAGTTTGAGATGTGTTCTTTTAGCTTCAATGTGTCGCCGCCATGTTAGTCTTCTGTCTAAGTGTACGCCCAGATACGTTACATCGTTTGCTTTTGGAAGTGTGGTGTTGTTTAACGTGAGCGGTGGACAATCTTGCCTGTTAAGGGTGAAAGTTACTTGCTTACATTTTTGATCTTTTACCTTAATTCGCCAATCTGATAACCATTTTTCCACGTTGACTAGATGAAGGGCTAGTTGCGCTGTTGCTTGTATTGGGCATCTGGAGCGGCTGAGAATAGCTGTATCATCAGCAAAGGTAGATGTTGTCAACCTTTAAAAACCTTTAACCTTTCTTCGTGGTTCACCGACAGAGAGCGCTACTAGTAGTGGCATCAAATGCCGAAAACAAAATTTTACTTTTCTTCTTTTTTCCTTTTTTTTTTCAATTTTAATACACGATACTGAAGGTAAAGAGTATAGTGGTTTTGTGCAATGTCCGTCATGGTGTCTGTCCGTCCATATGTGTGCAAGTTTTTTCCACACGCTTCAAGCTAGGGACTTGAAACTTTCCAATTCTCTTTATCTATGGGATAGTAAATTAAAGTGTCAAGATTGGGGTTCTACGATAACTGGGGGGCTGGCAAATCGATAAATTCGATAACTCAAAAACGATAATCCGCATATTTTACACACCCTTACAGCTAGAACTACCAAATTTGGGAAGAAGATAGCTACTAGCAAAAAAGCCTATATCTCCCACAGTTTTTGAGCTAGAGCCACCAAATTTGGTGCCAATTTAGCTGATGATGACCCCCCAAAAACTGCACCAAAAGTTTGGATGCCACGCCCACCAATACCGCCCTAGCCGCCCCCAGATGCCCCAACGCTTCGTAAAAAACGGGAATGCGTGTATCTTCCAGAGTAGTGGAGCTAAAGCCACCAAATTTGATAGGAAGATAGCTGGCAACGACCCCCAGATATCTGCATCAAAGTTCTGGAGCCACGCCCCCTTATTCCGCCCACCTTTCCCCTTTATTTACAACCTTTGAGCTTGAGTCACCAAATTTGGTATTAAGATAGCAATTGACATTCCTCATAGATCTGCATCAACGACTTGGATGCCACGCCCACCCATACCACCCCAGCCCCCCTCTCCCACATTTTACAAACTTTGAGCTATATTCACAAAATTTGATATGAAGATAGCAATTGACATTCTACATAGATCTGATGCAAAAATTCGGATGCCACGCCAGCCCATATCGCCCCAAGCCCCCTTCCAGACCTTTTACAAACTTTGACCTTGAGCTATCAAATTTAGTTTGAAGATAGCAATTGACATTCCACAAAGATCTGCATCAGCCCCCCTTTCCCCACCCTTCACAAACTTTGAGCTAGAGTCACCAAATTTGCAACGAAGACAGCTGGTGGAATCCCCATCTGCATCGGATAATCTTTAAGGCAGCGTTCACTCCTGCCGCATCCGTTACCCTTTGCAATCAGGCCAGTTTTTACGGGTTTTAATACTGGTATCGAGTATACCGCAGTCGGTTGCGTCCGACTGCAACGTTTCCACTTGTTATACTCGATACCGAAGGTAAAGAGTATATTGAGTTTGTGCAATGTCCGTCATGATGTCTGTCCGTCTGTCTGTCTGTCTGTCTGTCCGTCTGTCCGTCTGTATGAACGCAACTTTTTACCACACCCTTCAAGCTAGAGACTTGAAACTTTCCAATTCTCTTTATCTATGGGATAGTAAATTAAAGTGTCAAGATTGGGTATCTACGATAACTAGGGGGCTGGCAAATCGATAAATTCGATAATTCAAAAACGATAAATCCGCATATTTCACACACCCTTACAGCTAGAACTACCAAATTTGGTAAGAAGATAGCTACTAGCAATCCCCAAAAAACTGCATCAAAAGTTTTGGAATCACGCCCCCCCATTCCGCCCCCAGCCCACCCCCGCATTTTGAAATCAGAAATAGCTATATCTCCCACAGTTTTTGAGCTAGAGCCACCAAATTTGGTGCCAAGAAAGGCGATGATGACACCCCAAAAACTGCATCAAAATTTTGGATGTCACGCTCACCAATAACACCCTAGCCGCCTCCAGCTGCCCCAACGCTTCGTCAAAAAAGGGAATGCGTGTATCTTCCAGAGTTGTGAAGCTAGAACCACCAAATTTGGCAGGAAGATAGCTTGCAACGAACCCCAAAAAAACTGCATTCTAGTTTTGGAGCCACGCGCACCCTTTCCACCCCCTTTCCCCACCTTTTACAGTCTTTGAGCTAGAGTCACCAAATTTTGTATGAAGGTAGCATTTGACATTCCACAAGGATCTGCAGCAAAAATTTTGATGCCACGCCCAACCATACCGCCCCCAGCCCCCCTTTCCCAATTTTATACAAACTTCGAGCAAGAGTCACCAAATTTGGTATGAAGAGAGCAATTGACATCCCACATGGATCGGCAGCAAAAATTTGAATGCCACGCCCACCCATACCGCCCCAAGCCCCATAGCCCCCCTTTCACCACCTTTTACAAACTTCGAGCTAGAGTCGCCAAATTTGGTATGAAGATAGCAATTGACATTCCACACAGATCTGCATCAAAACTTTGGATGCCACGCCCACCCATACCGCCGCCAGCCCCCCTTTCCCCACAATTAACAATTTTCGAGCTAGAGTCACCAAATTTGGTATGAAGATAGCAATTGACATTCCACAAAGATCTGCATCAAAAATTTGGATGCCACGCCCACCCATACCGCCCCCAGCCCCCCTTTCCCCACATTTAACAATTTTCGAGTTAGAGTCACCAAATATGGTATGAAGGTAGCAATTGACATTTCGCAAAGATCTGCAGTAAAATTTGGATGCCACACCCAATCATACCGCCCCCAGCCCCCCTTTCAACAGCTTTTACAAACTTTCAGCTAGAGTCACCAAATTTGGAAGGAAGATAGTTGGTGGCATCGGAGAATCTTTAAGGCAGCGTACACCTTTGTCCCATCCGTACCCCTTTGCAATCAAGCCTCTTTTTACCTGTTTTAATACTGGGATCGAGTATCTCCGCAGTCGGTTGCGTCCGACTGCAACGTTTCCACTTGTTTGTGTTGTAGAGGTACAGGCACCTCATCCGCTGTTAATATTTATTTTTAAAATGGAAGGATTTTCAAAACAGCCAATTACAAATGTAAAATATTTATCAAGTATTTCTTTCAAATTTTCGATACTCTTTATAGTATTGTTTAAGTTCTCTTGAAATAAATCAATTATTTGGTTTCTCTCTCTTTTTAATAATAATGAGATGGTGTGCTCTATATCATTTTTCACTAGAATTAATACTCGATCAGGCCGTCAGCCAATTGGAGCAACAAGGGGAAAAACGCGCGCCGCAGGGTAACGCATTCATACCGCCAATTTGAATGCGCGACCGTGCAGTGCGTGCCGTCCTTGCGGCTCACAACTGGAAGTGCGACTATACTCTCCACGCGAGGGCGGCTGGAAGCAGGCTCTTGGTACGGTCATGCCTCTGCCAAGGGTGCTGACGAATGGTAGTCGGGCGAGAGAAGAAATCTCTATAAAATTACCCCAGTCCAAGGTGGAACAGCATTGTGCCGAGGGACTCGTGGCCGAGGGGGTGCTCGGTCGTTACCAACTCTGGATACCTGCCGACCTCCAGTTTAAATAGGCTTCCCGCGGCACACGGGCTATGTCGCGGGTGACTTTCCATTCCCGTCTACTCGTGGGACCAAAATTAGCTCAAATTTAAAAAACAAAAATCCAGTGTCCGGATCACTTAAAAAATCGGTGGGAAACGCCAATCCCTCTATAAGTGGTAGCACCTCCACAGGTGCTAGCACCCCCTTTCCGACGCCTGGTACGCCAGCAGGTGCTCGCTTCGCCGCCAGCGGCACTGGTGCAGGGCGAACAAGCCATTTGTCCTCACACCCCGGACGTCGACCTGGAGCGGCTCCTGGAGCTCGGAGGTTGCAGCATAAGTCTGCAACACCAGCTTCCCGGTCCGTGACGCAGGCAACTGCTTTGGAGCCCGCTACCACAGTGGCAAAAAAACCGTCCATTCAGGACCGGCGGTGCGCGGCGGAGATTCTACAAGGAAACCTAACCGCTCAGCCCTCATCCCCCGACGGTGTCAAACTGGTCGAGTGGGCAAAAAAAATCCTTCCGGATTTTAAGCCAGCGATCCCGGCCACTTCTGTTAAAGCCAAACAGAAGCGCCAACGTTCTGTTGAGGAGACGGCCCCGCTAGCCAAGCGGATCAGGCCACCCCCGCAGCCCCAGCCGCTCACGCGGTCCTTCGCCGAAGCCGCAAAGGAGAAGTTCCTCATTGGTGTCCTCGACAAGGGCCACAAAGAGAGCCACATCCAGCGGAACAGGTGGGGGGCCATCGAGAACAAGCTCCAAGACAAGGTCGTCGACTTGATGGAGCTTTCTGGCGGACCGCCACCCCGTCAGTCAAGGCCCTTGCCGCGTCCAACGGGGCAGCCCACTACGGCTTCAAGCCGATAGTGATCCGTGTATACCGTTCGGATGCGGCTAGCAAGCCTTAAGCCCACGATGACGTAACGATGGTGGATGACGTCTCAGCCCTAAGTGGGCAGCCCCCGGTGAAAGCTGACGATACCACAGCCAATGGTATCCAAAGCACAGTCACCGAAAGTGACGAGCCGGATAAAGAGACAGACGCCCAGGCCGACCACCAGTCAGAGGGCTCTGACTTAGCCGACGACATGGCCAATATGATTAGACTTCTCGACGACGACACGGACGAGGAGGCTAATCTCACTGTGGTGGAGTGGAAGTCTGAAGATGTCTCTAAGACTCCTTCAGATCAACCTTCACCACTGTAAGGCGGCGGCAGCCGCTCTGCTGCTCCGTATAAGCCAATGCGGAGCAGACATTGTCCTCATCCAGGAACCTTGGGTCTGCGGTGGCAAGGTTTCTGGACTGGGGACTAAGGACTACAAGATACTTGTAGCCCGTAATGAAGGTAAAGTCCGCACCTGCATACTTGCTAGAAAACACCTAGACATTTTTCTGCTCCCTAATTTCAGTAATGGCGACACCACTGCTGCGTGTCTTGAGCTGAAGTCGGGACATGTCTGGCTCAGCTCAACTTACATGGCCCATGACCATCAGGGGCCACTTCCACACCAACTGCTACGTGCGCTAATCGCTGACTGCGAAGCGACAAACACTGAGCTCATCATAGGATGCGACGCCAACGCTCATCACCATCAGTGGGGTAGCACTGACATAAATGAACGGGGTGAGTTACTCTTTAACTATATCCTCGCAAACAATTTGAACATATGTAATATTGGTACCGACCCGACTTTTATTACAAGAAATAGGGAAGAGGTCTAAGACATGACGCTAGCCACAGCCTCCCTTCACCAAAGACTCATAAGATGGAGAGTGCTTGACGAGCATTCTTTTTCTGATCATAGATATATCGATATAGTTTTCTCTCTCGATAAACCAAAGCCTAAATGGTGCAGAAACGTTAAACGCACGAACTGGACCATCTTCAAAGAATCTTTAGCAAGACCTGTCCCAGAGCACCCCCCCGTGGGGCTCCCTTAACCCGAGTACACTGAGTTACTCACCAACAAGCTCACGGAGGCATGCAAGTCCGCCCTAAACAAGGCATGCCCCCAAAGCAAGCCAAGAGGGAAAACCAAACCACCGTGGTGGTCCCCACAACTAGATGAGCTTCGCAAAACTTCGCGAAAGCTCTTTAACAAAGCAAGGTTCAGGGGGGACGACCAATCATGGAGTCTCTATAAAGCCAAACTAATCTCATATAAAAAGAAACTTAGACAAGCTAAGCGCTCCACTTGGCGGAGTTTCTGCTCAACAATCGAGAACACTACAAAGCCGCTAGGCTCAGGAAAGTTCTCTCCAGCACTCGAGCAACCGTGGGCTTCCTCAAAAAACCCGATGACTCGTGGACAACGACTAGTCTAGAGTCTCTGGAACTTTTGATTGAAACCCACTTTCCTGGTTGCTCAGTCGCAGGACTACGACCCCCCATCTACAGAGAATGTCACGAGTATGACTATACTGACCTTTTCTCCAAAGATATCATCTCATGGGCCATTCAAAAATTCTCGCCCTTTAAATCCCCTGGGCCCGACGGAATTATCCCAGCCCAACTGCAGTATGCAGGGGATACTGCCATAAACTGGCTTCAGAAAATCTTCTCAGATATCTTAACGACAGGTTTGATCCCCAAGCCATGGCTCGAATCTAAAGTCGTCTTCATCCCTAAGGCTGGCAAAGTCTCACACACGACCACAAAGGACTTTCGTCCCATAAGCCTACCGTCCTTTCTACTCAAGACACTAGAAAGGGTACTGGGCCTACATATCAGAGACTCGATCAAGACTGATCACTTCTCCCAAGCACAACATGCTTATCAAAAAGGAAAATCTACTGAGACAGCGCTTCATGCTGTCATCTCTACAGTGGAAACGGCACTACACCACAAAGAGTACTGCCTTACAGCCTTTCTAGACATCGAAGGCGCTTTCCATAACGTCGCACCGGGAGCGATTACCGAGGCATTGTCGGAGCTGGGAGTGGGGCACCGGATTGTGGATCTGATTGATCAGCTGCTCAAATGCCGGATCGTCAGGGCCACCCTTGGGTCTGCGACCATTTCCAGATCGGTCAATAGAGGTACCCCGCAAGGAGGTGTTCTCTCCCCTCTCCTCTGGAATGTGGCTGTTAACAGCTTGCTGCGCTCCATAGAGGGAGGGGGCTGTCAAGTTATCGCTTACGCGGATGACGTTGCCATAGCCTTCTCGGGTAAATACCCCTAAAGTTTGTGCGAGCTTATGACCACTGCACTTCGAACCCTGTCCTCATGGGCTACATCAAAGGGACTTGGACTAAACCCAGCTAAAACGGACTTAGTGCTCTTCACTAAGAAGTATAAGATCCCTCCCCTCAGACTAGCAACCCTGAATGGGGTGGAACTTGCCTTCAGTAAATCCGCTTAACACTTAGGGCTCACTCTCGATAGTAAACTAGACTGGAATCTTAACACAGAAGCACGAGTTAAGAAGGCCTCAGTCGCACTATATACATGTAGGAAAACCATTGGACTGAAATGGGGAATGTCACCCCACATCACGCTGTGGCTGTACTCAGCCATCGTTCGGTCCATCCTACTGTATGGAGTGTCAGTATGGTGGCCAACGCTTTCTAAGAAGACATCAGTCCACAAGCTTGGCAAAGTACAGCGTGCCGCTGGACTGATCACAACAGGGGCCCTCAGAACGACCCCAACTGAGGTTCTGGACAGTATACTAAATACAATAAATACAATAGACCAAAAGGGGAAATTAGTAGCAACTCTATCTGCCCTACGCATGAAAGAAACTAAGCAGTAGTCCGAGCAGAATTTCGGACACTCCAATATTCTAGTGGGTAACTTGCTTGTCCCCTCAAACACCGACTATTGTTGCCCTAAGGAATTTCCCAAAACCCCTTTTAATACTCTAATCCCCCCAAAGGAGGATTGGCGCTCAGGCACGCCAGGGCCGACAGACTAGGTAACAATATACACAGATGGCTCTAAGCTAGGGGGAGGCGTTTTTCGCGAAGAGCTCTCTATAAGCAAATCGTCAAGCCTTCCTGACCACTGCAGTGTGTTTCAAGCCGAGATCGCTGATACACAGGAGGCACTCTCATGCATTTCCAAAAGTAAAAGCTCTGCAGAAAGGATCTGCACATATTCTGATAGCCAGGCGGCTATCAAATCCCTAAAGGCGATATCATCAAATTCAATATCCGTCACAAACTGCCGCAGATCTCTACAGGGGATGGCAGAGCAGTTCGATGTATACCTCATCTGAGTGCCCGGACATAAAGGCATCGAGGGCATCTGTAGAGCAGATGAGCTGGCAAGGCATGTCACTACCATGCCTCTCATCGCAGAGAAGGAGGGCTTGGGTATTCCCATGGCCAGCTGTAAGCTTAGGGTTCGATCGCACTTCGAACTCGAAGCTAACAAAAGATGGCAGCTTACCATCGCTACGGGCAGGATTGCTAGGAAAACCTGGCCAACGCGCTGCAGAAAGCGCTCTTCAGGCCTAATCCACCTAAGCAGATTAGGCTGTGCTTCCGTAATTAGAGCCATTACGGGACACCGGTTAGTGGGGACTCACGCAGCGAGACTTCTAGCCCCTTTCAACGATTTCTGCAGAAGCTGTCGGGACGAGGAGGAGGAGGAAAATGTTTCCCACCTTTTCTGTGACTGTCCGGCACTCTGCAAATATATAAATCGCTATCTTGGTTCTTTTTTCTTATCGGACCTCACTCAACCGGCGGATATTAGCCCGAAAAATACCCTGTCCTTTATTCAAGCCTCGGGCTGGGACCACGCCCTCGAAAATGGTGTGACACACTCTGTGGTTGGGTAGATCGTTTTTGGATAAAGTCCAAAACGCGGCACCACAACGGGCCAATACATGGCCTATGTGAGTGGGGGGTTCTTCGAACCTCTCACTACCGCTCTTACCTAACCTTACCATCTTCCAGGGAAGTGGAGCTGAAACTACCAAATTTTGTAGGAAGATAGCTGGCAACGACCCCCAAAAGTCTGCATCAAAGTTTTGGAACCACGCCCACCCATTCCGCCCCTATCCCCTCTGTTACCACCTTTTACACACCTTTAGCTAGAGTCACCAAATTTGGAGTGAAGAGAGTAATTGACATCCCACGAAGATCTGAATCAAAAGTATGGATGCCACGCCCACCCATACTGCCCCCAGCCTCCCTTTCCACACCTTTTTCAATCTTTGAGCTAGAGTCACCAAATTTGGAAGGGAAATAACTGCTGGCATCCCCATCTGCATCGGAGAATCTTTAAGGCAGCGTTCACTCCTGCCGCATCCGTTACCCTTTGCAATCAGTCCTGTTTTTACCGGTTTTAATACTGGTAACGAGTATACCGCAGTCGGTTGCATCCGACTGCAACGTTTCCACTTGTTATATACATTTTTTATACCTTTAACCCATAAAATGGGTAAATAAGGGTATAATGGTTTTGTGCAAAAGTATGTAACAGGCAGAAGGAAGCATCTCCGACCCTATAAAGTACATATATTCTTGATCAGCATCAACAGCCGAGACGATATAGCCATGTCCGTCTGTCTGTCTGTATGAACGCGAGGATCTCAGAGACTACAAGAGCTAGAGACTTTTGATTTTGTATGTAAGTTCTCCTATACGATGAGCAGAACAAGTTTGCTTCAAATTATCGATAACTATTCTGGTTTCCGATATACACATAATATCGATAACAATAAAATATCGAATTTGGAAAATCTAAAAATGAGGGTTGAAGTAATGGATAATGATAGAACTTTTCTGAAAATTTCGTCCAAATTGGTAGAGAAACACCGGAGATATTGAACTTAATCGATGGAAGCTAAGCCAGTATACCAAAGTCTTATATAAATTAACTAGGGGGTCCCCCCCTGCTCGCTTCGCTCGCCAACCCCCCTCGCGCTGCGCGCTCGATTTTCGAATGCAAGCAATTATAACGTTTGAAAATAACCGTGTGTTGAAGCCTCTGTGTATTCACTTGCACATCTGATGAAATCCTACATTTCCGTTTATACGACATAGTAAGTGCCCCGCTTACTTCGCTGCGCAGATAGTTTATATTATTTTAGCAATAAATGATAGATGTTAAATAAATAAATTAGAAAATATTTAACAACAAATTAAAGCAAAGTATTTAATATTCTCTTTTCCACGCCACCATTGAGGTAGAGAATCAGGTGCGTTATTTTTTATTGTGGTTTCCCCAGTAGGCCTTATCCACTTGTTGAATTTAATTTGCAATTATTATAAACTGTTAAGAGCTTCTTGATAAACGACATTGGTTGTTTTTCCGTCAGGTGCTAATACAACTAAACTTTTTGGTGAACTGACTCTTGAGCAGGCTACATAAAATTGGCCATGAGAGAAGCAATTGTGTCTTAAATCTAGTCCGGCTAATTTGAGAGTTTGTCCCTGTGATTTATTGATTGTTAGGGCAAAGCAAACTTTTAAAGGAAATTGCAATCTTTTAAATTGAAATGGCAATTCAGAGTCAGAAGGTATTAATGGAATTCTCGGTATAAAAACCGTTTCCCCTATACCACTGCCAGTAAAGACCATTGCTTCGACAACATTCTTATGAAGGGCTTTAACTTGCAATCTTGTACCATTGCACAGTTTTGGCGGCTTCAAGTTGCGAATCAACATTACAGGTGAACCAATCTTTAAAGTTAATTTATGTTGAGGCAGGCCAGCCGGATTTAATGAATTAAGAAACTCGACGGGGTAATGAACTGCATCTTCGACTTCAGTCACAGAATCAATAGAGTTATATATCATTTCTTCACTTTGAAATGATTTTAATAAAAACTCGTTTATTTCCAATGCATTGTCATTTCTCGCAGTCAAAATAGCACGTTCTGAAAACCATTCGAGTGATTTTTCAGAGATATTTGTAATATCCGGAAATATTTTGAGAGTTAGTTCTTCAATACTTTTCACAACAAGACACAAAGTTGATGGTAAAGTTATTTTGCCATCATGGGTTGGAAATAATCCATTTCCTATTTGAAGAAGCATTTCTGCAAATTCACCAGCTATGCTATAACCTTTTAAGTGCACTCGCATATTTTTTGTTAATGCAATTTTCTGTATTTTGGGCCACAAAATTGAAGACTTTAAGCACGCATTTATTTCATCTGCTCTTGTTCCTCTGGGGATCACTGGAAGAGTTTGTCGAAAATCACCAGCTAAGAGAACAGTTATGCCACCCATTAGGTATTCACTATCTCGAATGTCTTTCAAAGATCGATCTACAGCTTCAAAAGCAGCTTTATGGGCCATAGTACACTCATCCCAAACAATAAGCTTGCAATCTTTGAGCACAGCAGCCATATTAGATTGCTTTGAAATTGAGCAATGTGGTGTTTCTAAATGAAACAAATTAAATGGAATCTTTAGAGTAGAATGCGCTTTGCGACCACCATTTAGTAAAGTGGCTGCGATACCGGAAGAAGCAACGGCCAATGCAACGTTTTTACTTTGCCGTACCTTTGCCAATAATAAATTTAAAATATACGTTTTACCTGTTCCACCAGGTGCATCTAAAAAATAGATTTCTCCTTTTTCTGCTTTAACGCTATGCAGTAACTTTTCGTATACTTGTTTTTGCTCAGCAGTAAGGAGTAGCTCATTATTAACAACAAAATTATCGCAATTTTCATAATTTGTTTCTCTATGATATTCATTATTTTGAACAATTTCCTCGGATCTGATTGGTAGTGGAAGTCCATGGTTAGTCAAGTTTTGACCACCAATAGACAGTACTATATCTTCAATGTACAAAAGACATTTATTAAATACATTATTCAGAATACTTTGATCAATATTTCTGTCTTGTGAAATATGAAAGACTCTTAAATATCTTCTGAGAAACTCTCTTTATAAATATTCCAAAGTTTAAGAGCATCCGAAATTTGACAAAATTCTAACATTATTGCAAAAAGTTCCCTCAGTTTTGTAGGATTTTGACATATGACAGCTTCGACTATAGTTGAATCCCAGTGCTTATCATCTTCTAGTAATCCTAGAGCTTTACACGCCAATTGAAATGAGGCGTATGCTATACCATTAACGGTTTTTAAATTTGAAAATGAAGTTGGCCCTCTTACAAAATGTAGTAAAAGTCTTAAATAAAAACATTCTGTATTATTGGGATGAATAGTGTAAACTCTTCCCAAAGCTGAATCTCTTTTAACTCCAAGAAAATTTGGCACATCATGCCCTCGTTTTCTTCTTTGAAATTCTTTATTGTTCCATGTAAAATACGATGGAACTTCACAATATAGAAGCGTTCTTGCAAACTCATCACGTGTGCATAGCTCAAAGAAGGCTAGCAAAGTGGTTTTGGGTGTAATGCTTAATCTGTCAAGTAATTGTTGCGGATTATTGGGGTTAAAATATATCCGTTGACCATTTTCTAAATGAACAGCTCAGTGTGTAATAGCCGGAAAACGTTCATGTATGGGAAATGTAAGGATTCTCCATACCGCTTCTGAGCTACTTATATAACGGCCACTTTCGTACATATTAATTTCGTTACGTTGGTCTTTAAGAGTAAATGATGCTTGATCACTGCCCTTGTTAACATATTTACAGATGTATTTAATAGACTTTACAGAACTACAATACTCAACATTTATGTGAGCTTCAAATGTTCTCAAAGGTACACAGTTGTAAGGCACTACCCAACGATTATCTATGCAATTACCATTTATATTAATTGCATTACCACCATCTTCTATCGCTCTTCTACGATATAGAGGGTAACTATCTTTTCCAGTCACAGTTTCTTTAAGTAGTTGTCGAGGAAACCTTTTGGTACACTTTCCATTTTTCATGCATGGCGATTTATTATTAAATGCACCTCAAGGACCATGAATCATATTTGACTTAACAATGTTAAATAACAAAGGATCCTCATCTGCGTTTGGTATTTCGGCACAGATAATCTTATCGATTTTATCAGGTCTTATTTTATTTTCTAACCAAAGTAAAATATGAATATGTGGTAAGCCCCGCTTTTGCCATTCCACAGAGTACATGAAACATTGCACGCTTCCAAACAAAGAACCTTTTATCAATAGTGACATTAAAGCTTTAACTTTTAAATGAAAAACTCCAGCTATAATATCGTGACGATCATGTGGCTTTTGACCCGGTATCAAAACACTTTTGCTGTCATTCCATTGTGGATTGCAGGTGAATGTTATGAAAAGATCTGGTCGCCCATAATGGCGAACATATGTCATAGCATCTTGAGTCTTTTCATGCATATATCGTGCAGAGCTTGTATAAGAAGATGGTAAAATTACCATCTGACCAAGTTGAGCTGCTTCAACATCTTGTTGGCCTATTGCATCTTGTAGATTTATATAGCTATCTGCTCTGAGTTTCGCTTGATTGTAGCGAATATAATTTAACCTTTCTGTTTCAATTTTAGCATACATATCAACCAAAAATTGACTATAAAGGGAACGACAATAAATGAAATGATTTATCTCGGATTGACGAATCATTATTTTATAGCTGTAGAAGCTTAACGCAGATATCATTTTTTTTGGATCCTCCCTTTTTAATAATGGATTCCAGTGTGGTATATCCACTGAATAGCCATCTTCGCCATAAGGAAATAGCAAAGGGTACTGTAAGGCATCGTATGATCGATGCACCTCACTTATACGATGTAATTTATTATTATGGCTTTCAATAATAATATCGCGCTTTGCAAATTGCTGACCAACAATAACTATAGCTACTTCGCTTAATAGAGGTGCATTGTAAAGCCCTTTGTGTGCACCAGCGGGTGTTCGATCAGCATGTATAACCAATTTACAATCTCTAGTACTTATTGGTATTTTATTGAGAGCCATTTTTAGATCTTTTACATAACGATTATGATGATGAAACATACATTGAAGATCCTTTACTACGCTTAAATCAACATTTGGAATATTTTTGCAACGTAGTTGAGCTTCCTTTTCATCATCACCAACAAAATAAATTTGAAGAAACTGCATTTCTTCATTTGGCAAAGGTCGGACACTACCAATTAAGTGATACACTTGTCCTTGGACTTTAAAGGTTGACCAACTTTCATTTATAATTTTTGTACTTCCAAAAGAAGTCATTTGAAAGCAGCTGTTATACTTTCTTATACGATCAATGAAATGATCATGCTTGGGATGTCCACCAATTATTAAGCTTTTAAGTGGATCAGGCAAACTTTCATTTTGTGAAAGTTTAACTTTTCCTGCCTTGCAACAGATACCCAGAGGCTCATTTTTCCATTTTAAAGCATTACAATGTTTGCATATCAAATTCATACTACCAAGATGAGTAATTTTATCTGACTTATAAGCTATTTCAAAATCATAGTTTAAGCCAGACATGGCCTTAACACTCCATGCACGCAAACGCCTTTCTTGACGTGCATTAGGATTATTAGCCTGATGTCGTCTCACTGCATCTCTATTAGCTTGAGGATTATCAGCCTGATGTCTTCTCTTTGCAGCTTTATGAGCTTCTGGATTATTAACCTGATATCTTTTTGATGCTTCTATGTGCTTACACTTATTTTTTTGTTGTTTTGTCGGTGAACCGACTACGTCTTTTAACGGGATTTTTAACATTTTCAGTTATACATTCACTTGACGTATCGGTATCTTGAGTTAATACTTCCTCTAAAGGAATATAAACATCAAAATGTCCATTCATTAATTCGCCGGTAAAACGCAATTTTTCACAGGATGCATATCATTTCCTAATGATAGATATAAGTTTCCATTTAGAAAAACTTGAAAATTTACAGCATAAATTTCTGCTGCTGCTTGAAGCTCACATGCAGTACCATAAGTATATGAATTTGACATAGTGCACTCATATTTTTCAGAAGAGCTATAACACTCTCCATTTATGTTCATGCTGAAGCAAGCAAAAGTTTCCCAGTTGTTAACGACATGGGTTACAATATGTTGGCGTATGGTGCCATGGAAGCCTTGCCTACCATATAAAAGGTAGGAAATAGATCTAAAAGGCAGGCTCCATCACCAAATATGCGAACAACTGAATGCGGCACCAAAACACAACTTATATCTAAAGTTTCAATAGACATCTTTTAATTTGGCTGTGAGACAATTGACTTCACTGTAAAACGATTGTTACAACGTTACAGTGTCTAAAGGTTAGTATAAAATTCAATAAAATTGAATATGCCAACTCATATTATTTTAATAGAATATTCAGACTGCTTAGTTTTATTTGATTTTTAAATGCACTTAAGCAACGTCTATATAACTATTATATAATATGCAAAATAGAAGACAACTATATATAATGTTGCTTCAATTATTAAGTCTAAAATCGACTTATTTTTCTTGTGTTTAAAAAACCACAAAAGAAATTAAAATACGTTGATCGTTAATGTTTTAAATTAAATATTTTTTATGACTTATCATTAAAATACGTATTTTATATGAATTGTATATAAATAATACGAAAATCAGAAAAATAAATAACTCACTGATCCAAAAAGTAACTTTCGATGTTATCCTTTAATACAAACTATATTTAAAAATGAACTGAAACGAAACATAACTTTCTATCTTCAAAATAAATATAAACTAAAATGCATAACCAATTCCCTAACCATTGTATGTAAAAACATAAAGTGGGAAAGAGTATTACAGTTATTCCTCTACACAACACACACCGAGATCTTACATACAACGCTTGTACTTAAGAGCTAGGTGTAGGTGGTACAAATTAGGCAATGTCATTACCTTAAATGCAAACTCTTAGTTATGCTTAACTTAGCTTAGAGAGTGCGGAGGAGGAAGGAATATTAGGATTTATGTTTGACATGCAGAGCATGCGCACAAAGAGCATTTAAAAACAAACAGCTGATAGAGAAATGACGAAATAACGGAGTCGCGAATTTTTTTTTTTCGCAAAGTGTGCGAAGTGCGAGACAAAGATTAGTTGTACCGCACTTTGCATTGCATTCGCTTGCTGCAGTTTATGATGCTTTTGCTCCTGCTGTTGCTGCGGCTGCTTAGTAAAAAAGGGTGGTATTGACTTAATTGACTTATTAATTAATAAATGCAATACATAAAAATGTATTATTCATAATACATATTAACGTTCTTATTGGCATTAAATAATTGATAAAAACAATCTGTATAAAAATAAAATTATTTTGTTAATTAAATACCGAAAACAAATTGTTAGCAATGGCTGTTTATGAAATTTTAAAACATAGGGTATTAAAATTTTGTGCTTTGTATTTCGAAGCAACTTGCAAGTGTTTAGCTTGTATTTTCTTTGCATTTGCCTATTCTCGATGTGTACACAGAACGCTATTGCTTGGCGAATGACCATTTGATCTACAGACCAGAGGGTATATTGCTTTTGTGCAAATGTATGTAACAGGTAGATGGAAGTATTTCTGACCCAATTATATGTATGTATATATTATATGTATATGCGGGAAGTTCAGTCAATCAATATTGTAAGATTTTATTTGCAATGCATGCTACTACTGCTGATGTGGATTACATTTTCTTAAGTTTCTATTTGTTAGTGTGTTTGTTTTTGCACGGTATATATTTGGTGAACATTTTTATACCCTTAACCCATAAAATGGGTAAATAAGGGTATAATGGTTTTGTGCAAAAGTATGTAACAGGCAGAAGGAAGCATCTCCGACCCTATAAAGTATATATATTCTTGATCAGCATCAACAGCCGAGACGATATAGCCATGTCCGTCTGTCTGTCCGTCTGTCCGTCTGTATGAACGCGTGGATCTCAGAGACTACAAGAGCTGGAGACTTCTGATTTTGTATTTAAGTTCTCCTATACCATGAGCAGAACAAGTTTGCTTCAAATTATCGATAACTATTCTGGTTTCCGATATACACATAATATCGATAACAATAAAATATCGAATTTGGAAAATCTAAAAATGAGGGTTGAAGTAATGGATAATGATAGAACTTTTCTGAAAATGTCGTCCAAATCGGTTGAGAAACACCGGAGATATTGAACTTAATCGATGGAAGCTAAGCCAGTATACCAAAGTCGTATATAAATTAAATATATTTATTGCAACTGGGTTCAGGGTATCTTCTAGTCGGGCTCTCCCGACTAGAGCCTTCTTACTTGTTTTGCTTTCTATTAGCTTGCTTCAGAAGTCAACAATGTATGCATGCATTTACAATGTATGCGCGCGCTCTGCAAGTCTAACAAAGAGCGTAGTAACGCTACCTTCTTCGCACGCACTGAATTAACGCAAAACATATCTAAGAGGCTGCAGCTAAGTGAATTGCATATTGCCTTTAGCTTTAATTTAGTGTGTGCGGAGGAGTTAGGGTTATTAAACTTTATGATTGACATGCAAAGCGCGCACATAAAATAGACAGTGAACGTAAATGAGCAACATCAAAGGAACATGATCGGAGCGAGATTTATAATTACCTGATTATCTTAAGAGCAACACGCGCACTTATGTCAACGCCCTTTGCTTGTTCGCAATTGCATATCAATAACATATTAATAATGTTAGTTAGTTTTGTCTAAGTTATATAAGCAGCAAGTAGGCAAATCCACCCCCATATAATATTCTGGTGTGGGTAATTTTTTTAGACGCACCAAGTTTTGTTTTGTTGTTTTTGTTTTTTTTAAATCAATCACTCCAACAAAAAGTAGCAGTGTGGGCCCAACAACAACAACAACAACAAACGCTTCTTGCAAGTGTACGAACCTTTTTTTTATGACACTTTGCTTGCGGGACTCAAAGGCGTCATTGCCCATTGTTTTGTTTTTGTATTCTCGCTCGCGATCGAGCTCTCAGCTTGTCCGACAATCTGGCGACAGCAGTGGAATGGGTAACTGTTGTAATTATTTTATTATCTTAAGAGCAACACACGCACTTATGTGAACGCCCTATGCTTGTTCGAAATTGCATATCAATAACATATTAATAATGTTAGTTAGTTTTGCCTAAGTTATATAAGCAGCAAGTAGGCAAATCCACCCCCATAAAATATTCTGGTGTGGGTAATTTTTTTTAGACGCACCAAGTTTTGTTTTGTTGTTTTTGTTTTTTTAAATCAATCACACCAACAAAAAGTAGCAGTGCGGGCCCAACAACAACAACAACAACAAACGCTTCTTGCAAGTGTACGAACCTTTTTTTTATGACACTTTGCTTGCGGGACTCAAAGGCGTCATTGCCCATTGTTTTGTTTTTGTATTCTCGCTCGCGATCGAGCTCTCAGCTTGTCCGACAATCTGGCGACAGTAGTGGAATGGGTAATTGTTGTAATTTTAATTTGATTTTTAAAATGGGTAAAAAGTGCTCCAAATCGTATGGGAGGTACTTGAAGGAGTTGTCCAAATAAAAATTCCTTTCTTAGTGCTCACTTTCAACCTGCATAAAATATTGTGTGAAAATTTCAGCCTTGTAGCTCTCTTCGTTTAGGCTGTGGCAATGTCAACAATCACTTAGGACAAACTCTTTTATATATAGAGAATATATTTATTGCAACTGGGTTCAGGGTATCTTCTAGTCGGGCTCTCCCGACTAGAGCCTTCTTACTTGTTTTTATATTTGTGTTGGCATATAGCATTTTGGTTGATATAGAAAAATACCAAAAACACCAGAAAATAACACAAAATACCATTAATAACTGTGCCTGTAAAGGTTTTGTATAAATTGTTAGCATCCAGTACAAACTGACTGCTTAATTGTTGTCGCAACTGGCACTTGTAACCAGGTGGACTGCGGAGAATAATGAATGTATCTTTGGCCGTTGTACTAAGAACACTGATTTTATTAACGAAAAGTAACAATGTTTATAGGTAATAATAGCTTAGTTTTACCGTTTTGTGGTGTCACTTAGAATTAGGTTATTGTGTACTCAGCAGTTGCTTGCAATGCAGAAAAGCATATTTAGCAACTACCGCTACTGTTGCGACACATTGCATGCATTTTGCAGTCAGCGATATTCTGTGCGTTCAGCATAATTTGGTGTTGCTTAAAGTTTTATTGGGCTGATAAATGCAATGTTTTGTGTATGGTCTTGACCTAGTTTTACATGTGTTAATAATTTGAGTGTCATTCTTACATAGCTATTTGCAGTTATTTAATACCTTATAATATAAATATGTGCTAACTTGTTTATGACTTAACATTCTCCCGGCCGTTGAAACGGTTTTCAAACATCCTCTAAATCCAGTGTAAATCGTCTTGGGGATGCTGAAGGTTCGGACGGGTTGACTGCTTCGTTCGAAGTGGCTGTGGATGGACAAGTACCTCGTCGTTGCGTCCGCATTGCATATGCACATAGTACTATGACAGATATCACTAGTGCAGCGTAAGCGGCTATGTGATGATGTTGGACCGAGCTTATTTGGTTGGGCAGCTTTTTTTTGTTGAGTATTGCCAATTTTATCGTAGGTCATCTAGATCCTTGTCGTCTTGTGCGTTGTACTCCGAGATGTTGAGAGTTGCCTCTGGTACCTTTGTTATGTTTGGTTGGATAATGTCACCAAAGCGGTCGTAGCCTTGTCTTATATGACTCGTGACAGTGCCAAAGGTATTGATGCTAATGTCTGCGTTGCGTTCATTACAGCCAGATGATAGCGACAGTAGCCCACTGTTTTGTAGTTGGATAGTTGACGGTGTTCCGCTGCACACTGCTTGAAGTTCCACTTTCGAATGTGTTGCAAAGATCCAGTTGTTCTGCTGTTGTGTTTTTTTCCATACCATTTTGGTTGTTCTGTAAGTTACGTTACACGTCGTTGGTGTCTTGTTGGTAAACAGTTGAAACTCACACCGGTTGTGTACATCAAACACAGCTTGATGATCAAAGCATAAGTATTTTTCGCTGTGTATTGTACGGCAGCGTTGTAGATCATCTAGTGTAAGTCCCATGAATTGATCTCTGTGGTTGTTTACACTTATTGAACGCAGAGTAGCAAAACCCTGAAGTCGTGTTTTTACAAGCTCCGAGTTTCTGTATATTATTTAAAAACATATTATCCATTAAACAGGACTGTTAAATGCCAGTTTTGCGTATGCTGATAAGCAATTAAAAATAAAAATAAAAAACATTACACATAGAAGCACAAGTGCATAAATAAAATATTTTCGCATATAAATTGGTTGCCCGGGAGCAAAGAAAAACAATAACAACTGCAAGTGCATAGCACAACATCAAAAACACTCACACATAGGAACGACTAAGAGTACACGGCGTACAAGGCACACGGAAGAGCACTCAATAACAAACGAAAATCACTCAATTACACCGTCGAACAAATAGAACGTATCAGCATGGCACCCATCACAAACCGACAACGCGAGAATTCAGCCGGCGAGATTAAAACCAGCAAGCCCATTGATTGGGCCGCAATCCTACAGCTCATAAATCAACGTTTTGATGAGCAAGCAGGCGTAATCACGTTGAAGGTACTCGAAGGCGAGGAACGCATTCTAGCTGCGCTTAATGCCAGGCGGATTTGCAGGGCCTAACGCAACGTGTCTTAAAACTGGAGAAAGATGCTGCCGACTCGCAGCTGCTTAAAGCAAAGTTGGCCACCTTGGCCACCAACGCAAGTGTAGCCACTCAGATTAGGCTACATGGCGTGCCTGTGGTAGAGGGTGAGCAGCTGCGGACAATGTTTAATACACTGTGTTTTTCACTTCGTGTCACACCGGCGCCGCGACTTCGTGACATTTTTAGAGTCAGGCAATCTACCACGACGGTTGCTGACCCCACAATATTAATGCGGTTCGACACTATACATGATAAAATTAATCTACTACGCGCGGCAGGTCAGTTTAGGCGCACGAATAAGCAGCAGCTTTACCTACAATTTGAGACACGCGGTTTGGTCCCAATTTACATAAATAAACAACTGAGTAAAATAAAATACAACATCTTCAAACAAGTGATAAGAATGAAAAAGCAAAAACAATTCACTGCTGTCTTTTGCCGTCGCTCTCTTGTCCATGTTAAGCTTACGGAGAGAGGAGAAGCAATCTGCATAGAGAGTGCACAACAGCTCTCTCAACTGTGTGCAGAAAGCTCAACGTCAGCAGCGGATCTTTTTCGTGCCTAGTTTTTACTTAGTGGTTGTTGTTTGTAAGTCTGCTCTCTCAAATGATAGATGTAATTATTATCTCTTAATTTTAGCTTTTAATATTTATGTGTGCTCTTCGATGCTTTCTCTATATCAACGCAGTTTAGGTGTGCTATTGGTAGGATTTTATTATCAATTTAAATGTCTCCCAATATAAATTTACCCAGATCGAACAGCCAAGCAATGAGAAGGATTTTAAGTAAACATAAATCTGGTCTTAAAATATGTCACTTAAATGGTCAGAGTCTATGTAATAAGATGGAGGAGTTTAGCTATATGTTTGTAAATTCAAATGTTGATATTGTGTGTCTTTCAGAAACGTGGTTTGTCCCTGAGTTGTAGAATTCGTCTATTGTCTGTCCTGGTTACAACTTGTATCGTTCTGATCGTGTCTGTCACGCAGGGGGAGTTTCAATATTTGCCACAAATAGACTAAATTGTAAAGTTGTATGTAAACAGCCAGTTGACAGTCCAATAGAGTACATTTTTATTAACATTTCTAATTCAATCTGTGATAAAAAACTGCTTTTTTGTTGTATTTATAGACCTCACAAGAATATTAACTACTCTAGCCTTATAGATTTGTTATCGAATTTAACACTGCGGTATACTGACGTTATATTAACAGGTGACTTGAACAGTAATGTTCTAAAGGAACAACATCTAACTGATGAAATACTGTCACTTGGCTTGTCACTAGTAAACTCGACGATACCGACGCATTACTCACGCAATACAAGTACGCTACTTGCCTTTATATTTGCTAATAACAAAGACAACATATTACTATAAGTGAAATGTAATGTCGAACGAGGGTGGCTTGCGTCCTTCAGCACTGCAACCCACAAGGATCTATTGTGCCCCCTTAACAATAGTTCATTTTTAATGTTCTCAGAAACTGAGTCAGACCAGTCTGCGGGATATGCATCAGGTCCTCATCTCTGAGAATGTAGTTGCCTAACAGCTTTGCTCTATTACGTGCCAGGGCGGGGCAGTTTGTGATTAGGTGTTCCATTGATTCAACATCCTCCTCACAGAATCTACAAGTTCTGTTGCTAACAAGGCCCATCTTATGTAGATGGTCGTTGCAGGGAAAGTGACCTGTTAACGCCCCACAAAGTGACATAAGTTGTGATCTGTTTAAGGATAGAGCTAGCTTTGCTCTTTCTGCACCATGGCAAACATATCTTTTTGAGTGCCTGAGACCCTTTAGATTGTTCCAGTGCATTATTTTCTTGTTTTCTAGCCAGTTATATATGTCAGATTTGAGTTTGTTGTTTCAATAACCAAACATCGGACTTGGGCCTATAAACGGGACTTCCGCTCCCAATTTAGCCCTTACATCCGCGGCCTCATTACCTGAGTGACCTTCATTTCCTGAGACCCATACCAGAGAGACTCTATTATTGGTTGCCAGTACATTTAGGTCACGGTGGCATTCATATATGAAGTTTGAGCTTTAGCTATAGCTGTTTAGTGCTTTAAGAGCTGACTGTCGGAGAGTATACAAATATTAACTCCTACCAACCGTCTGCTGTTCAGTCTATATACCGCCTGTAAAATAGCGAAGAGCTCCGCCTGAAATAAGGTACATGCTGCTCCTACCCCTGATGCTGTCTTGGATCCATCTGTGAACCAGTTTTGTGCGTCGTCATTGAGCCAAGATGGATTAGAAGTTCATTGCTCTCTTGTTGAAAAAATGACCTTGTAGTTTTTTGTGAAACTATGGATAGTTTGTCTTTGGTCTAGGGTTTTCGTTTTGTCAAGGATGTCCTCTACCCTATTCAATATACCTAGGTGTCCTCTTAGGTTGCCCTTCTAGTATTTGTTACCTACATAGAGTCCCAGAGCCTGCTTTACAGCCTCTTCCTCTATAGCTAGGTGTTAGGGAGTAAGGTTTAGAATTGCTTTCAGTCCTGATGTCGGGGTCGTCCTCAATGCCCCTGTGATACTTAGGCAAGCTAGCCTTTGTACCTTGTTGAGTTTGTTGATAGCGGTGCTTTGTGTGGCTTTTTCCCACCATACTGCCGCCCGTACAGAATCATCGGTCTAACCATTTGGGTGTACGCCCAGTGGGCCATTCGTGGAGAAAGCCCCCATGATTTGCCATGCATCTGCTTGACAGCCCAGAGAGATTGAGTTGATTTTGTGGTAACTGCATTCAGATGTGCATTCCAAGGGAGTTTGCTATCCAGAGTTACCCCTAGATATTTTACCTCTGTACTCTGAGTCACAACTGTGTCACTAACCTTAATGTCTGGGAATTTAAGAATCCTTTTATTGGTGAACGGGATTATGATGGTCTTACTAGGGTTAATAGAGAGCCTTAGGGTTTACCCCCCTGTTTGTCAGAGCCCGGCTCATCGAGTCAAAGTTTGCATTGTCGAAAGCACCCTCTATGTCAATTGCTTTTTCTATGTCGGTTGTCAAATGATGCAGTGCCGTCACCGTGGATTTACCCTTCTGGTAGGCGCATTGCAGTTTGCGAAGCGGGTTGGCTTCTAGTATGTCAGTTCTGACGTAGCAGTATATCAGTTTCTCCATGGTCTTAAGCATGAAAGAGGAGAGACTGATTGGTCTTTATGATTTGGGAGAGCATGGTGGCTTATCCCCGCCCTTAGGAATGAATATTACCTTTACAGGTCTCCAGGTCTTTGGAATATATCCCAGCAAAAGGCTGGCACGATATATAGGAATTATTTTCCTAATGATGATCCCTTTGCCCTTAGATAACATGGCTGGAAATATGCCATGTGGACCAGGGGATTTGTAGGGTTTGAAGGAGTTAATTGCCCACTCTACCCTTTTGTAGCTAACTATATTTTTGATTATAGGGTCTTTGGTCTTTGGTCCTTGTGTGCCTCAGTTCATCTGAATCAGGATCTCCCTCTGTGCTACAGAATGAACAGTCAGGAAAATGAGATTTTAGAAGAACCTCTAGAGTTTCCTGAGAATCACTAGTGTATACACCGTTCGGGCCCTTCAGTGTCCCAATCGGTCCTCCACTGGCTTTTGATAGGGCTCTATAAACCCTTGCAGTGGAGGGTATGTCCCTAAGGTCTTCAAAGAAATTTATCCATGAGGATTTTTGGATTTCCTTAACTCCCTATTGTAATTAGCTAAGGATATCCTGTAGAGATCCCAATTATTATGTCCTAGCTTCTCTTCGCAATTTTTCAAGTCGTGAGTTCCACCAGGGGACTCTCTTGCTAGAGGTCTTAGCCCTTTGTGGACAGCAGTCATTGAAGGTTAAGACTAGATCCTGAGTCAGGGTATTGACTGCCCTTTCTAGCTCCTCAGTATTTGTTATTTGTGGTCTATTATCCGATAGGTTTTCTGTTAGGGTTTCGGAGTATTTCGTCCAGTTAGTGGTTTTTGGGCTGCGGTAAAGCACAACGCTTCTCACCAGTCCCTCAAGGTCAAAGAGAATATCTCAGTGTTCAGACATTGAGGCCTCCTCGGACACTCTCCATTCTTTCACCAAGTCTATGGCCCTGTCAGAAACCAGTGTTAGGCCTAATACCTCCTTCCTTATAGAGTTAACAAAAGTTGGTTCATTCCCCCTATTTGCTACTGATAAGTTAGTTGATATAAGATTGTTTCAGAGAGACTCACCTCTGTTATTCGTGTCTGTGCTTCCCCATGCTAAGTGGTGAGCATTTGCATCGCATCCAACTATCAGGTCTTTCTGGTGTGTACTGCAATACTCCACTAATGACCTGATATTATCCGTTGGAACAGCTTCGGAGTCACCAGGTAAGTAAGCTGAGGCCAGAACAGCCTCTTTCTTACCCCCATCGATTTCCAGTTCCAGTAATATGGCCACTGTGTCATTGTCTGTGAATTCTGTGAGAGGCAGAAATTTAATGTCAGTGTTAATGATTATTGCTGCCCTAGGTTTGGCCGCTGTTCTATCATATATTACCTGTGTGTTTTTGGTATTTAGGCCTCTAATACGACCTTTGAAGAACCGGGGCTCCTGTAGAAGCCCGATGTCCTTGGTGTTGCTAGCAAACCTTCTGCTGACTTCCGCCGTCGCAGCCTTAGCGTGGTGAAGGTTTGTCTGCAGACATCTTATTTTGGCGGCGCATCAGCACCGGAGACATTTGGAGAGGTTAGAGTACTCTCTTCTATCTCCATAACACTGACTTGTTTGATGAGTTCGTCCTCAGTAGTGTCTTCACTTTTAATCCTGAGAGTAGCTTGCCCAAGGCGGAAATTCACCCTTCCCTTTGTTTCAATTCAATTGTGGCTGCCGACTTCTGGTCAACAGCTAGCACAAGCATTGCGTTGGAGCCCTTTTCCACCCTCTTTAGGGCCCTCCAGGCCGAGGTGTTGAGGCCTTTGTTCTGTGCCAGTAGGAAATTAGGGACCTTGCCCGTCTCCATGGCTGCGGATTTGGGGAAGTAGCCGACCACAATTCTGGGGTGAGGAATCTTTATTCCTCTGTCGACCAGAGTGTGGCGCCCTCCCTAGGCGTCATTTGGACCACCAACGCCTTTACCCACTCCGCTGTATCGCAGTCTTTGCAGTGAAGTGCTAGATACCCAGATTTGTAGGTGGAGCCAAGGAAGGCCGGTTTTATTTGCCCGTCCATCAGCTCCAGCACCTTTTCCTCAATTGCGCTGGATATGGAGTCCATTTGCGCGGTTGTGAGGGCCGTTGTTGGGTAGTCCCTTGCAAATACCGCCAACTTTACTCCTGTACCAGCCTCATTTTGTTTTGCAGTCAGCTGTTTCCTGTTGGCCTGGGTACTTGCTGTCCCCCTATCCGGAATAGAGCCACGCTCCTTGTGTACATGGGCCTTGGCTGAGTGATGTGAGGCAGAGGGCTGCCTTTCATTACCCTGCGGCCTTGGAGGTGGAGGGCTTGTCATCCCTCATCTTCTTGGTGACGACTACATCTGAGCTTTGGTTTGTGGACCGCTGGCGTTTGGGGCATGCTGTATCCCCTTTCTTCTCCATTGGGGTCATAGCTCTGCAGTGAGCCTCTTCTTTGCTAAGACCCTGCCGCAGAAAGAAAGCCAGTCTCTTCTTGCCAGCGCCGCTCAGTTTTGGCAGTGTAGGGCCAGGTGTCAGGTCCACCACTGAGGCACTACCGCGTTGGTGTTGCTCGTTTTGAGGTGTTCCCACCTCTGTTTTGTGTCCCTGGGGGCCACTCTCCTCTTCAACATCCCACGATCCCACGAGTAAGATGGCAACCGGTAAACACTACGCCGTGCCGTACCGTAGTGTGGCAGATTAAAATGAGGCCGCGCCACCGTACCCCAAGTCCGCATACTAGCAACTAGGCATCCCCCTAGCCACGCATCTCCTGGCATATGCTGTTCCAACATTAGATTGGGGATTTTATTAAAAAGAGTTTACTCTTTTTCGCCCAACTTAATTTAGCCAGGTATCCTGCCAGAGACATGACCTACACAGGACCTTGTTACCAGCAGCCACCACGAGGAGGTATTAGTTGCACTTCCGGCAGTCTGGCAGTTACGGAGTAGGAGCGGGGCACCACACTCCGCGATCGACAGGTCGACCACGGAGCATGGTTCACCACTCCTACTTTAGTCCCCCTACACAGACTGTCGGCTGCTCATGCTGCAGTTGGGCTGGGATGATTCCGTCAGGCCCAGGGGATTTATAGGGCTAAAAACTTCGGATAGCCCATGAAATGATATCTTTTGATAAAAGGTCAGTGAGCACCCGGGAAAGTGGGTTTCCACCAAAAGTTCCAGTGACCCTTTACTGGTCGTTGTCCACGAGTCATCAAGTTTTTTGAGGAAGCCTACGGGTTCTTGTGTGCTGGAGAGAGCTTTTCTGAGCCTAGCGTCTTCTGCAGTACTCTCGATTGTAGAGCAGAAATTTTGCCAAGTGGAACGTTTAGCTTTTCTTAGTTTCTTTGTATAGGAGGTTAGGCTGGCTATATAGAGACTCCATGATTGGTCATCTCCCCTGAACCTTGCATGATTAAAGAGCTTTATCGAACTGTTGCGAAGCTCACCTAGTTGTGGGGCCCACCACGGTGGTTTTGCTTTCCCTCTAGGTTTGCTCTGGAGGCATGCATTGTTTAGAGCGGACTTGCATGCCTCCGTGAGCTTGATTGTGAGCAATTTTGTGATTTCGGGGGAAGGAAGTCCCCCTAGGGGATTCACTGGGATAAGTCTTGCAAGACATTCTTTGAAAATGGTCCAATTCGTACGTTTTAAGTTTCTGCACCATTTAGGCTAAGGGAGACGAACGAGAAAACTATGTCGATATACCATTGATCGGAGAGGGAATTCTCATCTAGCACTTTCTATCTTTTGAGTCTTTGAAGAAGGGAGGCTGTGAGAAGCTTTAAGTCTAATACTTCTTTCCTATTCTTTTTTATAAAGGTAGGGTATTACAATTATTCAGACTAGCCGAGAGTATATAATTAAAGAGTAGCTCACCCCGTGTATTTATATCCGTACTTCCCCACTGATGATGGTGAGTCTTGGCGTCGCATCCTATGATGAGCTCGGTGTGAGTCGCTTCACAGTCAGCGATTAGCGCCCGTAGCAGTTGATGAGGCAGTGGCCCTTGTTGGTCGTGGGCCAAGTAGGCTGAGCTGAGCCTGACTTGTCCCGACTTCAGCTCAAGGCACGCAGCAGTGTGACTGAAATTGGGGAGCAGAAAAATGTCTAGATGTTTTCTCGCTAGTAAGCAGGTGCGGACTTTACCTTCTTTTTGGGCTACAATTAGCTTGTAGTCCTTGTCTCCAGTCCAGAAACCTTGCCACCGCAAACTCAAGGTTCCTGAATGAGGACCACATCTGCTCCACATTGGCTTATGCGAAGAAGCAGAGCGGCTGCAGCCGCCTTACAGTGGTGGAGGTTAATCCTAAAGAGACTCAGAGACATCTCTAGGTTTCAACTCCACCACATTGAGATTAGCCTCCTCGTGCGTATTGTCGTCGAGGTTAATCATATTAGCCATGTCTTCGGCGAGGTCAGAGTCTTCTGAGTGGAGGGCGTCACCTGCCTTGGCTTCAGCCACCGCGTCACTTTCGGTGACAGGGTCATTTGCACAATGGGCTGTAGTGCCGCCTGCAGTGGCCTCTGCCGTTGGTTGCTCGCACGAGGCTTCGTCGTCTTGCGCCACCAATTAGTTATCCTCGGCCGAAGGCTTGCTAGCCGCGTCTGAACCCGTATTACTATCGGCTTAACGCCATAGTGGGCCGATCTGTTGGTTGCGGCTAGTGCCTAGGCTGACTCGTCGTTGATGACCAGGATCACCTGCCGATTGTTGCCTTCTGTCGCCTCGACCTTAGCGATCCTTAAGTCATGCGTAACCAGGTCGGGGTTACTCAGTTGGAAGAATTTTAGGATTCTTTCGAAATCTTCGGGCTTGGCGGAAAACCAGACTCTTGCTCGTGGTTGACTGCGCACGTCTTTCCAGTCTACTGCCTCCAGTTTTGCGCCGGGAAAGACATCTCCTAGAAGGCCAACAGCTTTTTTGTATAGCTCTGCGGATTTGTCGTCTTCACAGGCTATAGCTTTCATATTACCCTGATACCATCCGGCATCAGAGCAACGGGGTGGCGGTCCGTCAGACAGCAGCAACAGGTCGACTACCTTCTCCTGCATCTCATTTTCAATAGCCCCCCACCTGTTCCGTGAGATATGGCCCTCTTTGTGGCCCCTGTCGAGGACCCCAATGAGAACCTTCTCCTTAGCGGCTTCGGCGGAGGGCCGAGTGAGCGGCTGCGGCCGTGAGGGTGTCCTGATCCGCTTGGCTTAAGGGGCCGGCTCCTCAACGGAGCGTTGGCGTTTCTGCTTGGCTTTGGCAGAAGTGGCCCGGAGATGAAGGCTTGGAGGTTAGGCTTCCTTGCAGAATCTCTGCCGCGCGCCGCCGGTCCTGAATGGACGGTTTATTTTCCGCTGTGGTAGCGGGCCCCAAGGCAGTTGCCTGCTAGCACCTGTAGGGGTGCTACCAATAATTGAGGAATTGGCGTTTCCCACCGGATTTTTAAGTGATCCGGACACTGGATTTTTGTTTTTGAAATTCGAGCTCATTTTGGTCCCACGAGTAGACGGAAATGGAAAGTCACCCGCGACACAGCCCGTGTGCCCCGGGAAGCCTATTTAAACTGGAGGTCGGCAGGTATCCAGAGTAACGACCGAGCACCCCCTCGGCCACGAGTCCCTCGAAACAATGCTGTTCCACCTTGGACAGGGGTACATTACTAGAGTTTTCTTCGCTCGCCAGAATACCATTCGTCAGCAACCTTGGCAGATCCCTGACCTTACCAAGGGCCTGCTTCCAGCCGCCCTCGCGTGGATAATGTTACTAACCTAAAGTTGTCACGTGGCTTAAGCTGGGCTAACTCTCGCGGTGCTGAGGGTACTTGCCAAGAAATTAATATTTCTGGTGGCTACAGTAATGCTAACACAGATTTGTTTTGAATTTTATACATATATTTACACTGCACTCTCTGCTAGTTTCACGTTTGGTTTTAAAATTTATTTGTACATTTAAGTGATTACTATTTGTTGAAATTATGAAATTGTACGGATCTTCAAGGCTCTTGCTTCGTGGTTTTATTTGCTATACTGGCGCTCTAATCGCACCAAATATTGAGAGCTAATGTTTCGCCTACTAAACGAGGTTTTAGCTAGCAACGCCTGAAATTCGCCAGGCTTTACTATGGCCTCCTCGTCATCACAAGGATTTCCGTCAATAGTCTCTCCTAATCTCAGGCTATGGCTTTAGCTTCACCTGTCCTTCGCCAGGCTCACTAAGTCTGATACTTGGTTTTGACTTGAGGTTCCTTTGCAAATGCAACACACCACAAGGCTTTGTAAACTAACGCGGACTGATTTCCTAACAAAAGGTTTATTTATCGTTAAGGACACGATTTGAAACGTCCTTATTCTCGATATGAGTCCTTGACTTGGTTATTTGAACTTTTGACTATTCTAATATACTTTCACTGCGGCTTGATTCTGATGTTCACTGATCTTCCACGTTGGGTTCTTGCACTCTGATGTTTTTCCGTATTTCACTCCATCGTTCACTTTTTTATTTCGGCTGACTCCCCGCTCTGTCACAGGCGGATCCTTTTATATTGTTCTGCTGCCTTGCTGGACCAGGGCCTGTCAGCGCTGCCAATGTTGCACCAAGTGCAAAGGTGGCGTGATCATTCTAGTGAATTTTGCATAGCAACAACGGTTGTGACGGTGATCACTATACCCCGTGAATGCACCGCTCACACACCAACGGCACTTTGCCAGGACATTTACGTTACGTGTTTTGTGGCTCCCATGTACCAGACACGTAGCTTAGCGCTGACATCCTGTGTCAGAGAGAGACAGCATGTGAATTCGCCGCAACTCAGGTCCGGTTGCGGCTATTAATGCAAACGCATTTTGTGAGGCGCTATACGTGAATATGACTCCTCACACTCCCTCTTTCTCCGTAAATGGAAGCCTTCCACTTAAATTCGAAGTTTTTAAAACCGTGCGCCTCCGTTTTGAGCTTTTGCGCCCGTTAGCAGCGTCGCTGTAGCGATCAGCTCGTTGTCGCGTAACGCCATCTAGCGGTGCGTTGCGCCATAGCAACCAGCATCGCATCCCACGGCGTTGCTCGATATGGCCTGATCGATATTCGCCCCCACTAGTCGGCCATGACATACAATTTGCACTTTGCAATTGTTCTGTTGTTGCTGAAAAGAAACTAAAAAGGAATGGGAAGTAATAAATTTGGCGCCCTGCGCCATCTCCACCATATTCTTAACCATGCTCTCTTTTCCAGGCCATGCTGTTTTACGCCGCTCGCGCTGGATCACATACAAATTCTATGTGAGTATAATTCCAGCAAGTTTCACCCTCTTGCAGTTTAATCCACCTGCTTCTCTTCTTTTTTCTCAGGTTAAACACAAGTTATTTTATTTATTATTTTTTTAAATATTTTTTTTTATTGTGTTAACAAAAATGCGTCGCGCCCTATTCAGGCACAAAAGCCCGCGTGCCTTTGGCCGAAATTCTTACGCGGTACCTCTGGCTGTGTACCCAAACTATCCACGACGTTCGTCGATCGCTGCCTCCAGCTGCGGTAGCTAGCACCTCGGGTGGCCACTCTTCCTGCGCCACCTCTCTCCAGCCCGACGATGCCAGGGGTGCCGACGTTTGCCGCTGCAGCATGGGGCGAGCCGGCCGATCCCCATCCGGGCATGAAGCCTGCCGGCCGAACGCTGGGCACACCGGATTGGGCGCCCATGTTGGTGGCGGAGGCGGTGTTTCGGGGCGTGGCGGCCTGCCCACCTACAGCGGTGCTGGCCATTCCCACGGCGACTGCCGGGTTGTCGGGCTGGTGGCCATTTTCGCCGCGTTCAGGTTCGTCTTGCAGTGCCTTTGGTTGGGCCGTGTCCCTTTTTATTTTTGTTTTCTGGCATTATTCATTTTTCCCGCCCCACACATTAATTTATATTATTATTTGTTATTGTTTATAAATATGTAATACCTTGCATTTCTATTTCTATTATTTATATACATGTAATACCTTACATATTTTTTTTTGTTATTGTTTAATAACTATGTAAAACCTTACATATTTATTTTTACTATTTATATATATGTAATACGTATTATACATATATATATATACATATAGTACATATTTCTTTTCGTTATTGTTACTAAATATGTAATACCTTACATATTTATTTTTACCATTTATATATATGCATTACCCTCCATATTTATTTTGTTATTGTTGAATAAATATGTAATACCTTACATATTTATTTTTACTATTTATATATATGTTAAATGTGCAAGAGCGTAGCCAAGTCCTCAGGTATGGTGGGGCCAAAATTTTTTTTAATGAAAATAACAGCCTTCTTGGAACTGCTGAAAACGCCTCCATAATTCTTTCCTCCAGATCAGCCATTTTCTCCTTTACTAAGGCCCTATGGGTGCTTAGTATACACAATCATGGAAAAATAAAATATATGTAATAAGATGAACGATTTTTTCCTACAGTAGTTCTCAGCCACGTCTTAACTTATCTAAGAGTACTGAAAGATAGTTCCACCGTTTCAGTTGTAGAGGGCATTGCTAACAAAATTTCAAATGTTTCTCTAATATTTGGATAAAAATCTATTTTGTTATAAGCAAATATCAAATCTATGTCGTTTTCTTTTTCTTCATTCCAATATATATGCCAAAGTTCAAGCTAATTTTCAATACTTTTCAAATTATAACAAGTAAGAAGGCTCTAGTCAGGAGAGCCCGACTAGAAGATACCCTGAACCCAGTTGCAATATATATATTAAATTTGTATAAGACTTTGGTAAACTGACTTAACTTCAATCGATTAAATTCGATATCTCCGGTGTTTCTAAACCGAGTTGGACGAAGTTTTCAGAAAAGTTTTATCGTTTCCCATTATTTCAACCCCCATTTTTATATTTTCCAAATTCGATCTTTTTTGTAATCAATTCCATGTGCATAGTGGAAACAAAAATAGCTATCGATAATTTGAAACAAACTTGTTCTGCTTATGGTAAAGGAGAACTTAAATTCAAAGTCTGAAGTCTCTAGCTGTTTTAGTTTCTGAGATCCACGCTTTCATACAGATGGACATACGGACGGACAGAGGGACAAGGCTATATCGTCTCGGCTGTTGATGCTGATCAAGAATATATATACTTTATGGGGTCGGAGATGCTTCCTTCTGCCTGTTACATACTTTTGCACAAAACCAATATACCCTTTTTACCCATTTTATGGGCTAAGGGTATAAAAAGAACTAAGCACTTAAAATTTTGCTACTTTTAGATAGTGCGCCATCCCATTCGACTGATTTAAGTCATCCTAATGTTCAAATCGAATATTTACCGCCCAACACCACATCGCTATTGCAGCCCTTAGATCAGGGAATAATAGCAGCATTCAAAGCTTACTACATTCGGAAATCCTTTGAGTCAATATAAGAGAAGATAGAGTCAGCAAATATTACGGTTAAAGAAATTTGGGAACAATTCACAATTTTAAATTGCGTTGAAATTGTTGACACGTCACTTGAAGAAATTCGTCGTTCAACACAAAAAAAAAGCTTCCTAGAAAGCACTCTTACTGGAAATAGACGTTCAGGGCACTTTTTCTACACCAATAGAAGATGAATATAGGAACATAGTGAGATTGGCGCATGCAGTAGAAGGTGATGGATTTGATGAATAAACAATGGCTGATATTCAAGAATTAATTGCGGACGACGAAATAAACGAAGCAGATTTAGTGGCAATTACAAATGAAGAATCTGTTGGAGCTAGCTCTGACGATCTTTCCCATAATGAAAACAAAAGCTTTTCACTAAAAAATATCGAGAAAGCTTTAAATATGCCAAAGCAGTTGGTAGAACACATTTTGGAGAACGACCCTTTAAGTGATAGAGCAGAAATATTTAAACGAAATCTCGAAAACAATTTATCCCTGTATCAAGAAATTTATAAAAATTTGCGAAATAACTTCAATTGACGACTTTTTCAAACCAATAATGGTCAAAAGAGTGACCGAATCTGATAGTGGTTCAAACTCAGGTTTTGAACTAGTACAAACAAAACTTTCGAGACAAATCATACTAAGTGATGAGGAGGAGTAGAATGTCATCGATCTGTTTTGGCTTTAATTTGTTAAATTTTTCAACTTGAATTTTTTATGTAGAATTTAAATTTTATTTTGATTTGTTTTTGTTTAAATAAATGAAGTGTTATCAAATTACACAATACGTATGTTCTTATGACTCAACAAAAAATATGTACACAAAAATATATGAAACACATATTTTTACAAATTCCAATATTTTATAGAAACATTTTTTACTTTGGAACCAAACCCTGATTTTTGTATGGAGTTCATATCTCCTACAACGCGACTTCTTACAACACGGCATTTTTTGGGAACCTATTCCCTGCGTTGTAGGAGGGTTAGCTGTATATACTTTATGGGGTCGGAGATGCTTCCTTCTGCCTGTTACATACTTTTGCACAAAACCAATATACCCTTTTTACCCATTTTATGGGTTAAGGGAATAAAAACACACAAGTATTTAAGAATTTTATTCAAATAACTTATATATTATAATATTACTATTCCCAATCAAACTTTTTCAAACTTTTTCCCAATGATCATCTCTCAATAATGCCAAATATGATAGGGCTGGCAAAATAACAAAAGCTATTCATGGTGAAAAAACGATCGACAAATACTCTTTCGCAGATAACCGGGGAGAGCATGGCGGCTTGTCCCCGCCCTTAGGAATTAATATTACCTTAACAGCTCTCCATGTCTTTGGAATATATCCCAGCAAAAGGCTGGCACGATATAGAGGAATCATTTTCCTAATGATGATCCCTTTGCCCTTAGATAACATGGCTGGAAACATGCCATCTGGACCAGGGGATTTGTAGGGTTTGAAGGAGTTAATTGCCCACTCTACCCTTTTGTAGCTAACTATATTTTTGATTATAGGGTCTTTGGTCTTTGGTCCTTGTGTGCCTCAGTTCATCTGAATCAGGATCTCCCTCTGTGCTACAGAATGAACAGTCAGGAAAATGAGATTTTAGAAGAACCTCTAGAGTTTCCTGAGAATCACTAGTGTATACACCGTTCGGGCCCTTCAGTGTCCCAATCGGTCCTCCACTGGCTTTTGATAGGGCTCTATAAACCCTTGCAGTGGAGGGTATGTCCCTAAGGTCTTCAAAGAAATTTATCCATGAGGATTTCTTGGATTTCCTTAACTCCCTATTGTAATTAGCTAAGGATATCCTGTAGAGATTCCAATTATTATGTCCTAGCTTTTCTTCGCAATTTTTCAAGTCGTGAGTTCCACCAGGGGACTCTTTTGCTAGAGGTCTTAGCCCTTTGTGGACAGCAGTCATTGAAGGTTAAGACTAGATCCTAAGTCAGGGTATTGACTGCCCTTTCTAGCTCCTCAGTATTTGTTATTTGTGGTCTATTATCCGATAGGTTTTCTGTTAGGGTTTCGGAGTATTTCGTCCAGTTAGTGGTTTTTGGGCTGCGGTAAAGCACAACGCTTCTCACCGGTCCCTCAAGGTCAAAGAGAATATGTCTGTGTTCAGACATTGAGGCCTCCTCGGACACTCTCCATTCTTTCACCAAGTCTATGGCCCTGTCAGAAACCAGTGTTAGGTCTAATACCTCCTTCCTTATAGAGTTAACAAAAGTTGGTTCATTCCCCCTATTTGCTACTGATAAGTTAGTTGATATAAGATTGTTTCAGAGAGACTCACCTCTGTTATTCGTGTCTGTGCTTCCCCATGCTAAGTGGTGAGCATTTGCATCGCATCCAACTATCAGGTCTTTCTGGTGTGTACTGCAGTACTCTACTAATGACCTGATATTATCCGTTGGAACAGCTTCGGAGTCACCAGGTAAGTAAGCTGAGGCCAGAACAGCCTCTTTCTTACCCCCATCGATTTCCAGTTCCAGTAATATGGCCACTGTGTCATTGTCTGTGAATTCTGTGAGAGGCAGAAATTTAATGTCAGTGTTAATGATTATTGCTGCCCTAGGTTTGGCCACTGTTCTATCATAGTATATTACCTGTGTGTTTTTGGTATTTAGGCCTCTAATGCGACCTTTGAAGAACCTGGGCTCCTGTAGAAGCCCGATGTCCTTGGTGTTGCTAGCAAACCTTCTGCTGTCTTCCGCCGTCGCAGCCTTAGCGTGGTGAAGGTTTGTCTGCAGACATCTTATTTTGGCGGCGCATCAGCACCGGAGACATTTGGAGAGGTTAGAGTACTCTCTTCTATCTCCATAACACTGACTTGTTTGATGAGTTCGTCCTCAGTAGTGTCTTCACTTTTAATCCAGAGAGTAGCTTGCCCAAGGCGGAAATTCACCCTTCCCTTTGTTTCAATTCAATTGTGGCTGCCGATTTCTGGTCAACAGCTAGCACAAGCATTGCGTTGGAGCCCTTTTCCACCCTCTTTAGGGCCCTCCAGGCCGAGGTGTTGAGGCCTTTGTTCTGTGCCTGTAGGAAATTAGGGACCTTGCCCGTCTCCATGGCTGCGGATTTGGGGAAGTAGCCGACCACAATTCTGGGGTGAGGAATCTTTATTCCTCTGTCGACCAGAGTGTGGCGCCCTCCCTAGGCGTCATTTGGACCACCAACGCCTTCACCCACTCCGCTGTATCGCAGTCTTTGCAGTGAAGTGCTAGATACCCAGCTTTGTAGGTGGAGCCAAGGAAGGCCGGTTTTATTTGCCCGTCCATCAGCTCCAGCACCTTTTCCTCAATTGCGCTGGATATGGAGTCCATTTGCGCGGTTGTTAGGGCCGTTGTTGGGTAGTCCCTTGCAAATACCGCCAACTTTACTCCTGTACCAGCCTCATTTTGTTTTGCAGTCAGCTGTTTCCTGTTGGCCTGGGTACTTGCTGTCCCCCTATCCGGAATAGAGCCACGCTCCTTGTGCACATGGGCCTTGGCTGAGTGATGTGAGGCAGAGGGCTGCCTTTCATTACCCTTGCCTGCGGCCTTGGAGGTGGAGGGCTTGTCATCCCTCATTTTCTTGGTGACGACTACATCTAAGCTTTGGTTTGTGGCCCGCTGGCGTTTGGGGCATGCTGTATCCCCTTTCTTCTCCATTGGGGTCATAGCTCTGAAGTGAGCCTCTTCTTTGCTAAGACCCTGCCGCAGAAAGAAAGCCAGTCTCTTCTTGCCAGCGCCGCTCAGTTTTGGCAGTGTAGGGCCAGGTGTCAGGTCCACCACTGAGGCACTACCGCGTTGGTGTTGCTCGTTTTGAGGTGTTCCCACCTCTGTTTTGTGTCCCTGAGGGCCACTCTCCTCTTCAACATCAGTTTTTTTTTTTTTTAAGTTATTTATTTTGATCCCACGAGTAAGATGGCAACCGGTAAACACTACGTCGCGCCGTACCGTAGTGTGGCAGATTAAAATGAGGCCGCGCCACCGTACCCCAAGTCCGCATACTAGCAATCCCCCTAGCCACGCATCTCCTGGCATATGCTGTTCCACCATTAGATTGGGGATTTTATTAAAAAGAGTTTTCTCTTTTTCGCCCAACTTAATTTAGCCAGGTATCCTGCCAGAGACATGACCTACACAGGACCTTGTTACCAGCAGCACGAGGAGGTATTTGTTTCGAGCGGGGCACCACCGTCCGTTATCGACGGGTCGACCACGGAGCATGGTTAACCACTCCTACTTTAGTCCCCCTACACAGACTGTCGGCCGACTGCTAAAATATTACTATATGGCCATCTATCTGTACCGGCGTTCTCCAAGCAGGACCTTATCTTCCTGACGTATGATATGCATTTCATATATTCAAAACAAACAATTACTTTTAGAGATTTTAAAAATATTGATCAACAATCCCTATTTGAAGCATGCTGCATTTGTGACTGGGATGCCATATACCTCCTCCCATGCGTTGACACCTAAACAACCCTGCTGCAGCATAACGTTGATTATCTATTCAATAAGTTTAGTGTAGTGCAATATCTACCAAAGAAACCTGGAAGACATTAAGCAATATGGGTGTTGGCAAAGGAAAATCTGTGATATGTGATGACGAAGATGTAGATGTACTTAACAACAAATTTGTTAACTTAAATGTTCCAATAACTGTGAGTAATCCGTACGTAAACTGTGTGCCGTTAATCAACTGTAGCAGTTGTTTTGAATTTGAATGTGTCAACCAATGTGATGTCCTGCATGCAATGCTAAAAATTAAATCAAACGCTATAGGCTTAGACAACACAAGCCCAAAATTCATAAAATTAATTTTGCCACACATAATCGGTAACATAACACACGTTATAACTACTGCCATTACATCCTCCACTTTCCCAGAGCATTGGAAACTGGCAAAATTATACCCATTCCAAAACTAAACAACGAGTTCAGGCCAATTGCCATACTACCATTCTTATCTAAGGTATTTGAAAAACTATTGGCAAGACAAATTAATAGCTTCATTAATACAAACTCGCTTCTGAACAAAAAGCAATCTGGCTTTAGGGTGAATATGAGTTGTACAACGGCGATTTTAAAGATAGTTGAGGACATTCGGGCAAAAATGGATGATAGTGATGTGACGGTGCTTACACTTCTAGACTATAGCAAAGCATTCGACACGGTAAATCACGAAATTTTATTGACAAAGCTAAACAATATGTTTTATTTTTATGTATGGGGATGATGTTCAAATGTATGTTAGTAGTCCCATTTATCAAATAAATGAATGTATTGAAATGTGTAATGCTGATCTGTTACGTATTAGTGTGTGGGCTAAGGAAAATGGTTTGTGTATAAATCTGTCAAAATCTAAGTGTTTAGTTATGTATAAAAAGTACCTGAATACTGATAATCTAATTAAACTTAGAGTAGACAATTCTAACGTTTCACGTAGTAGAGCAGGTGTAATTTTTCTATATTAACAACGGTACGCGCTTGCAGCCGGCTTATGCTTGTCGCTGTTGGGAGTGGGTTGGTTCTTGCTAGATAGAGAGAGGCTCAGACAGAAATAAACAATTAATTCGCGTACCATGATATGGGAAAGGAGGGGCCGAAGGAAGTAACAAAAATTAGGTCAACCAAAATAAAAAGGCTACCGAAAACGAACACTAAAGAAAAAATATGGATCCCTAGAAAAATAACTGTTCGCACGACTATCCTGCTTCCCTGTAGCGCAGCATGGTTTTCCTTAAAAAAATTTAAATTTAGTTCATATTTCGAGTTGACAATTTATTAAAGAAATTCATAATTATTTTCTAAAATTATATAAAACATTATTTCAAAAATGTATATATATTTATATCATGAAAAGATATTACTATACTTATTATTATATTTATTTATTTATTTATTTATTGTTGTAATATTACTTAAGGCCAAGCCGAAAAGTATGCAAGCGTAGCGTTTAAAAAAATTTTTGCCTGCGGAGCTTTTTTTATACCACGCCTCAGTCTTTTGCGCGCCCATTTTTTCCCTACATACAAATTCTCGGAATACACCATTAATGATTTCGAGAATCAAAACAAGTTGTTAAAAAACAAAAAAAAAATTATTTGTCGGAACTCACAACAGCTTGTTCAACAACATTGGCACTCTTTTTCTACCGACGTAATTGCTTAGAAAAATATTATAAATAATCGCAAATAATGCTTAAACTATATATAACTATATAAAATAGATATATCTCGATAACCAAGCGAGTTATCGATAACATAATTCTTCATATTTTCGTCTTACTTTTTCGAGTTCTACAAGAATCAATCTTCAGACCTTGTCGCCGGAGTAATCGTAGACGTGCCACGATCTACATACCTAGTTTAAATGTAAAACAAATAAAAATGAAAAACGCCTGCAGGCGTTATTGCACTAGGCGTTATTGCATGCACCCGCAGCATTCTTATTTAATTAAAAGAGTATCTTCCCAAAACGGGGCTCCGCTGCCCAGCGGCCACGTCATCCTTAAACATTTAATAAAAGCTCATCGTCAGTGAAGCTTTGAGCTTTTAATCTCTTTTCTCAAGGTTCTAGTCTTGGCTAGGATCTTGCAATTAACGATGCATACTCTTAGGAGTCCGTTAAAACCAGGACAAATCGGTAAGCAGCCGACAAAGATGTCAGCTATGACAAAAAATAAAGCGGCTCTTGGTGAGGCCCTTATCAAAGCCGTCAACCAACCCTCAGATAGTGAGATGAACGGAGAAGCTGAAATTCTAGTGACTGCAGTGACATTGGAAACTGGTGCTTTCTCAAGCGTCAATGGCGCACCAGCTGGGACCATCACCAATAACCAAAAATCTTCATCAGAGGATGGAGCTCCGCAGCGCTTTCAAACAATCAAGCGCAAAAGCTCATGTGCTTCTCAAAATATTGAGATCAAAAAAGCAAACCTAGTCAATAATGGTGCCAACTACAGGGGCAGCTCAAACCGTTTTGGGCTACTTGCGCAAATGACAGCTGACATGGAAGCAAGGAACGAGAGAGAGGTGCTGTGCGAAAAGCCCAGCGCCAGCCAACGAATTGGGACTGATGCTTCGAAAATTGCTGCTCCCGGCAAAGCGCAGCCTAAGCCTCCACCAATCGTAATGGAAGGCATTAACGACGTCAACCTGCTAATGCAAGGTATTTCAAAAGTCACGGAAGTGAGCAAGTTCGAGGCTAGGGCTTCATTGGGTGGTGTAATGCGACTCTACACGGCCGATGCCAGCACATTTCGCAGCATTGTCAGCTGGCTCGAGAAAGAAAAGTTTAAATTTCACTGCTATCAGCTTAAAGAAGACAGGCCGCAAGCGCACTGCCATTCTGCAATGCCATCGATGTCAGCAGTTTGGTCACACTGCTAAATATTGCCGTAAGGTGCACATATGTGTTAAATGTGCTGGCGAACACCCTGCCAAGGATTGTACTCGACCCCGCAACGAGCTATGTACATGCTTAAACTGTGGTGATGCGCATCCTGCCAACTACTCAGGTTGCCGGAAATACCAGGCGTTTCTACAACGCTCCAGGCCCAAAAGTGGGGTGGGTGGTAAAAGTGAGGACTCCGACCTTTCTATGCCAGGGGTTAATATTGGTGGTAGACTGGCAGCCACTACTCGAATCGGAGTCACCTATGCGGACGTGGCAAAGCAGCAACAGCAACAGCCGCAGCCACAGCTTAATCGACAACAGCAGCTGTCCAACGACAGGAGCCGCAGCCGACAACGGACGACATGGGATGCACCTCAGCATGTCAACAACAACAACATTGAAGCCATTCTGCAGTCCCTTAACGAAAGCATCAACACTCTCCGCTCGCATCAAGAGAAGCAGATGGAGCTTATGATGATGATGCTAAAGCAGCACCAACAGCAGACACAGCAGCAGGGGCAGATTCTTAATCTACTCACTGCGCTCCAAGCGCAGCAGGCCCCATAATGATGCCCCTGCGCATCTTAGTGTGGAACGCCGATGGCGTATCTACAAAGCTGCCCGAAGTAGAGTGCTTCGTGCAGCGACATGAGATTGATGTCTTGCTGCTGAGTGAGACACACTGTAAGGGGTCAGAGGCTCCCAAATTATTCGGGTTTGAGGCCTATCCTGCAAATGATCCGACCGCTGGCAACGCCAAAGGTGGTGCAGCTATTCTGATCAGATCACGGCTGGTACACTTCCCGCTAATACCAATAGCCACGGACAAGGTGCAACTTGCGTCAGCAGCCATCGAAACTGAACTCGGCACAATCAACTTTGGAGCAGTATACTGTCCCCCGAGGTTATATGGACTACGGATGAATTTGGGACAATTTTGGAACAGCATCATTCCAAGTTCATCGTTGCAGGCGACTGGAATGCGTCCCACTGGCTCTGGGGAGCGGGGAGGTGCAACCAAAGAGGACATGCGCTAGCAAATCTCGTCTTCAATTCAGAGGTGAACTCGCTAGCAACTGGTGGCCCAACGAGGTACCCGTATAGCAGTAGAGGCTCACCAGGCTATATTGATTTTGCGTTGACAAGGGGTATCCTGGGTATTCATGCAGAAATACGGCCGGTTGTTGAGCTTAGCTCCGACCACCTACCACTCGTTATTACGCTGGATGCGGCAGCAATAGCTTACCCTAGGATGGAGCGGCTAATCACCAAACGCACTAACCTGGAATGCTTACAAGAGCACCTTGAGTCCTCACTGAACCTCAACACGGTTATCAACACTGGGAAGGACATAGATGATGCTATCGACTCTTTTACCTTTAAAATCAAGACATCAGCTAGACAGGCTACTCGCACCCCATCTCGGAGGCCCGCTGCAGATAGAATCCCGATAACCCGTGAGATTCACCTGCTCATCGCGGAGAAGAGGCGCTTACGCGCTACGTGGATGAGGTCTCGCCACCCATTGGACAAAGCAGACTGGAATGGTGAGCATAATAGGCTCCGTCGCGCTCTGGTGGAACATAAATCAGTATGGTTTGATGACAGGCTAGCCAATACGGGGGTTGATTGTGAAGCGACGCACTCGCTCTGGAAGGCACCATTAAAAGGCGATGCGCAAGAAAAGCGCCACTAATGGACAGAAACGGGACATGGTGTCGGACAGACTTGGGGCAAGCGGAGCTGTTTGCCGCGCACCTCGCAGAGCGCTTTCAGCCATTTCATCTTGTCAGTCTGCAGCAGGATGAAGAGACGCAGGACCAGCTGACTCAAGCCCTCCAAATGGACCTGCCCATCAAAGAATTTGACCCTAGCGAGGTAGCCGATGTCATTGCACTCCAGAACATCAAAAGGGCACCAGGCCATGACACCATCTGCAATGCCACGTTAAAGGCACTGCCCAGTTGTGCTATCCGCTTCATAGCGTTGGTGTTTAACGCTTTTGTGAGGTTACAGTACTTCCCTCCGCAGTGGAAGCTCGGGATTATCTCAATGATCCACAAACCTGGCAAGCCTGAGAGGGAACCTTCTTCCTATCGGCCTATCAGCCTTCTCCCTTCGATTTCCAAGGTGTTTGAGAGATTGATTGCCGCCCGGATGGTCAAGTTAATGGAAGCTCGAGGGATCTTTCCTGAGCACCAGTTTGGATTCCGTGCCGGCCACTGCACTGTCGAGCAGTTACATCGGGTTGTCGAGCAAATCCTGACTGCCTTCGATAAAAAGGAATATTGCAATGCCCTTCTTTTGGACATTCGAGAAGCGTTTGATCGGGTGTGGCATACCGGGATTTTAGTAAAAATCAAACATACGCTGCCTGCGCCATATTTCGGTCTACTTAAGTCGTATCTTGAGGGAAGACGATTTGCGGTCAGATTTCACTCGGCACTCTCTACTGAGCACGATGTAGCAGCTGGAGTACCACAGGGTAGTGTCCTTGGTCCCCTGCTTTACTGCTTGTATAGCCACGACATGCCGCAGCCAGATAGAAGCCTGTACGGGACATCAATGCTAGCCACATTTGCCGATGACGTGTGCGTCACCTACAGGTCTCGATGCGAACACGATGCAGCCGACGGCATCCAGGACTATGCCACTAAGTTTGCGGAATGGGCAAGGCGCTGGAACATCGGCATCAATAGAGGGGGCCCCTGTACCACAGCTGAACGCAGCAAAGTACCTTGGAGTCACTCTGGATCGCAGGCTAACGTTTTCTAAGCATGTGACTTCTTTTAGAACGCGCATACGTGCTTCGGTGAGGAAGCATTATTGGTTACTCTGCTCACGCAGTAAGTTGTCACTATCTAACAAAGTGACAATTTACAAGCAAATTATTGCACCAATACGGGTACGGGTGTCAAATCTGGGGACTGGCCTGCGATAGCCAAATTCGCAGAATCCAGGTCGACCAAATTAGAGTTGCGAGAACAATCACCGGTTGCGACTGGTTTGTACGAAATAGCACGCTTCACCGAGACCTGAAACTTGCCACGGTCTTCGACGAGATCAACAAGCACTCGAGTCGCTACCATGACAGACTAGAGCGACATAGAAATCGGCTGGCAAACTGTCTAGTCAGATCTCACCCACAAAGGAGACTCAAGAAGCGAACACCGAGGGATCTCATTCTTCGATCTCCACTGCTGAGGGTCAGCAGAAGCTGACACACCATTGCAGTATTTGTTATATTTTTTATTGTTATTATTGTTATTTGTTGTTGTTATTTAGTGTTTAGCGCTATGTTGTGACAGCTAACTCAGTTAGCCGGCGCGCCCAAATTGGGCTGAAATAATAGAAAGTAAGGTCACAAAGGGGTTCATCGATTATCCGTATGCCTTAATAAAAATCAGAAGAAAAAAAAAAAAAAAAAAAAAGACAAAGGAAAAAAAAACAAAACAACTACAACTGTAACGCACTTGCAAGATTGACGCTTTGGGTTTTTTTATGCAGAAACAACAAAAAAAATTCCATCAATGTACCAAAGCTTTCGATGTCATTCTTGGCACAAGTCGCGGAAGGCGCTTATACCCATAACCACAAATGATTAAAATTGAAAGCTTTCACTCACTCGTTTTAGTATGTGTCCCACGCTGAAAGATCTTTCATGTGTGTGAGGGGTGGTTGCTGAAACAAAAAGAATTATGGCAAAGAGGGTCGAGATCTAAAGGGCGTTTATTTATTTTTTATTTTTTTAAGCATAAGTCGAAGCTTAAAGCTTTTGCTTATGACAACTAACACAAGACTAAACCTAATATACTTTAGATTATAACATTTTAATTAATTCTTTATTACATTTATGGATAATACTATTTTTTTTCTTTTCTTATGAATGCAAAGTGCTTATGGCATTTACTTGCGGTGAGCTAATTCAGACCGCTCAGTTATGTACATTAACTTAAAATGTTTCTTTATTCATTAACTTTTTTTTTTTTTAAATCTCTTTGTGTAAAAATTACACGAGCACTTGGTTTTATACCCTTAACCCATAAAATGGGTAAATAAGGGTATAATGGTTTTGTGCAAAAGTATGTAACAGGCAGAAGGAAGCATCTCCGACCCCATAAAGTATATATATTCTTGATCAGCATCAACAGACGAGACGATATAGCCATGTCCGTCTGTCCGTCTGTCTGTCTATATGAACGCGTGGATCTCAGAGACTACAAGAGCTAGAGTCTTCAGATTTTGTATTTAAGTTCTCCTATACCATAGGCAGAACAAGTTTGCTTCAAGTTATCGATAACTATTCTGGTTTCCGATATACACATAATATCGATAACAAAAATTATTGAATTTAGAAAATCTAAAAATGAGGGTTGAAGTAATGGGTATTGAAAATTTCGTCCAAATCGGTTGAGAAACACCGGAGATATTGAGCTTAATCGATTGAAGCTAAGTCAGTATACCAAAGTCAATTATATATTAAATATATTTATTGCAACTGGGTTCAGGGTATCTTCTAGTCGGGCTCTCCCGACCAGAGCCTTCTTACTTGTTTTATTTGTAATAAGTTATTGTTTTTTTTTTTTATAGTTTTTCATTGATTTGGTGGCATTTGTTTTAATTCATTTTCAAAAGACGAATGGTTGTAATCGGGTTCACTGTAGGTGGCTATAGCCACGGGTGGGTTTCTCTGGACGCTATTAGGTTAGGCTATGTTTAGCATGTGAGACATCTGAATGGGGGAGCCGAAGGGTATTCAGCACAGGTCGCAAATATATAACTTAACCAGATCCGCACACTAAAAGATCCGTGGATGGTCACAGGCTGATCTTCTCATGATAAACTACAGCGGAATACGCTCGTCGCACCTTAGACTCGCACCATATGTAAGTCCGGCTTCCAACCTCACTTGCGCGAAAGCTTCGCTTTCGAGGCTAGGTCAGCTGACCACGCCACTCAAGTTCGCACTACAAACTTGGTGCCTTCTCTGCCATACAATATAAGGGAAAGATATTGTTCTTATACTGATCGCACTGGATGCACCACTTCCACTTACCCAATGGGAGTTGGCACTTGTTGAGGGGGGGGGATGACTCACGTCTAATGAAGACCTCTACCGGGTCAATTATGCGTCTGCCTCTGGCACTGAGGCGAGGAATTTTTTGTAGGCGTACACTGCAACTTTATTAGGGGGTAACTTTTCTGCTGACTTTTTTTTTTTTTTTCTTATTGTCTTATATGTTTTTGGTACGGTGTCATAAACTTTTCGTTGGACTGCACTTGGGTTTTTTTTTTTTCTAACGCGTTTGATAGATGCGCGACCACAACTTTACTTGCACCGTACTTGCGAACAAATAGACCGAGCTAGGTGCCGGAAACGGTTTTTGGGGCAAGGTTAAGTGTGCCTGCCTGATATTAAAAATTTTGAGGGATTTTTCGCTGTCGTCCCTGATTTAAATCAACAAGAATGTAACTTATATAGAGTCGTCATGAGGCCAAATTCTGACTGCCAGTTGGAATAGGCAATCGTGGCGACACCTCTCTCACAAAGCGCTGCTGCTGCTTTTTTCTCTGCCAGCGCATTTCGTGCCCGAGTATAAACTCACTCGGCTTGGCGACTGTTATACGCTTTTGTTTTCTCATAGCACAGCCAGCCAGCCATGCTCTGAGTATATGCCCATAGGCAGCGATTTTGCAGCGCGCAGTTGCTTCTTCGCTTGCTGTGTGCCCTTCTTTTGCTTCTATAAACATATGAGCGTGTCTACGTCACACGTATTATCATTTTTTTTAATCATTTTTGCGACGTTGCTTAGTGAAGCTATGCATTGTACCCACATTCATATATATTTATATATGTTTGCTGTTTTCCTAGGATTTCTACTGATTTTTATACTCGATACCGAAGGTAAAGAGTATATTGGGTTTGTGCAATGTCCGTCATGGTGTCTGTCCGTCTGTCCGTCTGTCTGTCTGTCGGTCTGTCCGTCTGTATGAACGCAACTTTTTTCCACACCCTTCAAGCTAGAGACTTGAAACTTTCCAATTCTCTTTATCTATGGGATAGTAAATTAAAGTGTCAAGATTGGGGTTCTACGATAACTGGGGGGCTGGCAAATCGATAAATTCGATAACTCCAAAACGATAAATCCGCATATTTCACACACCCTTACAGCTAGAACTACCAAATTTGGTATGAAGATAGCTACTAGCAATCCCCAAAAAACTGCATCAAAAATTTTGGAGCCACGCCCCCTTATTCCGCCCCCAGCCTCCTCGCATTTTAAAGTCAAAAAAGCCTATATCTCCCACAATTTTTGAGCTAGAGCCACCAAATTTAGTGCCAAGATAGGTGATGATGACCCCACAAAAACTGCATCAAAAGTTTGGATGCCACGCCCACCAATACCGCCCTAGCCGCCCCCAGGTGCCCCAACTCTTCGTCAAAAACGAGAATGTGTGTATCTTCCAGATTTTTGGAGCTAGAGCCACCAAATTTGGTAAGAAGATAGCTGGTAATGAGCCCCAAAAAACCGCATCAAAGTTTTGGAGTCACGCCCACCCATTCCGCCCCCAGCCCCCCGCATTTTAAAATCAGAAAAGCCTATATCTCCCACAATTTTTGAGCTAGAGCCACCAAATTTAGTGCCAAGATAGGTGATGATGACCCCACAAAAACTGCATCAAAAGTTTGGATGCCACGCCCACCAATACCGCCCTAGCCGCCCCCAGGTGCCCCAACTCTTCGTCAAAAACGAGAATGTGTGTATCTTCCAGAGTTGTGGAGCTAGAGCCACCAAATTTGAGAGGAAGATAGCTTGCAACGACCCCCAAAAAACTGCATCAAAGTTTTGGAGCCACGCGCACCCCTTCCACCCCCTTTCCCACCTTTTACAAACTTTGAGCTATAGTCACCAAATTTTGTATGAAGGCAGCAATTGACATTCCACATAGATCTGCATCAAAAATTTGGATGCCACGCCCACCCATACCGCCCCCAGCCCCCCTTTCAACAGCTCTTACAAACTTTCAGCTAGAGTCACCAAATTTGGAAGGAAGATAGTTGGTGGCATCCCCATCTGCATCGGAGAATCTTTAAGGCAGCGTACACCCCTGCCCCATCCGTACCCCTTTGCAATCAGGCCTCTTTTTACCTGTTTTAATACTGGTATCGAGTATGCCGCAGTCGGTTGCGTCCGACTGCAACGTTTCCACTTGTTGTTATTTTGTTTGGGCTGGCTAGTGTTAGTGTGTAAGTGGCTTTGTATTTCTACATGACATATGTAATTGTATGCCATGGCATTCATTGACCTTTCTCTACTTATTATCAATTCAATTTGGTGCAGAATTTGTATTTTGCCTACAAAAACCTAAAAAGCAAACTTCCAAGGCAGCCAAATATCATATTTTGTGCTGATCGACCATTTGCAGTATCAGGCGAACAGCAATATAAACAAGCGTCTAGTAAAATAAGCAGCCGAATATCAGTTTTGCATTGCTGGTCATATATACTCTTTCATGTTTTCAGCTCTATGACCATTTCCAACAATTTTGTCATCGCAACTACCATACACTTATGCAGCGATGCGCACAAACTGCGAAAGTGTATTTAGTTGTGCATATGTCGATTTCATTTGCCGAAAACTCGGATTATAAGAAAATAAAGAATGAAAGAAAATAAACTAAGAACTAAAATAAAGGGTCGGCCAATGTTTCACATACATTCACATAGTCATATATGTATATACATTTTGCTGCATACAGTCATATCATTTTGCTGCTTATCGCCAATGTTCACCAAAAACCTAGACTTAGTGTCTATTTTACATTTTGCTGCTGATCGGCAAGCACATTTTGTTTGACGCTTGTTTATTTTGCTGTTTGCCTGATACTGCAAATGGTCGATCAGCACAAAATATGATATTTGGCTGCCTTGGAAGTTTGCTTTTTAGGTTTTTGTAGGCAAAATACAAATTCTGCACCAAATTGAATTGATAATAAGTAGAGAAAGTTCAATGAATGCCATGGCATACAATTACATATGTCATGTAGAAATACAAAACCACTAACACACTAACACTAGCCAGCCCAAACAAAATAACAAAAATCAGTAGAAATCCCAGCAAAACAGCAAACATATATAAATATATATGAATGTGGGTACAATGCATAGCTTCACTAAGCAACGTCGCAAAAATGATAAAAAAAAAATGATAATACGTCTGACGTAGACACGCTCATATGTTTATAGGAGGAAAAGAAGGGCACACAGCAAGCGAAGAAGCAACTGCGCGCTGCAAAATCGCTGCCTATGGGCATATACTCAGAGCATGGCTGGCTGGCTGTGCTATGAGAAAACAAAAGCGTATAACAGTCGCCAAGCCGAGTGAGTTTATACTCGGGCACGAAATGCGCTGGCAGAGAAAAAAGCAGCAGCAGCGCTTTGTGAGAGAGGTGTCGCCACGATTGTCTATTCCAACTGGCAGTCAGAATTTGGCCTCATGACGACTCTATATAAGTTACATTCTTGTTGATTTAAATATGGCAATAAGTAAAACCTTTAACCTTTCTTCGTGGTTCACCGACAGAGAGCGCTACTAGTAGTGGCATCAAATGCCGAAAACAAAATTTTATTTTTCTTCTTTTTTCATTTTTTTTTTCAACTTTTTTATTTTCATATTGAAGCCTTAATTTCTCTTACTTCTTTTAATTAGTTTAAACGCGTCCAAAAATATTGGTCTAACTGGCAAAGTTATCTCGCAAGGTTGCGGTTTCGAATAAAGCGTAACAACCAAAACGTTGCATGCCTTTAGGCTGTCATGGAATGCATTCCGACAAGCGGCATACTCCATTCTCCCTGACCAAAATCACACTTTGGGGTTGTACAAAACCAAAGTGTGAACACCGCTTGGAATATACATGTGGTGATGTTGCCTACCAGAATTATTATTATTTAAGTCTTTAGCATGGTATTTGCCAATGAATTTGCCTTGTAAATCCTCAATGTCATAATAGCAATTCCCAAGCCTTCGTTTAATTCTGGATTTAATAAAGTTTGGGGCCAATTTAGCATTGTAACCTGGAGCAAAACAACTTTGCTTGAAATTTCGTCGATAAATCTCTTGCCCTACTTGAAAATCTACATCTCGACTCCTCAAGTTATATAATCGCTCATTGCGGTCGTATTGGTTTTCAATGCCTGTTTGGGCTTTTACACGCAACAAGTCGAATGAATCGTCCCTATCAAATCGAATTGCGCGATCTTCCAGTAGATTAAGATTACGCAACAATTTGTAAGATGCTCCATTGGTGATTATGTGCTGGCCGAACGCTATTCTGTACGGACTCGTATGTATTGCTGAGTGCTTACTAGCGTGCAAAGCACAACATATGTGGCTGAGCTGCACATCCCAATTCGTTTGATCTGGCTGAATATAAGTTTTTATGGCCGCAATAGCTGACCGATTCACTCTTTCAGCAGCGTTGCCTTGAGGTGAATACAGAGCCGTATATACATGTTCAATTTGGTATTTGTTCAGAAAATCATTAAATTTATGGGATTTGAATTGTACGCCATTATCGGGAACAATCGTTTCAGGCACGCCAAAACAATGGAATAAGCCTTCTTCCATAAATCTGATGATGGCATCCGCTGTGAACTTTTTGACTGGCAGCAAAAATGGAAATTTTGAGAAATGTTCTAACACTACAAAAATTCCAATATTTCCTGTGCGACTGCGAGGATAAGGGCCCAAAAAGTCAATATATTTCCTTTGGAAGAATCTTTGACTCTCTGTCGAAGCCCCTAGCGGTGGCCTTAGCGGATGATTTGAATGCTTGGTGCATTTACAAACAGAGCAGTTGTTAATAAACATTTTTACGTCTGCCACCATATTGGGCCAGAAGAGGTAACGACGTAAGCGTTCCAAATTCTTATTTATGCCACAATGAGCGGACAAAGGGTCTTCATGATGCTGCTTTATGACTTCAGTCACCATACTTGTGGGGATCCACAACTTCCAACATAAACCATCGGTTAGTTGTTCACCGGTGGCGTGTTCGGTACGCCGATACACGTACTGATCCTCAACTTTAACGTCGGCAACTTTAGAACTTTACTCATTTATTTTGGTTATAAGCTGCTGATAGTCTGGAGATTGAAAATGTTCTGACTTTAAATCCACTTAACTTCCCAGGCTGAGTATTGATATGGTTTCTTAATAGACACGCGATAAGGCATCGGGAACCAAGTTATCTTTTCCTTTCCTGTGGCAAATTTTGAAATGATATCCCTGTAATTTTAAAGCCCATCTAGCTAATCTAGAACTAAGGTCCGTTTTGGACATCAGTGATGATGGAAAATTCTTGACCCTCAACATATGGTCGGAATTCTTCACGCACAAGATAGCTGCCAAGCACTCTTTTTCCGTCACGGAGTAACTTCGTTGGCATTAATTCAGCTTACGGGACATGAATGCAATTGGCACGTCATTGTCGTGGTCATCCTTCTGCATTCAAACACCTCCTACGCCAGTGTGACTTGCATCGCAGTGGATTGAGAAAGGAGTTGTAAAATTCGGGCTGTGCAAAACAGGTGCTTTGCACAGTTCTTCCTTTAACAACTCAAATGATGTCTGCCCCTCATCCGTCCAATTGAACTTTTTTCGACACTTTAAAGTATCTGTGATGGGTGCAGCAATTCCAGCATAGTTTTGGATGAATTTATGGTACCAACAAGTAACTCCCAAAAATCTCCTAACTTGTCGAACTGATTGAGGGATGGGGAAGTCTCGGATTGCGGATATCTTTTCTGGGTCTGTTTGTATAGTTCCATTTCCTATGACATGTCCTAGATATTTCACCTCTTGTTTGCAGAATTTACTCTTCTCAACATTTATAGTTAACCCTGCTTAAATGCCGATCAAAGTGTTCAGAAACTACCAACAGATCATCCAGATAAATAAAAATTTCATTCCTGAGATTTGCAGGATTTACTTTGTCCATTAATTTAGACATTGTTTGAGGAGCGTTCGATAAGTCAAACGACATTACTTTAAATTGGTACAAGGGCCTCCCAGGTTCAGTGAACGCAGTTTTCTCCCGTGCAGCGCTATGGAGTGGGATTTGCCAGAAGGCATCCTTAAGATCAATACTTGAAATATACTCGGCTTCAGGCAGTCGACTTAAAATACCATCGATAAGTGGCATGGGATAGGCATTTTTAACTGTCACTTCGTTAACTTTACGACTATCAATGCACAGCCGTAGCTTGCCTGGCTTTCTAACTTACACTACAGGTGAAGACCATGGGCTATTGGACTTCTCTATAACCCCAATCTCCAGCATTCGGTCTAGCTCCGTATACATCAGTTTCTCTACAGCTGGCGAGACCGCATAATGGCGCTGCTTAATGGGCTTGGCGGCACCTACATCAATTTCATGAGACAACAAATGTGTCTTACCGAGGCCTTTTATTGCAAACGATGGAAATTGATGGAGGACTGTCTTAAGCTGTTGCTTCTGATCTTGCGTAAGTTTTATTTCGGGTTCGATAGAATTAAGGCCTGCTATGACTGCGCTGTGCGTTTTATTTGCTATGAATAGCGGCAAAAGATCAAACGCGGTCCAAAAGTCGATCCCAAGAAATAAATCTTGATCCAGCTGGGGTACAATATAAGAAGTTAAGACTTTGGTGCTATCGCGGTACACAACATTGGTGCTTATTCTCCCTATAATATTCTGTTGTTGGCCGTCAGCGGTGCGTACAGTAGATCTAAGAACCTTAAAAGGAAAATTTGTATCTATTAATTCGGTTGCAAGGCTGCCACCAATGCAACTGACTGATGCCCCAGTATCCATGAGTCCACTGAGAGTTCTGTTAAGGAGCTGAACAAACGCATAAGGACGAAGATCTTGACGGTTGCCTACAACTGAGCTTAGTAAAGCCTGTTTCACCTTTGTACGCTTTAATTTATACTTTAACCAACGTTTTTTGTTTCTAATTGTACTTTAGGTTGAGTCACTGATTACATTCGGATTCGAATTCAATCGAATATGTAAGGGAATAGCTGGGGTTGTTGTCAAATCCGGTGAATCAACTTCCGCCTTATTCGGGGGTGAATCTAATCGGTATTCGTTACTTTCGAGACTACTGGTTTGCGTGCACTGGTCTGTAGTACACGCTTTTGCCCGTTTTTTTTTTAAACAATCTTGGCAAGAGGGGCGATATATATCTGGTTTCCCACACCCGTAACAAAATATATTGCGATCGGCTAAGCAATCTTGGAAACGGTGGCCACTACCTCTGCATTTCCAACAGATGGGCGAAATGGCTGCTATTTCGCCATCAAGCTCCTCGCCTCCTCAGGCTGGTCTACCTGCTCGACGATTTCGCTAACTTGTTGTCTGGGTCGAAACCAATTTGTCGGCAAAGTAGGTTTGGCTAACACTTGCATAAATCGCTCGCGCTTTCTAGCCACCTCGCGTAGCTGACCAACGCTGTATATTGGCACCAATAAAATTTCGTGCTGAGTCTCTGGGAGTAGATTTGCTCGAAGCAAAGAAGCAAGCGTCTAACAAAGACAATTCCGACATAGGCTGCACTAATCTATCAGCTAATGCTATCATGGCTTCATAGAACACGTCAAACGACTCATTAGACTTTTGTTTGCCCTGTGAAATAGCTGTGCGAGTTTCCAAGTCAGTTCGTCCATCTTTATACTGCGCTTGGATTGCGGCACTTAGGGCTCTCCACTCGATAGAAGGAACGCTTTTGTGGTATCGCCAAAACCACTCACTGGCTCTACCTTCAAATAAATTACTTGCGTGCTGAGCTAATATTTGAAAGTTTCCTTCTAATGTTTGATGCGTCAGCGCCTCAACTCGGTATAAAAAATCTTCCACAGATAGCGTCGATTGCCCTGAAAATCGTAACTTCCAGTTGGAAATTATTTGGCTGATTTTATCTGCTCGCAATTGTGACGAACACGAGGACATGTTCGGGGCTACCGATGGTGTTGGCTGCACCGAGGCATGTTCGACACCTTGTCGATTGGGCAGTCCTATAAAATCATCAAATGATTGGTGATGGCTAGATGGTGAAGCCGCAGTTGGCCTAGGCCCTGCGGTGCCAGTGCCGGAAGCTGGGGCTTGCAGTCTTTGAAACCCGGCTTCTATGGATTGCGAAATGACTGCAGTCTGCTGAAGCAAAACTGCTGACATTGCACTTAATAACGCTTGTTTCAGAGAGGTTGCTTCTTGTTGTATACTGGGGGGGTCTAAATTAATCACAGGTGCGCTCGATGCCTGATTACTACCTGCCGATGGAGTTGCATCTGCGTGCTGAGATGTATCTCTAAGATTCGAGCCAATGTTCTGCTGTACTGCAGAATTATTGGTTGCAGTTTTGGACCGCGTCGTAATACCAGAAATACCAGATTAAGCGTCTGCCATTTCTTGGGCTAAGTTTAGCGTGGATTTGCATAAAGCCGTTCGGCAAACTGGACAAATTTTCTTCCCAAGCTGATTGGTGTTAAAACACGCGTGATTAAAAATATGGTTGCACCTGGTTGTTAATAACTGATTTGGATGCTCCACTTCCTTGGTGCATACACAACAAAGTATTTCGGGTTCGTAGGGCATTTCTATTTGCAGGTCGTTTAATGTTTAAATAGATACCTACATATGCTGAGCTACGAATTTGTAAATATGTATTTCTTACTTTAAAATTTTTATACCCTTAACCCATAAAATGGGTAAATAAGGGTGTAATGGTTTTGTGCAAAAGTATGTAACAGGCAGAAGGAAGCATCTCCGACCCCATAAAGTATATATATTCTTGATCAGCATCAATAGCCGAGACGATATAGCAATGTCCGTTTGTCCGTCCGTCTGTCCGTCTGTCTGTCTGTATGAACGCGTGGATCTCAGAGACTACAAGAGCTAGAAACTTCAGATTTGGTATTTAAGTTCTCCTATACCATAAGCAGAACAAGTTTGCTTCAAATTATCGATAACTATTCTGGTTTCCGATTTGGAAAATCAAAAAATGAGGGTTGAATAATTTATAATTTTATTTTAGTTTGTTTTGTTTTGTTTTGCTAATATTTATTTAATTAATTAATTGTTGGATGTCTAGCTATATATTTGTATTTTCAGATATTTTTACTTGATTTGAGTTTCATAAATAAGTTAGGAAAACCATGCATACACTACAGTAAAAGACAGGGTATGTCTATTGTTTTTGATCGGTAGTAAGGAAAAGACAGAAAGAATTGAATTTATTTAACCATTTACCAGGCGCGGCAAGCCGTAGCTACTGCCACTTAACTTGTTTCCAGCTAGATAGGAAAATGTCATTAAAATTATTTTTGCATTCCTTTGCGCTATATTAAAGTATAGCTTACTAGAAAAACAAAACAAATTAAACAAAATTGAAACTAAAACTCTTGTGTGACTAACTATCAACTACTAGTCTTTATTCTAACACAAGAATGCTTGGCTAACTAACTTTTTGTAACGGACAGGATTATAGTGTATCAAATCAGCGAATGGTCGTAGATCAAGTCCACAGTTAAACCATTTTCAAGCTTAAATTTTTCACTGATCGGGGTAACGTAAGGATGATGGAGTATCGCCTCAGCATATGGTCGTGGAACACTCCAAAGCTGACCACTTTCCAGCTTAAGCTTAACACTAAACAGGCTAAAGACATATGTGTAATTTCTAATAAGGGCAGCGTAAGACAACGAGCCTACTGCGATTTCCTCATATCTACACAACTGTTGTTGTCTCGGCTGTAATTCCTGATTTGCGAAATTTGGGTTTATATAAGAAAACCAACCTAATAGATCAAGCAAATCTCTACTCCAAAATAAAAATGAACTGACGGACGGGGATTTTGTCTTAGCTGTTGTTGACTCAATAAGATTATATATGTTAGGAACCAAAAACGTAGCTTTAACCCCTTAACCCTTAGGTTGGCCGTTAAATTATGTATACGCTTTGGCCCTTAAGTTGGATGCAAAATTATTTATAATTTGAGCTTACGGTTGCCAAATTATTTAATAGTTTGGCCATTAGGTTGGGCGCCAAATTAATTATTCTGTAACGTTTCACGTTGTAGAGCAGGTGTATTTTTTCTATATTAACAACGGTAGGCGCTTGCAGCCGGCTTATGCTCGTCGTTTTTGGGAGTGGGTTGGTTCTTGCTCGATAGAGAGGGGATCAGACAGAAATAAACAATTAATTCGCGTTCCATGATATGGGATAGGAGGGGCCGAAGGAAGTTACACAAATAAAGTCAACCAAATTAAAAAGGCTACCGAAAACGAACACTTATTTTTCATTGTTCAATCGCAATCGCCCATGATCCTTAAAGGCCAAGACAAAAAAAAAAACATAGTGGCGCATAGTTAATTTGGGGTATGCCAAGACTATGATACCCTTCACACAGCCAAATTAATATTTTTACTCTTGAGCATCATTTACTTGTTCGTGTGCGACAACAACCACAATTTGACATGTAGGTAATTGAAAGTGCACGACAGAGACAACAATTGATAGTACGATGTGGTAAATTTGTATGGTGGCTATGTCGTAGAATTCTCCGATCGAAATGAAATTTCATAGTGAACAAACCCGACATGATCTAAGCAATCTGTGAAAGTTTCATCAAGATCGGTTCAGCAGTTTGCCCGGAAATCGTGTTGATATGGTAAATTTATATGGTGGCTGTATCGTAGAATGTTCCGATCGGGATGCAATTTCATAGTGAACAAACCCGACATGATCTAAGCAATCTGTGAAAGTTTCATCAAGATCGGTTCAGCAGTTTGGCCAGAAATCGTGTTGAAACAGACAGATGGACAGACGGACGGACAGACGGAAATCAATTCCTGAGCTCGTCCTGATCATTTTGATATATAGTTTATGGGGTCTCCCATCATTTCCTGTGAAGGGTATAAATATGGATCCCTAGAAAAATAACTGTTCGCACGACTATCTTGCTTCCCTGTAGCGCAGCATGGTTTTCCTTAAAAAATTGAAATATATTATTATAATTTTTTATCTAATCGGTATTCGTTACTTTCGAGACTACTGGTTTGCGTGCACTGGTCTGTAGTACACGCTTTTGCCCGTTTTTTTTAACACAATCTTGGCACGAGGGGCGATATGTATCTGGTTTCCCACACCCCTAACAAAATATATTGCGATCGGCTAAGCAATCTTGGAAACGGTGGCCACCACCTCTGCATTTCCAACAGATGGGCGAAATGGCTGCTATTTCGCCATCAAGCTCCTCGCCTTCATTATAACTCTCCTCAGGCTGGTCTACCTGCTCGACGATTTCGCTAACTTGTTGTCTGGGTCGAAACCGATTTGTCGGCAAAGTAGGTTTGGCTAACACTTGCATAAATCGCTCGCGCTTTCTAACCACCTCGCGTAGCTGACAAACGCTGTATATTGGCACCAATAAAATTTCGTGCTGAGTCTCTGGGAGTAGATTTGCTCGAAGCAAAGAAGCAAACGTCTAACAAAGACAATTCCGACATAGGCTGCACTAATCTATCAGCTAATGCTATCATGGCTTCATAGAACACGTCAAACGACTCATTAGACTTTTGTTTGCCCTGTGAAATAGCTGTGCGAGTTTCCAAGTCAGTTCGTCCATCTTTATACTGCGCTTGGATTGCGGCACTTAGGGCTCTCCACTCGTTAGAAGGAACGCTTTTGTGGTATCGCCAAAACCACTCACTGGCTCTACCTTCAAATAAATTACTTGCGTGCTCATCAAATGATTGGTGATGGCTAGAAGGTGAAGCCGCAGTTGGCCTAGGCCCTGCGGTACCAGTGCCGGAAGCTGGGGCTTGCAGTCTTTGAAACCCGGCTTCTATGGATTGCGAAATGACTGCAGTCTGCTGAAGCAAAACTGCTGACATTGCACTTAATAACGCTTGTTGCAGAGAGGTTGCTTCTTGTTGTATACTGGGGGGGTCTAAATTAATCACAGGTGCGCTCGATGCCTGATTACTACCTGCCGATGGAGTTGCATCTGCGTGCTGAGATGTATCTCTAAGATTCGAGCCAATGTTCTGCTGTACTGCAGAATTATTGGTTGCAGTTTTGGACCGGGTCGTAATACCAGAAATACCAGATTGAGCGTCTGCCATTTCTTGGGCTAAGTTTAGCGTGGATTTGCATAAAGCCGTTCGGCAAACTGGACAAATTTTCTTCCCAACCTGATTGGTGTTAAAACACGCGTGATTAAAAATATGGTTGCACCTGGTTGTTAATAACTGATTTGGATGCTCCACTTCCTTGGTGCATACACAACAAAGTATTTCGGGTTCGTAGGGCATTTCTATTTGCAGGTCGTTTAATGTTTAAATAGATACCTACATATGCTGAGCTACGAATTTGTAAATATGTATTTCTTACTTTAAAATTTTTTTATAGTTTTTGTTTTTATTATAATTATTTTTTTTTTTATTATGTTTATATCAATTTATTTAAATGTTAATTTTATTAAATTGCCTATTAATTTAATAATATATAATTTTATTTTAGCTTGTTTTGTTTTGTTTTGCTAATATTTATTTAATTAATTAATTGTTGGATGTCTAGCTATATATTTGTATTTTCAGATATTTTTACTTGATTTGAGTTTCATAGATAAGTTAGGAAAACCATGCATACTCTACAGTAAAAGACAGGGTATGTCTATTGTTTTTGATCGGTAGTAAAGAAAAGACAGAAAAAATTGAATTTATTTAAACATTTACCAGGCGCGGCAAGCCGTAGCTACTGCCACTTAACTTGTTTCCAGCTAGATAGGAAAATGTCATTTAAATTATTTTTGCATTCCTTTGCGCTATATTAAAGTACACTGAGAAAAAAAATTAGGAACAAATGTTCTTAATTTTTCAGACTTTTCGTTCTTATTTTTTAAGGTATTAAAATACGAACGGCGTTTTTAAAACATGTTCTTAATTTTGATTTTGTTCTTAAATTATGAACATACGTTCTTGATTTAAGAACCGTATGTTTATATTTGTCCATTATAAGAACATTGGTTCTTAATTTGGTACAAATAGAACCAATTTCGTTCTATTTGTACCAAATTAAGAACACTGTTCATAAAATGTGAACGCATTTACCACCCGAAGCCGAGCCGAAGTTTCATTGGTTAACATTAAACTTAACTGCGAACGAAATTAGTTCGGCAACAGCGCAATAATTAAGGCATCCGCGTGGTAATATCGAGAGGTCTAAGGTTCGAATCTCGGCAAAGGCATTGAAGTTTCATTATCGGTAAGATTAAACAAATGAATTTAATTTATGTATAAAATATTTCTCTAGCATATTAAAGCTATTAATTATTATTAACCATTAACAAAAAAGCTATATACAGTAACAATACTTAAAATATCTCCCCCCATAGCCGCAATACGTTATATAACAATATTATAGTAGCTTATATCTGTACTAGAATTATCCACCAATTAAGAGTCTCATGATACTGAATTCAAAATGTTAAAAAATTAAATTTTTTTTTAAAAAACAACAACTAATGCTATTTCAAATTCAAGCAGCAATTGTTCTTAAATTAAGAACCAATGTTATCATATTAAGAACGGTTTCAAGAACATTTCGTTATTTTCGGTCTTAAAAAATCCGTTCTTAATTTAAGAAAACCGTTCTCATATCAAGAAATCCGTGCTTAGGCAGTTATTGTCAACGAATGTTCTTGATTTTGCACTAGCGGGCAAGGATTTTTTTCTCTGTGTATAGCTTACTAGAAAAACAAAACAAATTAAACAAAATTGAAACTAAAACTCTTGTGTGACTAACTATCAACTACTAGTCTTTATTCTAACACAAGAATGCTTGGCTTACTAACTTTTTGTAACGGACAGGATTATAGTGTATCAAATCAGCGAATGGTCGTAGATCAAGTCCACAGTTAAACCATTTTCAAGCTGAAATTTTTCACTGATCGGGGTAACGTAAGGATGATGGAGTATCGCCTCAGCATATGGTCGTGGAACACTCCAAAGCTGACCACTTTCCAGCTTAAGCTTAACACTAAACAGGCTAAAGACATATGTGTAATTTCTAATAAGGGCAGCGTAAGACAACGAGCCTACTGCGATTTCCTCATATCTACACAACTGTTGTTGTCTCGGCTGTAATTCCTGATTTGCGAAATTTGGGTTTATATAAGAAAACCAACCTAATAGATCAAGCAAATCTCTACTCCAAAATAAAAATGAACTGACGGACGGGGATTTTTGTCTTAGCTGTTGTTGACTCAATAAAGATTATATATGTTAGGAACCAAAAACGTAGCTTTAACCCCTTAACCCTTAGGTTGGGCGTTAAATTATGTATACGCTTTGGCCCTTAAGTTGGATGCAAAATTATTTATAATTTGAGCTTACGGTTGCCAAATTATTTAATAGTTTGGCCATTAGGTTGGGCGCCAAATTAATTATTCTGTAACGTTTCACGTAGTAGAGCAGGTGTGATTTTTCTATAATAACAACGGTAGGCGCTTGCAGCCGGCTTATGCTCGTCGTTTTTGGGAGTGGGTTGGTTCTTGCTCGATAGAAAGGGGATCAGACAGAAATAAACAATTAATTCGCGTACCATGATATGGGATAGGAGGGGCCGAAGGAAGTTACAAAAATTAATTCAACCAAATTAAAAAGGCTACCGAAAACGAACACTTATTTTTCATTGTTCTTGCTTCAACGATGCAATCGCCCACCCTACCATGATCCTTAAAGGCCAAGACAAAAAAAAAAAAAACAAGTAAGAAGGCTCTAGTCGGGAGAGCCCGACTAGAAGATACCCTGAACCCTGTTGCAATAAATATATTTAATTTATATAAGACTTTGGTATACTGGCTTAGCTTCCATCGATTAAGTTCAATATCTCCGGTGTTTCTCAACCGATTTGGACGACATTTTCAGAAAAGTTCTATCATTATCCATTACTTCAACCCTCATTTTTAGATTTTCCCAATTCGATATTTTATTTTTTATCGATATTATGTGTATATCGGAAACCAGAATAGTTATCGATAATTTGAAGCAAACTTGTTCTGCTCATGGTATAGGAGAACTTAAATACAAAATCAGAAGTCTCTAGCTTTTGTAGTCTCTGAGATCCACGCGTTCATACAGACGGACAGACGGTCAGACGGACAGTCGGACAGACGGACAGACAGACGGACAGACGAACATGGCTATATCGTCTCGGCTGTTGATGCTGATCAAGAATATATATACTTTATAGGGTCGGAGATGCTTCCTTCTGCCTGTTACATACTTTTGCACAAAACCATTATACCCTTATTTTCCCATTTTATGGGTTAAGGGTATAAAAAAAGATAAGGATCCCTAGAAAAATAACTGTTTGCACGACTATCCTGCTTCCCTGTAGCGCAGCATGGTTTTCCATAAAAAAATTTAAATTTAGTTCATATTTAGAGTTGACAGTTTATTCAAGAAATTCATAGTTATTTTCTAAAATTATATAAAACATTATTTCAAAAATTACTTAAATTATTATTATATTTATTTATTTATTTATTTCTTGTTGTAATATTACTGGCGAAAATCCTCAACTCAACCCTCCACGAGGGTGCCGGCTGGGCAATGGGCATCGTGCTACCTCGAAACAAACGAGGGGTACCTGGTGCTATTTGCCTTGCGGAGGGACAGGGCGGCGACCGGCCAAAGCAAACTGCACATCACTCAAATGCTTCGGCACTATGAGGGTGTCGGGCAAGCTGAGGCAACAAGCATCGATGCCTTAGCTAGAAAGAGAACTATACCACTCAAAGGCTTCGGCACTGCGAGGGTAGGGTGCAAACCAAGGCGAAGGCAACGTTACCTGGCGGAGGGAAGTACCAAACCACTCAAAGGCTTCGGTACTGCGAGGGCGAGGGGCCAACCAAAGCAACAGAAGTCATCCTGCCCCAAAAACAAACAAAGGTACTGCGTATCTACTCGCCTGTATAAAGGTAGTACAATGTCTAGCTAAGGTGAGCTCAACGCCATTCAAAGGCTTCGGCACTGCAAAGACGTGGAGCAAGCCATGATCGAGGTTCTTTGCAGTAAGGTTAAAATGCTATGGGTAGACTTCCCAGACAAAAAATCAAAATGGAGACAAAGAAGGATGACACACGGGTTGGGATGTCAACCCAAACGTCGGTGGAAAAGGGTGCTACCGCCGGCGGGCACGGGGGGGAGAAATCCTCTCTGCGTGTCGCCAGCAACCCACCCTCCGTACTGGTTGGAGCAGGCCAGGACGGTTGCAAAGCCACTGCCAACACAAAGCCCAAAATGTGGCGCGATTCCGCAGTCCATGGAGACTCGGATTGTGAATCACATGGAGGGAACAATACGTCAGAAGCTGAGGACCTTTCATGTCCCCCAGATCAGGCGAGTACCAGCACCCCCAGTAGGGTCGGGCTCAAACGGTCAAAAGAGGGCATGAAGGCCAAAGCCCAATACAAAGCCGCCCTTAAAATCCGGGCTCGGCTCGCTAACTGCAAGCGAGACCTCACGGAAGATGAAGTCCGTCAGCAGAAGTGGGCCGACGAAAGGATACAAGAGGGTAGAGCACACTTCGAAAAGAAGACACACATGGCGTCGAAAGACGCCAGTTTTGCCAACAAGGTGGAGGAGCGATTGGCCGTCAAACGCCAGCGCTCCGCTGAAACCGCTAAAGCAGAGGTGCCAGCTGGCAAGCGGACCTGCAAAAAGCCAATGTCGCGGGCAAAGCCGACGGCCAGCGATGTAGCAAGGAGGCACCTAGTCGTCGCGCTCATCGACCGGAGCGACCCAAACGGAAAAATGAAGCCCGAACAGTGGAAGAAGGTGGAGGAGCTGCTGTTCGATGCGCTTCTAAGTCGAATGGGCGAACCGGGCTCGCTTCCATCTCATTTGATAGAGCGTGCTGGCTTGAGGGTGTTAAAATACTCAGTTGCAAGGCTGACCACACTTTGACGTGGGTCACCGGTGTCGTGGCTGCCCTGGACGCTCCGTGGGAGGGTGCCAAGCTGGAGGTAGTGGGACAGAACGTGTATTCCGTCCGTGCCGAAGGCAAAAGTACTCTTCCCGCGGGTCGTACCAGCAGACCAAGCACTGCAGCTACTCAAGTGGCAAAATCCGGACGTGCCAACCGTTGATTGGAAGGTGATACACGTTGCGAAGCCCGATAATAAGGGTCAGCAAATGGTCATCCAAATCAACAAGGAGGCCGACGATTTTCTGTACGGGAGATTCGGCAAGATGGCGTGGGGCGTGGGTAGTGTCTACCTACGACTCAAGAAGCGCCACCCGAACGATACAAATACTAACACGCTGGAGGCAGTTGAAGTGGAGAGAGACCTGGCGGAGGTCACCCACGCCACAGAAAGCCTAGAATTAGAAGATGAAGAGGATGCGGACATTACCGTTGTGGAAGTCCTATCCGCGGAGGATGACACTGCCAACCATGGAGCTGAAGGTCATCCAAATCAACTTACATAAAAGCAAGTTGGCTTCGGCGGAGCTACTGATAACCTTGGAGACAGGGCACGCCGATGTCGCCTTAGTCCAGGAGCCTTGGATAGCGTCTGGTAACAAGGTTTCTGGACTGAAGCATCCAAACTACGACCTATTCTACCAGACAACAGTGAGTAGAGCAAGGACTGCGATCCTAGTAAGGAAAGGTATCTATGCTTACTTATTGTCCAATTACAGTACCGACGATCTCACGGTGACAGCGCTAGAAGGCAGCAGAGACGAGCCAATATTGATGGCATCCTGCTACATGGCGCATGACTCGGAGGCGCCCCTCAAGAACTAACTCGCCTGGTGACGGAGGCCGAGTCAAAAAGACAGGCCCTCATCATCGGAGCAGACGCCAACGCACATCACACAGTATGGGGAAGCGGGGACATAAACGATAGAGGTGAGTCACTGCTTGATTTCATACTTCAAACTAATCTTAAGATAGCAAGCGAGGGGGAAGAACCAACATATGTTGGTCCTACCTCATCAAACGTCTTAGATATCACACTCGCGTCGGTAATGAATACCGTGGTAAAAGACTGGAGAGTCCTTAGAAGACATTCCTTCTCGGACCACAGGTACATACAATTCCGCGTTAACTTTGAACGAATAGTTAAGAATAAGACATACACAAACCCGCGGAACACGGACTGGGAGCAGTTCGGTAAAGAGGTCGAAAGAAACCTACCACGACTATCCAAGATAGCCTCACTAGACAAATTAGAGAAGTCCCTGGAGACCCTCAATAAAAATCTGGTGGCGGCCTATCACAAAACTTGTAGACCGTCGCAAGAGAAGAAGAGACACAAGCCTCCATGGTGGACTCCAGAACTCAAAGGGCAAAGAAAAGACATACTAGAACTCTTCAAACTCCCAAAACAAGCGGAAGAAGAGCTAGTATGCATAGAATACAGAACAAGGCTTCGAGACTTTAAGAAAAAAGTACAAGTAGCTAAGAGACACGCATGGCAAAACTTCTGTTCAGGCATTGAGAAGACAGCTGACACTGCAAGGTTAAGAAAGCTGCTAGCTCGCCAACAGACGGTGCAAAGCCAATCAAAAACAGAAGACGGCAGATGGACAGAAGGCAGTGAAGATGCGGCAAAGGTGCTCATAGAGGCACACTTCCCTAACTGCACAGAAGTCAACACAAACACACAAACGATATCTCCAACCACAAGGGTGGAAATTCCGGAAGATATCACAACAACGCGAAGGATAATGTGGGCCATAGACTCCTTTGAGAGCTACAAATCACCAGGTCCAGACGGGATATTCCCGGCCATGCTGCAGAAGGTCAAACACGTGATCACTCCATGGCTGAGGGAAATATTTAGAGGATGCCTTAGTTATGGCTATGTGCCGGTGGCCTGGAGGACAGCGCGGGTGATTTTCCTGCCCAAAGCGGGAAAATGTAGCCACGTTGTGCCTAAAGACTACAGACCCATAAGCCTGACATTGTTCCTACTAAAAACACTAGAAAAACTGATAGACCTCGACATTAGAGAGAATACAGGGATGACTCTAGAACAGAACCAACACGCTTATACGAAGGGCAAATCGGTGGAAACTGCGCTATATTCCCTCGTAGCAACCATCGAGAAAGCACTTCACCATAAAGAATACGCTCTAGGCGCATTTCTAGATATCTCAGGCGCATTTAATAATGTGTCGACGGAAGCAATAATGTACAGTCTAAGAGCTGTGACCCCATCAGAAGCAGTTTACTCTTGGGTCCAGAACCTACTGAGCAGCAAGAGAATACTTGCGGAATGGGGAACCACTACCACAATCAGGGAAGCAAAGTGTGGCACTCCCCAAGGAGGAGTGCTCTCACCCCTACTGTGGAACTTGGTGGTAAACGACCTGCTAAAGAAATTCAAACGGAAAGCCCCGAAGATAACTGCCTATGCGGACGACATAAGCATAATTATCACGGGCAAGTGTCCATCGACAATCAGCTCAGTCATGGACTACACACTCAAAGAGATACAAGCCTGGGCCACAGAAGCCGGGCTGAGTATCAACGCGGACAAGACGGACCTTATTCTCTACACCAAGAGATTCAAGGTACCACGCTGGACGCCACCGAAAATAAACGATAAAATGCTGATACCAAAGGAAAGTATCAAATACCTGGGAACAGTAATAGATAGCAAATTGAGTTGGAAACTCAATGTGGAGGAAAGGGTGAAGAAGGCCACCAATGCACTCTATACATCGCAAAAGATGTTGGGTAGCACGTGGGTACTGTCACCAAGACTGACACATTGGGTTCTCATTTCGGTTGTGCGCCCCATACTGCTCTATGGAATACTGGTATGGTGGAAAGCCACAGAGAAGTCCACATACCTTAAACGAATGGAAAAAACCCAGCGACATGCACTGATGTGCATCACAGGGGCGCTGAGAACTACACCAACTAAGGCACTACAGATTATGCTCAATGTTAACCCAGTGGACATACAAGCACGCCTTACGGCAAGAAAGACGGCACAACGGCTATACACGATAGGCAACCTGACGATAAATAGCTACGGGCACAGTACAATTGGAAGGGGGACAGAAGTCGAAACAGACCATATGACCCCAAGAAACAATTTCAACTTCACGCCCACTTTCTTAGGAAAAGATGACTGGCGCTCAGGAGCAGAGCGGTCAGCCATAAACATATACACAGACGGCTCAAAAATGAGGGAGGGAGTCGGTGCAGCAGTATACTGTGCCGAACCACTCATGAGCCTGTCATACAAACTCCCGGACCACTGTAGCATTTTCCAAGCGGCGATATTCGCAACAAGGAAAGCAGCAGAAGCAGTCCTACAAACTTACACAAAACACGATGAAGTAAACATATTCGTGGACAGTCAGGCAGCAATTAAAGCCCTACAGGCCCATTACATAGGCTCTCGGAATGTCCTGGCGAGCAGGGAAGCACTAGATGCACTCAGCATTTCTAAAAAAAGTGCGCATCTATTGGATTCCAAGCCATCAGGGATTCGAGGGCAACGAGATAGCAGACACGTTGGCTAAGCAAGGTGCAACGGGACTCAACAGTGATTCTGCGGATGTTCCGATCTCACTGCGAACGCTACACTCATGCATGGAAATACAAGCACGGGATACAGCAGCACTAAGGTGGATAAACACCTCTGACTGCAAAATCTCTAAAATAATGTGCAAAACATATGATGTTAAACTAACGCAATACATGCTAAACCTAAAAAGGCATGACTGCCGAAGGCTTGCGGGTCTCTTGACGGGACACTGCCTAACCGCGGTACACATGAAAAGGCTTGGCTTAACGGATAACGACGAATGCAGGAAATGCAAGGATACAGGTATTAAAGAAACGCTAGAGCACCTCCTCTGCAGCTGCCCCGCACTGGCAATACAACGACTACGCCACTTCAAAGCTCCCTTTCTTGCTTCGCTCGATGAAGCCAGCAAGAAAGAACCTAAAAAACTTCTAGCGTTTGCTAGAAGCACTCACACTCCGCAGGACCACACAACGAGATAGTCCTAACCGTCTCCAACCACCGGCCCCACTAAGGACCCCTTTAGCGGTCTATGTGTGACATTCCCCCTTGGGAGGGTCAGCCGGTCTAACCTAACCTAACCTAATATTACTTCAGGCCAACCCGAAAAGTATGCAAGCGTAGCGTACATGTAAATTAACAATAACGAAAATTAGACAAAGGAAATAAAAAAACAAAACAACTACAATTATAACGCACTTGCTAGATTAACGCTTTGGGGTTTTTTTTGCAGAAACAACAAAAAACAAGTAAGAAGGCTCTAGTCGGGAGAGCCCGACTAGAAGATACCCTGAACCTAGTTGCAATAAATAAATTAAATTTATGTAAGACTTTGGTATACTGACTTAGCTTCAATCGATAAAATTCGATATCTCCGGTGTTTCTTAACCGATTTGGACGAATTTTTCAGAAAAGTTATATCATTACCCATTACTTCAACCCTCATTTTTACATTTTCCTAATTCGATATTTTATTGTTATCGATATTATGTGTATATCGGAAACCAGAATAGTTATCGATAATTTGAAGCAAACTGCTCATATTATAGGAGAACTTATATGCAAAATCTGAAGTCTGTAGCTCTTGTAGTCTCTGAGATCCACGCGTTCATACAGACGGACAGACTGACCGACGGACAGACAGACGGACATGGCTATATCGTCTCGGCTGTTGATGCTGATCAAGAAAATATACACTTTATGGGGTCGGAGATGCTTCCTTCTGCCTGTTACATACTTTTGCACAAAACCATTATACCCTTATTTACCCATTTTATGGGTTAAGGGTATAAAAATTCCATCAATGTACCAAAGCTTTCGATGTCATTCTTGGCACAAGTCGCGGAAGGCACTTATACCCATAACCACAAATGATTAAAATTGAAAGCTTTCACTCACTCGTTTTATGAGTCCCACGCTGAAAGATCTTTCATGTGTGTGAGCGGTGGTTGCTGAAACAAAATGAATTATGACAAAGGGGGTCGAGATCTTAAGGGCGCTTTTTTTTTTGTTTTTGTTTAAGCATAAGTCGAAGCTTAAAGCTTTTGCTTATGACAACTAACACAAGACTAAACCTAATATAATTTAGCTTATAACATTTTACTTAATTCTGTATTACATTTATAGATGAAACCATTTTTTTTTTCTTCTAATGTATGCACACCCTTCAAGCTAGAGACTTGAAACTTTCCAATTCTCTTTATCTATGGGAAAGTAAATTAAAGTGTCAAGATTGGGGTTCTACGATAACTGGGGGCTGGCAAAACGATAAATTCGATAACTCAAAACCGATAAGTTCACATATTTTGCACATCCTTACAGCTAGAACTACCAAATTTGTTGAAAAGATAGCTACAAGCAATCCCCAAAAAACTGCATCAAAAGTTTTGGAATTACGCCCCTCCATTCCGCCCCCAGCCCCAGCGCATTTTAAAGTCAAAAAAGTCTATATCTCCCAAAGTTTTTGAGCTAGAGCCACCAAATTTGGTGCCAAGATAGGTGATGATGATACCACGCCCACCAATACTGCCCAAGCGGCCCCCATCCGACCCAACGCTTCGGCAAAAACGGGAATGCGTGTATTTTAAAGAGTAGTGGAGCTAGAACAACCTTATTTGGTAAGAAGATAGCTGGCAACGAACCCCAAAAATCTGCATCATAGTTTTGGAGCCACGCCCACCCATTTCACCCCCCTTTCACTACTTTTTACAAACTTTTAGCTAGAGTCCCCAAATTTTGTATGAAGATAGCAATGGACATCCCACATTGATCTGCAGCAAAAAGTTTGGATGCCACGCCCACCCATACCGCCCCCAACCCCCCTTTCCCAACCTCTTACAAACTTTGAGCTACAGTCACCAAATTTGGCATGAAGATAGTAATTGACATTCCACAAAGATCCGCATCAGAAATTTGGATGCCACGCCCAGCCATACTGCCCCCAGCCCCCCTTTCCCAACATGTTACAATTTTCGATCTAGAGTCACCAAATTTGGTAGGAAGATAGCAATTGACATTCCACAAAGATCTGCATCAAAACTTTGGATGCCACGCCGACCCATACCACCCCCAGCCCCCCTTTCACAACATTTTACAATTTTCGAGCTAGATTCACCAAATTTGGTAGGAAGATAGCAATTGACATTCCACAAAGATCTGCATCAAAACTTTGGATGCCACGCCGACCCATACCACCCCCAGCCCCCCTTTCCACACTTTTAACAATTTTCGAGCTAGAGTTACCAGATTTGGTATGAAGATAGCAATTGACATTTAACAAAGATCTGCAGTAAAAATTTGAATACCACACCCACCCATGCAACCCCCAGCCCCTCTTTCCCCACCTCTTACAAACTCTGAGCCAGAGTCACCAAATTTGGTATGAAGATAGCAATTGACATTTCACAAAGATCTGCATCAAAAATTTGGATGCCACTCCCAGCCATACTGCCCCCGGCCCCCCTTTCCGCACTTTTTACAAACTTCGAGCTAGAGTCACCAAATTTGGTATGAAGATAGCGATTGACATTTCACAAAGATCTGCAGTAAAAATTTGGATGCCACGCCCAGCCATACTGCCCCCCAGCCCATTTTCCCCACTTTTTACAAACTTCGAGCTAGAGTCACCAAATTTGGAAGGAAGATAGTTGGTGGCATCCCCATTTGCATTGGAGAATCTTTAAGGCAGCGTACACCCCTGGTGCATCCGTGCTTCTGTGCAATCAGGCCTCTTTTTACCTGTTTTAATACTGGTATCGAGCATGCCGTAGTCGGTTGCGTCCGACTGCAACATTTCCACTTGTTTATTTTTGGACCCAGAGACTTTAAAAATAATTTGTTCTCAAGTGTTAGTACTTTTGTCGCCGACCTGTATCCTTCTGTAGTAGAACTCAAAGTGCTCGATGGGGGTGGATAGCACACGTTTTTATACTCGATACCGAAGGTAAAGAGTATATTGGGTTTGTGCAATGTCACTGCATCAAAGTTTTGGAGTCACGCCCGCCATTCCGCCCCCAGCCCCCCCGCATTTTAATGTCAAAAAAGCCTATATCTCCCACAGTTTTTGACCTAGAGCCACCAAATTTGGTGCCAAGATAGGCGATGATGACCCCCCAAAAAACTGCATCAAAGTTTTGGAGCCACGCCAAACCATTCCACCCCCCTTTCCCCACCTTTTTCAAACTTTTAGCTAGAGTCACCAAATTTAGTATGAAGGTAGCAATTGACATTCCACATAGATCTGCATCAAAAATTTGGATGCCACGCCCAGCCATACTATCCCCAGCCCACCTTTCCCGACTTTTTACAATTTTCGAGCTAGATTCACCAAATTTGGTATGAAGATAGCAATTGACATTCCACACAGATCTGCATCAAAAATTTGGATACCGCGCCCAGCCCCCCTTTCCACACATTTAACAATTTTCGAGCTAGAGTCACCAAATTTGGTATGAAGATAGCAATTGACATTCCACACATATTTGCATCAAAAATTTGGATGCCACGCCCAGCCATACTGCGCCCAGCCCCCCTTTCCCCACTCTTTACAAACTTCGAGCTGGAGTCACCAAATTTGGTATGAAGATAGCAATTGACATTTCACAAAGATCTGCAGTAAAAATTTGGATGCCACATTCACCCATACCACCCCCAGCCCCTTTTCCCCACTTTTTACAATTTTCGAGCTAGAGTCACCAAATTTGGAAGGAAGATAGTTGGTGGCATCCCCATTTGCATTGGAGAATCTTTAAGGCAGCGTACACCCCTGGTGCATCCGTACTCCTTTGCAATCAGGCCTCTTTTTACCTGTTTTAATGCTGGTATCGAGCATGCCGTAGTCGGTTGCGTCCGACTGCAACATTTCCACTTGTTTATTTTTGGACCCAGAGACTTTAAAAATAATTTGTTCTCAGGTGTTAGTACTTTTGTCGCCGACCTGTATCCTTATGTAGTAGAAGTGTAGTAGTGCTCGATGGGGGTGGATAGCACACGTTTTTATACTCGATACCGAAGGTAAAGAGTATATTGGGTTTGTGCAATGTCCGTCATGGTGTCTGTCCGTCTGTCCGTCTGTATGAACGCAACTTTTTACCACACCCTTCAAGATAGAGACTTGAAACTTTCCAATTCTCTTAATCTATGGGATAGTAAATTAAAGTGTCAAGATTGGGGATCTACGATAGCTAGGGGGCTGGCAAATCGATAAATTCGATAATTCAAAAACGATAAATCCGCATATTTCACACACCCTTACAGTTAGAACTATCAAATTTGGTAAGAAGATAGCTACTAGCAACCCCCAAAAAACTGCATCAAAAATTTTGGAGCCACGCTCACCAATACCGCCCTAGCCGCCCCCAGCTGCCCCAACGCTTCGTCAAAAACGAGAATGCGTGTATCTTCCAGATTAGTGGAGCTAGAGCCACCCAATTTGGTAGGAAGATAGCTGGTATTGAACCCCAAAAAACTGCATCAAAGTTTTGGAGTCAAGCCCACCCATTCCGCCCCCAGCCCCCCCGCATTTTAAAATCAGAAAAGCTTATATCTCCCACAGTTTTTGATCTAGAGCCACCAAATTTGGTGCCAAGATATGTGATGATGACCCCCCAAAAACTGCATCAAAAGTTTGGATGCCACGCCCACCAATACCGCCCTAGCCGCCCCCAGATGCCCCAACGCTTCGTCAAAAACGGGAATGCGTGTATATTCCAGAGTTGTGGAGCTAGAGCCACCAAATTTGGCAGAAAGATAGCTGGTAACGAACCCCAAAACACTGCATCAAAGTTTTGGAGTCACGCCCCCCATTCCGCCCCCAGCCCCCCCGCATTTTAATGTCAAAAAAGCCTATATCTCCCACAGTTTTTGACCTAGAGCCACCAAATTTGGTGCCAAGATAGGCGATGATGACCCCCCAAAAACTGCATCAAAGTTTTGGAGCCACGCCAAACCATTCCACCCCCCTTTCCCCACCTTTTTCAAACTTTTAGCTAGAGTCACCAAATTTAGTATGAAGGTAGCAATTGACATTCCACATAGATCTGCATCAAAAATTTGGATGCCACGCCCAGCCATACTATCCCCAGCCCACCTTTCCCGACTTTTTACAATTTTCGAGCTAGATTAACCAAATTTGGTATGAAGATAGCAATTGACATTCCACACAGATCTGCATCAAAAATTTGGATACCGCGCCCAGCCCCCCTTTCCACACATTTAACAATTTCGAGCTAGAGTCACCAAATTTGGTATGAAGATAGCAATTGACATTCCACACATATTTGCATCAAAAATTTGGATGCCACGCCCAGCCATACTGCGCCCAGCCCCCCTTTCCCCACTCTTTACAAACTTCGAGCTGGAGTCACCAAATTTGGTATGAAGATAGCAATTGAGATTTCACAAAGATCTGCAGTAAAAATTTGGATGCCACACCCACCCATACCGCCCCTAGCTCCTCTTTCCCCACCTTTTACAAACTTCGAGCTAGAATCACCAAATTTGGTATGAAGATAGCAATTGACATTTCGCAAAGATCTGCAGTAAATATTTAGATGCCACACCTACCCATACCGCCCCCAGCCCCCCTTTCAACAGCTCTTACAAACTTTCAGCTAGAGTCACCAAATTTGGAAGGATGATAGTTGGTGGCATCCCTATCTGCATCGGAGAATCTTTAAGGCAGCTTACAGCCCTGCCCCATCCGTACCCCTTTGCAATCAGGCCTCTTTTTACCTGTTTTAATACTGGTATCGAGTATGCCGCAGTCGGTTGCGTCCGACTGCAATATTTCCACTTGCTATTATTATAAATAATCATTATCGTCGCCTCAAGTGTAAGTGAAGTGTCACAACCTCTTTTTTTAAATTAACCAAGTTTCCGTTCTAATCAACGATCCGTATTATTAAGACTGTATCTCGCTCGTATTAACTGGCAAATAAATAAGATTATTTCGTTTCTCACTCAATTTATAGCCTGGCGGAACGTTGAGTGCAAAGTCATGCAGATCATGACTTGCTACCTCATTTACATTTGAACCGCTTACAATGTTACATTCCACACAAATCGTATATACTTTTAATATATCAACAGGTTGATCTGATATATACGTTGCATTTGGCTTTAGTTATCTTTTATTAAATCCAAATAATTGGCCGATAGAACGCTCTTTGTTAAAATATATTGAATCTTTTTTAGATAAAATCACTACTTGATTATTATTGCTATCGATTAGCGGGTGCTTTAATTCGTTGGGCTCTATTTTTTCATTTTCTCTTTAATAATATTACTTATATCCCTAAGCTCATATGATCCCACAGGTATCTCGAAAATATGCTCCCCAATATGGAATAAACTTTTATCATAGTCCACATTTGGAGCCGAGTTGTACATATTGAAATCAATTAGTGCACATTCATAGCTCCCACTTAACTCTATGGGAGGATGATAATTAGCTATTAAAATCGAGTTGTTACCCGTCAACGTTAGTGTTGTTGCCATTTCTAAAGATTATTGAAAAGTAAATTAATAATACTAGTTTCTTGTATTTTATTTTATTTTAAATGTGAATAAAGTCAACAAACCCCCTTCTATAACGTCCATTTTCTAGTGGATCATCTTTAGGTTAAGTTAGGTTAGAGCGGTTGTGAGAGGTTCAAAGAACCCCTCACTCACATAGGCCATGTATTGGCCCGTTGTGGTGCCGCGTTTTGGAATTATCCAAAAACCATCTACCCAGACACAGAGTGTGTCAGACCACTTTCGAGGGCGTGGTCCCAGCCCGAGGCTGGAATAAAAGACAGGATATATTTCGGGTTAATATCCGCCAGTTGAGTGAGGTCCGATAAGAAAAAAGAACCAAGATAGCGATTTATATTTTTGCAGAGTGCCGGACAGTCACAGAAAAGGTGGGAAACATTTTCCTCCTCCTCCTCGTCCCGACAGCTTCTGCAGAAATCGTTGAAAGGGGCTAGAAGTCTCGCTGCGTGAGTCCCCACTAACCGGTGTCCCGTAATGGCTCTAATTACGGAAGCACAGCCTAATCTGCTTAGGTGGATTAGGCCTGAAGAGCGCTTCTTGCAGCGCGTTGGCCAGGTTTGCCTAGCAATCCTGCCCATGGCGATGGTAAGCTGCCATCTTTTGTTAGCTTCGAGTTCGAAGTGCGATCGAACTCTAAGCTTACAGCTGGCCATGGGAATACCCAAGAACTCCTTATCTGCGAGGAGAGGCATGGTAGTACCATGCCTTGCCAGCTCGTCTGCTTTGCAGTTGCCCTCGATGCCTTTATGTCCGGGCACCCAAATGAAGTATATTTCGAACTGCTCTGCCATCCCCTGTAGAGATCTGCGACAGTTTGTGACGGATATCGAATTTGAAGATATCGCCTTTAGGGATTTGATAGCCGCCTGGATATCACAAAATATGCAGATCCTTGCTGTAGAGCATTTACTTTCGGAAATGCATGAGAGTGCCTCCTATATTGCAGCGATCTCGGCTTGAAACACACTGCAGTGATCAGGAAGGTTGAACGATTGGCTTATAAATAACTCTTCGCAAAAGACACCTCCCCCTACCCGGTCGTCTAGCTTAGAGCCATCGGTGTAAATTTTTACAGAGTCTGTCGGCCCTGGCGTGCCTGAGAGCCAATCCTCCCTTGGGGGGATCAGCGTATGGAAAGGGGTTTTGGGGAATTCCTGAGGACAACAATAGTCCGTGTTTGAGGGGATAAGCAAGTTACCCACTAGAATATTGGAGTGTCCGAACTTCTGCTCGGACCACTGCTTGGTTTCTCTCATGCGTAGGGCAGAGAGAGAGTTGCTACTAATTTCTCCATTTGGTCTATTGGTAGGAGATTTAGTATATTGTCAAGAGACTCAGTTGGGGTCGTTCTGAGGGCTCCTGTTGTGGTCAGTCCAGCGGCACGCTGTTCTTTGCTCAGCTTGTGGACTGATGTCTTTTTAGACAAAGTTGGCCACCATACTGACACTCCATACAGTAGGATGGACCGAACGATGGCTGAGTACAGCCACAGCGTGATGTGGGGTGACATTCCCCATTTCAGTCCAATGGACTTCTTACATGTATACAAAGCGACTGAGGCCTTCTTAACCCGTTCTTTGGTGTTAAGATTCCAGTCTAGTTTGCTGTCTAGAGTAAGCCCTAAGTATTTGGAGTATTTACTAAAGGCGAGTTCCACCCCGTTTAGGTTTGGGGGTTTGAGGGGAGGTATCTTATACTTCCTAGTGAAAAGGACTAAGTCAGTTTTGGCTGGGCTTAGCCCAAGTCCCTTTGAAGTGGCCCATGAGGACAGGGTTCGAAGTGCGGTGGTCATACGCTCGCACAAACTTAGGGGGAATTTACCTGAGAAGTTTATAGCGACGTCATCCGCGTAAGCTATCACCCGACAGCCCCCACCCTATAAGGAGCGCAGAAAGCTGTTAACAGCCACATTCCAAAGGAGAGGGGTGAGAACACCTCCTTGCGGGGTACCTCTATTGACTGATCTGGAAATGGTCGCAGACCCAAGGGTGGCCCTGACGAGCCTGCATTTGAGCAGTTGATCAATCAGATCCACACTCCGGTGCCCCACTCCCAGCTCTGACAATGCCTCGGTTATCGCTCCCGGTGAGACCTTATTGAAAGCGCCCTCGATGTCTAGAAAGGCTATAAGGCAATACTCCTTGTGGTGTAGTGCCGTTTCCACTGTAGAGATGACAGCATGAAGCGCTGTCTCAGTGGATTTTACTTTTTGATAAGCATGTTGTGCTTGGGAGAAGTGATCAGTCTTGATCGAGTCTCTGATATGTAGGCCCAGTACCTTTTCTAGTGTCTTGAGTAGAAAGGACGGTAGGCTTAAGGGACGAAAGTCCTTTGGGGTCGTGTGTGAGGCTTTGCCAGCCTTGGGGATGAAGACGACTTTAGATTCGATCCATGGCTTGGGGATCAAACCTGTCGTTAAGATATCTGAGAACATTTTCTGGAGCCAGTTTATGGCAGTATCCCCTGTGTTGTGCTCTGGAACAAGTCTTGCTAAAGATTCTTTGAAAATGGTCCAGTTCGTGCGTTTAACGTTTCTGCACCATTTAGGCCTGGGTATTTCGAGAGAGAAAACTATATCGATAAACCTATGATCAGAAAAAGAATGCTCATCAATCACTCTCCATCTTATGAGTCTTTGGTGAAGGGAGGCTGTGTTGGTGTGGAAGTGGCCCCTGATGGTTATGGGCCATGTTAGTTGTGCTGAGCCAGACGTGTCCCGACTTCAGCTCAAGACATTAAATTAGGGAGCAGAAAAATGTCTAGGTGTTTTCTTGCAAGTATGCAGGTGCGGAATTTACCTTCATTGCGGGCTACAAGTATCTTGTAGTCCTTAGTCCCCAGTCCAGAAACCTTGCCACCGCAGACTCAAGGTTCCTGGATGAGGACAATGTCTGCTCCGCATTGGCTTATACGGACCAGCAGAGCGGCTGCCGCCGCCTTAGGCTTCGGCCACGCACTGAGCGATTAGCAACTGAGCGACTGAGCGACGCTCTCTCGAGCGACGTTAAAAATCAAAACATATGAAACTCCATACGAGCGGCCACGCAGATGTTGAGCGACGTGCGAAAATCGCGAGCGACTAAGCGACGCTATCGGCTTAAAGCCTTAGTGGGCTGCTCCATTGGACGCGGTAAGGGCCTTGACTGATTCGTCATTTATGATGAGGATCACCTGTCGGCTGTTGCCTTCCGGCTCCTCGACTTTGGCAATCCTCCAATCTTGAGTAATCAAGTCGGGGCTACTGAGCTGCAAGAGTTTTAGGATCCTCTCCGGCTCCTCGGGCTTGGCGGAAACCCAAAATCTAGTTCGGGGTCTGCTGGGCACGTCTTTCCAGTCGACCACCACTGGCTTAGCGCCAGGATACACTTCTCTCAATAGAGCAACAGATTATTTGTACAATGCTGAGGTTTCTTCGTCCTCGCAGGCAATTGCTTTAATGCGGCCCTGATACCATCCGGCATCTGAGCAACGGGGTGGCTGTCTGCCAGACAGCTCCATCAGGTCGACGACCTTGTCTTGGAGCTCGTTCTCGATGACCCCACCTGTTCCGCTGGATGAAGCCCTCTTTGTGGCCCTTGTCGAGGACCCCAATGCCGAACTTATCCTTTGCGGCTTCGGCGAAGGACCGCGTGAGCGGCAGGGGCTGCGGGGGTGGCCTGATCCGCTTGGCTAGCGGGGCCGTCTCCGCAATGGAACGTTGGCGCTTTTGTTTGGCTTTAACAGAAGTGGCCGGGATCGCTGGCTTAAAATCCGGAAGGATTTTTTTAGCCCACTCGATCAGGTTGACACCGTCGGGGGATGAAGGCTGAGCGGTTAGGTTTTCTGTAGAATCTCCGCCACGCACCGTTTTTTTTGCCGCTGTGGTAGCGAGCCCCAAGGCACGGACCAGGAAGCTCCGAGCTCCAGGAGTCGCTCCAGGTTGACGTCCGGGGTGTGAGGACAAATGGCTTGTTCGCCCTGCACCTGTGTCGCTGGCGGCGTTGCGAGCACCTGTTGGCGTACCAGGCGTCGGAAAGAGGGTGCTAGCACCTGTAGGGGTGCTACCACTAATTCAGGGATTGGCATTTCCCACCGGTTTTTTAAGTGATCCGGACACTGGATTTTATTTTTTTAAATTCGAGCTCATTGGTCCCACGAGTAGACGGGAATGGAAAGTCACCCGCGGCACAGCCCATGTGCCGCGGGAAGCCTAATTTAACTAGTGGTCGGCAGGTATCCAGAGTTCGCAAAGAAACGACCGAGCACTCGCTCGGTCACGAGTCCCTCGGCACAATGCTGTTCCACCTTGGACTGGGGTCATTTTATAGAGCTTTCTTCTCTCGCCCGACTACCATTCGTCAGCACCCTTGGCAGAGACATGACCGTGCCAAGAGCCTGCTTTCAGCCGCCCTCGCGTGGAGAGTATAGTCGCACATCCAGTTGTGAGCCGCAAGGACGGCACGCACGGCACGGTCGCGCATTCAAATTGCGATATGAATGCATTTCCCTGCGGCGCGCGTTTTTCCCTTGTTGCTCCAATTGGCTGACGGCCTGCATTACTAGCATTCCCGTTTTTGACGAAGCGTTTAGGCAGCTGGGGGCGGCAAGGGCGGTATTGGTGGGCGTGGCATCCGTTTTTTTTTTGGGTCATCATCACCTATCTTGGCACCAAATTGGGTGGTTCTAGCTTAGCGACCAGCACATTTAGCGTTTCCTATAGCTGGCTATAGGGCAGCAATTTTTTCGTTTTACACTGTACGCTATAAAAAACTAATATATGCCCACGCTGTTCGGCAAACCAAGTCAGTTGCTGTTCAGCAATCACAAAGGCAAGACCTCGCTACGCAATTTTTCTGAATGCTAATATTTAACACTGCAAAAAAACTGAATAATGAATGAATTTTTTTTTAATGAAAAAATGTTTTACAAAATTTAATTTGCCACCAAATTTTAAATTATAACAATTTATATATTTTAATTTTTTTTATACTCGCCCACAACTTCGAATTGCGAAACAACGTTCTCAACATTAAATAGAATAAAAATACAAATAAAATTCCCAATAAACATTTAGACGACCTACTAAGAATAATATACTATAATGAAGAAAAAGACCTAGACCAAATAGTTAAAGAATTAGAATAAACAAGTTAAAAGGCTCTAGTCGAGAGAGCCCAACTATAAGATACCCTGAACCCAGTTGCAATAAATTTTATGTAAGACTTTGGTATACTGACTTAGCTTCAATCGATTAAGTTCAATATCTCTGGTGTTTCTCAACCGATTTGGACGAAGTTTTCAGAAAAGTTCTATCATTACCCATTACGTCAAAACTCATTTTTAGATTTTCCAAATTCGATATTTTTTGTTATCGATATTATGCTTATATCGAAAACCAGAATAGCTATCGATAATTTGAAGCAAACTTGTTCTGCTCATAGTATAGGAGAACTTATATCCCAAATCTGAAGTCTCTAGCTCTTGTAGACTCTGAGATCCACGCGTTCATACAGACGGACAGACAGACGGACAGACGGAGATGGCTATATCGTCTCGGCTGTTGATGCTGATCAAGAATATATATACTTTATGGGGTCGGAGATGCTTCCTTCTGCCTGTTACATACTTTTGCACAAAACCATTATACCCTTATTTACCCATTTTATGGGCTACGGGTATAAAAATAAGGTGAACGTTTTTTTTGATTTCCCAACTTTTTCATTTTTCTCAGTGCACTGTTTTCTTCGTGCGCGAACACAGTTTTCAATACAAGGAAAGAGCAATGAAAGTATAGTTGTGTGAGTTTGCCGGTCGCTGCTCTAGCTCCACAACTTGGCTCCAAAAAATTATAAATCCAAGTTTTTGGGGGTTGCTAGTAGCTATCTGCTCACCAAATTTGGTAGATCTAGTTGCTGGGATGTGCGAAATATGTGGATTTATCGGTTTTGCGTTATCGAATTAAGGTTTGTCAGCCCCCCAGTTTTCGTAGAACCCCAGTCTTGACACTTTAAATTGCTATGCCATAAATAAAAATAATTGGAAAGTTTCAAGTTTGTAGCTTGAAGGGTGTGGAAAAAAGTTGCGTTCATACAGACGGAAAGACGGACAGACACCATGATGGACATTGCACAAAGCCAATATACTCTTTACCTTCGGTAGCGAGTTGAAAAATATGTATTTAAAAAATGTTGACGTGGTGATTAGCCCGCGTCGAAGAAAATAAAACAAGTAAGAAGAAGGTTATAGTTGGGAGAGCCCGACTAGAAAATACCCTGAACCCAGTTGCAATAAAAATATTAAATATATGTAAGACTTTGGTATACTGACTTAGCTTCAAGCGACAAAATTCGATATCTCCGGTTTTTCTAAACCGATTTGGACGAAATTTTCAGAAAAATTCTATCGTTAATTGTTTTCAGGTTTTTTTTAATTGTGTGCTAATGCCAACGTACCACAATAGAACTTATATTTTATTAGGTTATAAAACATTGATCTCTCGTCTAGTGCATTTCTGGTTTGCTTCTTTTGTAAATGCACACAATATCACACTTATTATTATAGCTAAATTTAATTAATGCCAACCCACTTTTATCTATTTTAACTAAATACATTGTAAAGGAGTAGTTTAGCCGGGGTATAAACTCAGTCCGGCCAGACCCACCACACAAGAATATTTATATATTTTTGGTGGGGCTCTAACGCGAGCGGTTTTACAAGTTGGAAGGGGAAACGCTGGCGTCGACACCAACGCGACAGCCGGCACACTCAGCAGCCAGAGTATAAAGCGACTCAGTTTGACTCGCGTACGCACGTGTACGAAAACCAAAGAAAAGAAATAGAACGTAAGAAAACACACAGCAATTACACTCCACTGGGTCACGGACTTACCGGCGACCAATTTATTCAATTTCTATAAAAGGGTTATATGCACAAGAAAACCTAAACCTAACTACATGTACATATATGCATATATATATGAACTACTGCGAACTATCCCCTCTTATCTTATCTTTACTAACTTCTATATCTTTGCTACTGACCCGTTAACTACTTTTAAGCGCGTACACGTCCGCTCACTTTCATACTTTCATACGTCAATCGCAACTCCCCTTTCTGTCCTTATAACCTAACCTTCCTTTTCTCCCTCTCGCGTACGCGTCTGCTCACTTGCGGAGGTCAATCATCACTCCTTCGCCCACGCTTCGGCTTCGGCCCAAGTTGCAGATTTTGCCACTCCCCACACTTGCTCGTGACCGTGGTGGATTTGATGATCGCAGCTGGCGCGCTGCATCTTGCGACTCTGCGTTTTGGGGCGGTTATATTTAAATTCTTAGGCGTTAGGCGTCAATCAAAAAATAAGTACATCCGATAAATCTAAATACTTTACGATCCTTGCGTTTATTAAATATAAATACTGCGCACTCCTTGCGTCTAACAAAACTATACCTACAACTCGAACAACCCCTGCGCTTCTTGCGACTTAACAACTATCAATATAATACAGGTAACTCAAACAACCGATGCGCTTCTTGCGATTTAACAACTATCAATATAATACAGGTAACTCAAACAACCGATGCGCTTCTTGCGACTTAAAAACTATAAATATAATAAATATAACTATTTGTGAAGGGGCCGACGCGGTCTACTTCACACCCCCCCCCCCTTTCTTGGGTAGCGTGACAGTTACGTGTCCGCACGCGTTCCATGTCACGCAGTGTAGCTCCCCGTTCACCTCCACCTTGAACCTGGAACGGTGGGCTCTCGACGTACAATTTTCCAACGCCTCTGATATGGCCGTGACCGCGGCGTCGGTCAGCTCGTCCTCGTCCGGAAGACAGCCCAATTTGTGGGGCGTATCGCCCACATTTTCGGCGGTAATACCTGCCCCTGGATTAGCGGCTCTGTCACCCTCAACGCCGCTGCTGATCACTTAAGGGAATTGGTCGCTCATCTTGGGTATTCTGTGGGATTTATAAACACAATCGGTTAGTCTTAATTGATGATCGGGCCTTCTGAATTCAAATTGGGTTAGTGTTAATAAAAAAAATAAAGAGATAAATTAAAACTGTGACGAGTCTGCTCTTTGTCAGACGCTCGGTCGGGTTGGTCATCTATTCCGTGCTCCTCTCCCTCGTCATAGAATGGCTTCAGTTGCGCAATGCTGGCTAGTTTGCTTCTTTTACCAATCGCACTATATTCGGTGATACGAACTTTTCCACGAGGAACGGGCCATCGAACTTGGGAGCGAGTTTCGCCGCGAAACCTTCACTGGCTTTAGAGGGTTGGTGTGCTCTTAGTAGCACCAACGTATTGAGTCCTGGTCGCCATTCTCTTCTCCTGAGGTTATAGTTCCTTTCTTTGTCCTTCATGATGATCCGGTGCTCGGCTACGTGAGACACCCCTTGCAGCTCGTCAAAGAGAACCAATTCCGCTTTCAGTATTTCCTTTATCTCTAGTTCCAAATCCTCTGGCCACTCGTTATCCTTGGTTTCGACATTTTCCACCGGTGTTATTGCGGGGCCGGGTATGACGCACCCTCCTACCTCGCCGAACCGTTGTACTCCTGCCGTTGTCGCGTCCACGCTGTCTCCTCGAACCATTCCCACGGCGATGCTAGGCTGAGGTGCCCCAGGGGCATCCTTCTCCTGCCTTGATCCGCCGTCCTCCTCCGGTTTGCTCACAACTGGCTCACGTTCCATTAGGACCTGCTCCTCCTCTATATCTGGTACTTCCACAGCTTCCAAAATTAACCTAGCCTTGCCACATTCGATGGTCGTCCCCACCCGGCACAAAAAGTCTATACCTAGTATAATGTTGTCTAGCATCGAGGGCATCACGAGCATACTCACCGTGACCTCTGTCCCCGCTAGACCAACCTTTACCCTCAATAGCTTCTTTACCTCTAAGGTGGACCCATCGGCTAGGCGGATTTTCGCGCAGGCGTCCAGCATCTCGCCCCCGCTGGTCACCTTGCGGGAAAACTCCTCACTAATAAAACTTCTAGTCGCCCCTGTATCTACTGTCGCAGTCGCTACTTGGTCCCCGACTCTTACAGTAGCGACTATCCGCCCGTCTTCCACTCTTAAAGGGTACTCTAGGTTCGGGACTGGTTCACGTCGGCCCCCATCGGGTCCCGTCCCGGATGGTGCCGCATATCGTTTCCCGCTCTTGACTGACAACACTGGCTGGTATTGACCCCCTTGGCCCCACACTGCCGACAAAACTGTACCCGTGGATTGGGGCACTCCTTGGCAAAATGATCCTCTTGCGAACAGTTATAGCATAGCCTCTTCCCGCCTAGAGCTCTCGACTGCTCTTGGCTGATCATCCCGTTTGAAATTACTCCCGTATACCCAAGCGGTGGCGTATTCCCCACGTTACCGCTTGACCCTGGCTGTGGTTGCGTCCGGAAAGGATTAAAATTTTTGGCGGGGGCTACCTCACCGGGTAATCCGTCCGAATACCTACTACCCCCGGTCCTACCTCGTGCTGCACGCTCGCGACTTTGTTGACTTACGTTCTCGTACTCGGCTGCCATCTGAGTTAGCTGCGCCAGAGAGGAGAAGTCCCCTCTACGAATGTACAAACGGTACTCGGGTGCAAAATTCTCGTATACCCTATGCAATTCTTGTTCTGCCCTGTTCCCCGCGTGGTACATCATTTTTTTGCAGTGTAATAAAATTTTTCTGTTAACTGGTCACTGTTTATTGCGGTTATTTTATTTTATTGCGAAAATAAAAGAATCTCTTTTTTTCTGATCCACGGTATCACGATTTTTTTTTTTTCCCCCGGTGTATAAAAAAAAAATTCTGTTAGCAAGTCACTGTTTATCACGGTTACTCTATTTTTTTTATTTGTTTATTTCATTTTATTTTCTTTTCCAAAAAAAAAAAACCATTTCCTTTAATTTTTTTTTTCCACTGTACGTTTACACGGTCGAGGCCCACTGTACGGCGACTTCACGTAAGTCCGATACTCGACCCGAACCGATGGGGCAACTCCGCACTCGAAATACAAGTCAATTTTTATTTCGCGGTCGAAGCCCACTGTGCGACAACACCGCGACCTTTGCAGCTGCCTGTTTCAGCTACTGTCACGCCGTTCGTTGACCGCTCACACACTTTGCCGACACTTTCGTTGCGCCGCAGGTGTTCACTTATACACAGCCTCGAACGCGAACCGCTAGTTTGATCGGTGAGTCTTCTTCCACCGTCAACTTCGTTGCGCCGCAAATGTTGCTAAGGCAATGCTTCTCGAACGCGAACAGTTATTCTTATCTGCTTTTGCCTTACGCCGTCACTTTCGTTGTGCCGCGACGATTGCACAAAACCACGCTCGAAAACCGTTCTCGTTGGCCACTTGTAAAGCAGGGTATCGTCGGGTATACCCGCACTTCACTTTACGCACTTTTCCTTCCACACTTGTTGGTGATATTTCTGGGGCTTTAATTCCAGATTATACCACACCTTTGCACTTTAGAGTCCCTGCTCGGGCGCCACTTGTAAAGGAGTAATTTAGCCGGGGTATAAACTCAGTCCGGCCAGACCCACCACACAAGAATATTTATATATTTTTGGTGGGGCTCTAACGCGCGCGGTTTTACAAGTTGGAAGGGGAAACGCTGGCGTCGACACCAACGCGACAGCCGGCACACTCAGCAGCCAGAGTATAAAGCGACTCAGTTTGACTCGCGTACGCACGTGTACGAAAACCAAAGAAAAGAAATAGAAAGAAAGAAAACACACAGCAATTGCACTCCACTGGGTCACGGACTTACCGGCGACCAATTTATTCAATTTCTATAAAAGGTTATATGCACAAGAAAGCCTAAACCTAACTACATATATATACTTATATATATGAACTACCGCGAACTATCCCCTCTTACCTTATCTTTACTATCTTTGCTACTAACACACTATCTCACTTTTCTGCTCTTCTCGTTAACTATTTTTCCAAGCGCGTGCACGTCCGCTTACTTTGATACATAAATCGTGGTGGATTTGATGATCGCAGCTGGCGCGCTGCATCTTGCGACTCTGCGTTTTGGGGCGGTTATATTTAAATTCTTAGGCGTTAGGCGTCAATCAAAAATATGTACATCCGATAAATCTAAATACTTTACGCTCCTTGCGTGTATTAAATATAAATACTGCGCACTCCTTGCGTCTAACAAAACTATACCTACAACTTGAACAACCCCTGCGCTTATAATACAGGTAACTCAAACAACCGATGCGCTCCTTGCGATTTAACAACTATCAATATAATACAGGTAACTCAAACACCCGATGCGCTTCTTGCGACTTAAAAACTGTAAATATAATAAATATAACTATTTGTGAAGGGGCCGACGCGGCCTACTTCACACACACCTCCCCCCCCCCCCCCCCCTCCCCCTTTCTTGGGTAGCGTGACAGTTACGTGCCCGAATGCGTTCCTTGTCACGCCGTGCATCTCTCCACCTCCACCTTAAACCTGGACCAGCGGTAAGTTCGTCCTCGTCGGGGAATACCGCCCAATTGGCGGGACGTATCGCCCACGTTTTTGGCGGTAGTACCTGCTCCTGCGTTGGTGGCTCGGTCATCCTCGCAGACTCTAATTCGGCCACCACGGATTCCAGGCCCTCCTCCCACAAGTCGAGGACGTCCTTGGGCGGAACGACTACGTCCTCCACTCTTCGCCCTCCACGACGCAGGCGGTCTCTTTTCGGTGGTGGTGCAGCGTGTGTCTGTACGTCGACGTGGCTTGGTTTCGCTGCTCTCGTTCGAGACCCTCGGTGGTGCCCTCGAAATCCTCCTCGTCACCGCTGCTGACCACATACGGGAATTGGCCGCTCATCTTGGGTATTCTGTGGGGTTTATAAACACAATCGGTTAGTCTTAATTGATAAACGGGCCTTATGAATTCAAATTTGGTTAGTGTTAATAAAAACAAGAATAAAGAGGTTAATTAAAACTGTGACGAGTCTGCTCTTTGTCAGACGCTCGGTCGGGCTGGTCATCTTCTCCGTGCTCCTCTCCCTCGTCATAGAATGGCTTCAGTTGCGCAATGCTGGCGAGTTTGCTCTTTCTTTGTCCTTCTTTTACCAATTGCACGATATTCGGTGATACGAACTTTTTCACGAGGAATGGGCCATCGAACTTGGGAGCGAGTTTCGCCGCGAAACCTTCACTGGCTTTAGAGAGTTGGTGTGCTCTTAGTAGCACCAACGTATTGAGTCCTATTCGCCATTCTCTTCTCCTGAGGTAATAGTTCCTCCCTTGGTCCTTCGACGCTCTCTGTAAATTTGTCTGGACGATACTGAAAACTTCCTTTAATCTTCTTGTCCGGTCTTCTGGTGCTTGCGGCATACTTCCGGATCCGGGTGTCTTCTCGTCGTACAAGGAAGATGGTAAGCGGAGCTCTCTCCCCTGCATCAGAAAAGCCGGTGAAAATCCTGTAGAGTCCGCCACACTGGAGTTAACCGCCAACGAAATTTCCGGTAACAATTCGTCCCACGAACTTTGGTGACCTGTTATAAACTGCGCGATCATCGTCTTTACTGTACGATTGGTCCTTTCTGTCGGGTTTTCTTGTGGACAATATGGGGCAGTGTGCTGCAATTCCACGCCCAACGAGTTCAAAAACGACTTAAAACTCCGGCTCGTAAACTGTACACCGTTGTCGCATACAAACTTTCTGGGTATGCCAAAACGAACGAACGGAACGCCTTCTGTAGTTGGGCCGCTGTCGCTCTCTTCAAGGGGACCAGCTCCACCCATTTTGAAAACGCGTCATGGAATACCAGGAGCATCGTGTTCCCGTGTTTCGAGCGCGGTGAGAGCCCTACAAAGTCGGCGCATAGTACAGCCATGAGCTCGGCCACCTGTCGCGTCAACATCTGTCCAGCCGGCTTTACTTGTTCCGTCTTAAACCTCTGGCACGATTCGCAGTACTTAACGTACTTCGCCGCATCTCGGAACATTCCAGGCCAGTAGTAGCGTTGTGCCAGACGCATTATCGTCTTCCATACTCCTTGGTGCCCGGCCGTCGGTGCGTCGTGGCACTCCAACAACACTCGTTTCCTCTGATCCTCATCGATGCACAGCTTCCAGGGGATGTAGTCGTCGTCATCCGCACGGTGTCCGAGGTGTCTATAGAGTTGACCGTTCTCTTCCATATAATCGGCGTATTTCACTGGGTCTTTAGCCATCTTTTCTTTCATCCTCTCGATCCACTTGCCGGACGATTTTTCCTGTACCGCTTGTTGAAAGTTATCCACGGGTTGCCGGGATAAGGCGTCCGCTACTACGTTGAGCTTCCCTCGTCTGTACCGTACGTCAAATTGGTACTGCTGCAGCTCCAGTGCCCAGCGCGCTATCCTCCCCGACGGGCTCTCGATTGAATTCAACCATTTCAAAGCCATATTGTCGGTAACTACCTCGAACCGATATCCTTCCAGGTAGCATCTCATCTTCCGGATTGACCATACTATAGCCAGACACTCCTTTTCGGTCGCTGAATAATTTTCTTCAGCCTTATTCAGTTTCCGACTCGTGTAAGCTATCACGCGTTCCTGTTGATCAATCGTCTGTGTGAGTACCGCTCCGAAACCAAAATCGCTAGCGTCCGTCTGCAGAATAAATTTTTCTGCAAAATCCGGACAGGCCAGGACCGGTGCGGTAGTCAAGCTATGTTTGAGGGTCTCTAGCGCTTCCTGTTGTTCCTCTCCCCATGACCATTTCCTAGACTTTTTTAATAAAGCGGTGATCGGTTGCACCACTGTAGCGAAATTCGGCACGAATCGTCGATACCAGGAGGCCATGCCCAGGCAACGTCGCAACTCCTTACAATTGGTTGGGGCCTTCAAGTTCCGGATCGCTTCTACTTTGGCGGGGTCGGTTTTGATCCCGTCGCCGCTCTCTAAGTGTCCCAGGTATATCAGCTCCTTTTGAAAAAACAAACACTTCTTACGATTCAGCTTCAAGTTGGCCGCTCTTAAACGCCTGAAGACTTCCTTAATATAAGTCACGTGCTGCTCCTTTGTCGCTCCGATCACTATTATATCATCCAGATAGGCAAATGCATGCGGCTCCATATCTGATCCGATAACCGTATCCAAAGCTCGTTGGAATGTCGCACACGCCGAGTGCAAGCCGAAGGGCATTACACGCCACTGGAATAGACCTCTACCGGGTACCGTAAACGCTGTACACTCCCGACTATCCGCAGCCATGGGAATTTGCCAGTAACCGTGCATGTGGTCAAGCGTGGTGATGTACCGCGCGTGTCTTAATCGCTCCAAAATGTGATTAATCCTGGGTACGGGATATGCATCTGGCACGGAATGTGCATTGAGTTGCCTAAAGTCGATGCACATCCGCCACTCGCCTGTTTTCTTTTTAACCAGCACGATCGGGGCGCTGTGTGGGCTGCGGGAGGGCTCTATCGCACCGTCTCGCAGCAGCTCGTCTACCTGCTCGTTTATCACCTGTTGCATCGCAGGGTTTTTAGGGTAGTAACTCTGCTTAACCCGCTTGGCGTCCTTCATGATGATCCGGTGCTCAGCTACGTGGGACACCCCTTGCAGCTCGTCAAAGAGAGCCAATTCCGCTTTCAGTATTTCCTTTATCTCTAATTCCAAATCCTCTGGCCACTCGTTTTCCTTGGTTTCGACATTTTCCACCGGTGTTATTGCGGGGCCGGGTATGACGCACCCTCCTACCTCGCCGAACCGTTGTACTCCTGCCGTTGTCGCGTCCACGCTGTCTCCTCGAACCATTCCCACGGCGATGCTGGGCTGAGGTGCGCCAGGGGCATCCTTCTCCTGCCTTGATCCGCCGTCCTCCTCCGGTTTGCTCACAACTGGCTCACGTTCCATTAGGACCTGCTCCTCCTCTATATCTGGTACTTCCACAGCTTCCAAAATTAACCTAGCCTTGCCACATTCGATGGTCGTCCCCACCCGGCACAAAAAGTCTATACCTAGTATAATGTTGTCTAGCATCGAGGGCATCACGAGCATACTCACCGTGACCTCTGTCCCCGCTAGACCAACCTTTACCCTCAATAGCTTCTTTACCTCTAAGGTGGACCCATCGGCTAGGCGGATTTTCGCGCAGGCGTCCAGCATCTCGCCCCCGCTGGTCACCTTGCGGGAAAACTCCTCACTAATAAAACTTCTAGTCGCCCCTGTATCTACTGTCGCAGTCGCTACTTGGTCCCCGACTCTTACAGTAGCGACTATCCGCCCGTCTTCCACTCTTAAAGGGTACTCTAGGTTCAGGACTGGTTCACGTCGGCCCCCATCGGGTCCCGTCCCGGATGGTGCCGCATATCGTTTCCCGCCCTTGACTGCTGACAACACTGGCTGGTATTGACCCCCTTGGCCCCACACTGCCGACAAAACTGTACCCGTGGATTGGGGCACTCCTTGGCAAAATGACCCTCTTGCGAACAGTTATAGCATAGCCTCTTCCCGCCTAGAGCTCTCGACTGCTCTTGGCTGATCATCCCGTTTGAAATTACTCCCGTATACCCAAGCGGTGGCGTATTCCCCACGTTACCGCTTGACCCTGGCTGTGGTTGCGTCCGGAAAGGATTAAAATTTTTGGCGGGGGCTACCTCACCGGGTAATCCGTCCGAATACCTACTACCCCCGGTCCTACCTCGTGCTGCACGCTCGCGACTTTGTTGACTTACGTTCTCGTACTCGGCTGCCATCTGAGTTAGCTGCGCCAGAGAGGAGAAGTCCCCTCTACGAATGTACAAACGGTACTCGGGTGCAAAATTCTCGTATACCCTATGCAATTCTTGTTCTGCCCTGTACCCCGCGTGGTACATCATACCCCGCAGCTCGAGCAAGTAGTCCTTGAACGGCTCGCTATCATGTTGCCGTCGTGCCCGGATACTGTCTTCTAACCTGTCGAAATACTGGGGCGGTAGAAAAAACTCCAAGAACTCGGCTTTAAATGTCGCCCAAGTCGCGTCCCTTAGCCTACTTATTGATAGCCACTGCGCGGCCTTTCCCGTTAGAGCCTCGCTCATTGCCCTCGGCAACCGGCCTAAGCCTATGTCGTATGACAACGCCCTGTCCTCAATTGCCTCCAGGAAACTAATGGGTCGGTGCACCCATTGAACAGGATACCCCACTTCCGGACTAGTTCGGGGACGACTATCCTGTTCCTAGGGGTACTTTAGCTATCACTAGAATTAAGATGGGGGTTCGCCTGTCTCACCGGGGTATCTTCCCCGGATGCCAGAGGCGACCCTACTCGTATATCGGGGATACATGCTGTATTCATTATATATATAATTCATTATAAATCGTACTGTTAGAGGGCGGAAGCAAATGTTCCGTGCCACCGGTCTGTATTGATGGGATTGCCGCATCTGATTCAGATTTCTCCCTGGGTCGTATTCCTCTAACAGAAGTGGCAGTCCGGGTAGGCGACACTGGGATCTTGGCGAACCGCAACTCCCATTCCGCTAACCGGGCCCATATATCGGTGGTATGACCACCTTGCCTTATGAAAGTACATACCAGCTTCCGGTAGTCAGTTACCGTGGCACACTTTTCCAATCCGAGCTCCCGGACGATATCCTCTAGATCCTCCTTATGGCCGTCGTAGACCCATTGCACACCCACACCAGGGTTGCTGCTTTCTACGACCTCCACTCGAGCGGGCTCGATAGTCTTGGGTTTCTCCATCTAATCGAAAAAAAAAAACGAACGCAGGAAAAAAAAAATTCCGTCTCGAGCCGTCTATGTCCCGCTTCGCAAAAATTTGCACTCTTCATCTGGCGCTGTTTATCGCGGCTACCGTTTTGTTACAAAAAAAAAAAAAAAAATTTTCCGAATCGTTCCGGTGTAAAAAAAAAAACCTTTTAACTTATCACTGTCTGTCGCGGTTATTCCTTTTATTACGAAATTTTCTGTTAACTGGTCACTGTTTATTGCGGTTATTTTATTTTATTCTGAAATTAATTTTTATTTTTTTTGAAGTGTAATAAAACTTTTCCTGTTAACTGGTCACTGTTTATTTTATTTATTTTATTTTATTTATTTTATTTATTAATTTTTTTTTTTTTTTTTAATTCCTTTAATTTTTTTCCACTGTACGCTTACACGTTCGAGGCCCACTGTACGGCAGCTTCACGTAAGTCCGATACTCGACCCGAACCGCTGGGACAACTCCGCACTCGAAATAAAAGTCAATTTTTATTTCGCGGTCGAAGCCCACTGTGCGACAACACCACGACTTTTGCAGCGGCCTGTACCAGCTACTGTAACGCCGTTAGTTGACCGCACGTATACTTTGCCGACACTTTCGTTGCGCCGCAGATGTTCACTTATGCATAGTCTCGAACGCAAACCGCTAGTTTGATCGGTGTGTCTTCTTCCACCGTCAACTTCGTTGCGCCGCAAATGTTTCTAAGGCAATGCTTCTCGAACGCGAACAGTTATTCTTATCTGCACTTGCTTTACGCCCTCACTTTCGTTGTGCCGCGATGATTGCACAAAACCACGCTCGAAAACCGTTCTCGTTGGCCACTTGTAAAGCAGGGTATCGTCGGGTATACCCGCACTTCACTTTACGCACTTTTCCTTTCACACTTGTTGGTGATATTTCTAGGGCTTTAATTCCAGATTATACCACACCTTTGCACTTTAGAGTCCCTGCTCGGGCGCCACTTGTAAAGGAGTAATTTAGCCGGGGTATAAACTCAGTCCGGCCAGACCCACCACACAAGAATATTTATATATTTTTGGTGGGACTCTAACGCGCGCGGTTTTACAAGTTGGAAGGGGAAACGCTGGCGTCGACACCAACGCGACAGCCGGCACACTCAGCAGCCAGAGTATAAAGCGACTCAGCTTGACTCGCGTACGCGCGTGTACGAAAACCAAAGAAAAGAAATAGAACGTAAGAAAACACACAGCAATTACACTCCACTGGGTCACGGACTTACCGGCGACCAATTTATTCAATTTCTATAAAAGGGTTATATGCACAAGAAAACCTAAACCTAACTACATGTACATATATGCATATATATATGAACTACTGCGAACTATCCCCTCTTATCTTATCTTTACTAACTTCTATATCTTTGCTACTGACCCGTTAACTACTTTTAAGCGCGTACACGTCCGATCACTTTCATACGTCAATCGCAACTCCCCTTTCTGTCCTTATAACCTAACCTTCCTTTTCTCCCTCTCGCGTACGCGTCTGCTCACTTGCGGAGGTCAATCATCACTCCTTCGCCCACGCTTCGGCTTCGGCCCAAGTTGCAGATTTTGCCACTCCCCACATTTGCTCGTGACCGTGGTGGATTTGATGATCGCAGCTGGCGCGCTGCATCTTGCGACTCTGCGTTTTGGGGCGGTTATATTTAAATTCTTAGGCGTTAGGCGTCAATCAAAAAATAAGTACATCCGATAAATCTAAATACTTTACGCTCCTTGCGTTTATTAAATATAAATACTGCGCACTCCTTGCGTCTAACAAAACTATACCTACAACTCGAACAACCCCTGCGCTTCTTGCGACTTAACAACTATCAATATAATACAGGTAACTCAAACAACCGATGCGCTTCTTGCGATTTAACAACTATCAATATAATACAGGTAACTCAAACAACCGATGCACTTCTTGCGACTTAAAAACTATAAATATAATAAATATAACTATTTGTGAAGGGGCCGACGCGGCCTACTTCACAACATTAATAATTGCCAACCCAGAAACCCTGCACCTACAAATAAATAAGCTTGTATTTAAAAGTATTTTCTTTTGTGGTTGTTTGTAGGTGTTTATGCCTTCAAGTATGCATCTGCAACTCCCCACCGAAATCAGTATTTGTTTCCTCTCAGTGCATAAGTTATGTTAAAAACTTACTAACATAGTTTTTAGTACCGATTCGCCAATAAACCGAAAAAGTAATACAACAGATAACCGCGCGCTTTTATTTTTCACCACGTTTTTTCGTCCAAAAGTAATAATTTATTTACTAGCGTCGATCGCGAGTGCATTTTTTGGAAAATTCCACCCTATAACATTTTTCATGGTTCTTCGAGCCGGATGAATTAGGATTTATTATCATCATTCGCCCCAGCAAGATTCGGTGGAACATCCATACACACGCACACACACACACACACACACACACACACACACACACACACACACACACACACACACACACACACACACACACACACACCACACACACACACACACTCACACACACATCTACACAGCCTGCAAAAGAGACCACAGATAAGTTATGATTTGCATTTTTGTGACATTATTTATCCGTGTGCATCTATTTTATCAGTATTAAACGCAGTACTTGCACTTTTTCCGTTGCGTCTGGTCCAACTGCATGTTTATATGTACATGCATGTACATACATTCCAATGCAATTCCGTCTTGACGCATGCATACGTATGTACATGGTGCCAAGTTTTTATGTTTTGCTCACAATTGTTTCCTTATGAACGTTCCATATTTATGTGCATTTAATTGTGACAAAGCTCAACACACATTTATGTAAAAGCAACTTAACAAGTGTTCGGTGTCCGCAATCCGCTCCCACTTGCGAATATTTAAAAGCATAATAACGCATTTTGTGCTATAACATATATATATATATATATATATATATATATATATATTACATGACATAAAGACGTTAACCTTGGCACAGCCGGTAGGTCAAAAGAAGTCATCAAAATTACATATACTTACATAAGTACCTGTGACACTGCGTATGTATAAACACGTTCCAATTCCATATAACACAGGATAAGTCAAACCAACAGTGGAGTTTACCCTACAAACTTTTTATTTACAAGTGGGGTATACCCTATTCTAGAGTTAACTTGCAATATTTAATACACCCTTCCGCAAGTGGGAATTTTTTTGGTATTATTTTTTTTTTTTTTCAAATTAAATATACACTTTCCGCTGGTGAAAAATATATAAAAATATAGTATATTTTTTGGTATATTATATTTTTGTTGCTTTTTAAATAAAATATACATTTTCCGATGTTGAAAAAATACTCACATTTTGGTATTTTTTGGTATTTATTTTTGTATACTTTTTTTCCTTTTTAAATAAAATATCCACTTTCCGTTGGTAAAAATACTAACATTTTGGTATTTTTAGTATATTTTTGGGTATATATATATATTTTTTTGTTCCTCTTGTTGCCTGTTGATTTATTATTTTTTATTTTTTTTATTTTGTGATTTCTTTGGTCTTCGTCCATTTGTGTCCGGCTCCGTAAAGAGCCTATTATGTCAGTGGACCAAAAGCAACAAGCGAAACATTGTCATTTCCTTTCAAAGGTCCGTCGTTCTTCCTTGTCAAGCACTCGCAGCTCCTCAGCGCCAAGCGACAAGTCTAAGTCTGGTAATAAGTTCGAATCAAATCCGTCCGCTGGTCTGTCCAAACCTCAAGTTAGTTATCAGCCTAAGCTCAAAGCAGAGAGTTTAGCAATTCCGCAGGACAGCGCCCGTATAACCAGACAGGAATAAATAAAATCATAGCTCATTCCAAAATGGCGTCCAAAGAGTTCATTGCTGTGTCGGACAGGCTAGGCCAATTCGAAGCTAGATTTTCCAAGTCAGCCGAATCACTGTTTACGCTGCAGGTGCGCCGTGATCAAATCCGATCCTTATGGGAAAAAGTAGAGCTTTCGTTTGAACAAGGTTCCCAAACCCTTCTGCAAGACGGCGGTTCCATTGAAGACTTGCAAAGTATGCAAGCGAAATATGATAATTCATATTCCGCATAAAAATGATGCGTAGCTCAATTGGGCGAGAGTATGGACGCAGCATCCTCGAAGAATAAGCAACTACAATCATCTCTTCCATCCATCTCAAGAGGTTGTAGTCTTCCCCCGAACGATACAAAAGTGGAGACTTTCTGCGCTGGCCCACTTTCCGGGATCTTTTTACAGCAATTTAAATTAATAATTATAGATTGACCCCAGTCGAGAAACTATTCCACCTCAATGCTAAGACAAGCGGCGAGGTAAAGGGTATTGTTTCAAATCTCCATTGACAAATGACGGTTTCCACTCAGCGTGGCAGAATCTTTCGGAAAGATTCGAAAATAAGCGGCTGATAGTTAACAGTCAACTTAAAATCCTTTTTAGTCTACCGTCGGTGTCCCAAGAGTCTGGTAAGGCGCTAAAAGAGCTCCAGAGCACAATCCAGAGGTGCTTGACACCTTTTGAGCTAGCTAAGGTCAGCATCGAAAATTGGGATTGCTTGCTCGTATTCTTATGCTCATCAAGACTGCCGAAACTTACCCTGTCCTTGTGGGAACAGTCCCTCCACAATAAGTCCGATATTCCATCTTGGGTCGAATTTAACAATTATCTGACTGAGCGACATCGTACGCTGGAAGCGATAGAAGACATGAGGCCTATGAACGACCCGAGTCAATCCGATCGCAAGGATCTTAATAAGAACAAGTAAGAAGACTCTAGTCGGGAGAGCCCGACTAGGAGATACCCTTAACCCAGTTGCAATAAATAAACTAAATTTATAATTGACTTAGGTATACTGACTTAGCTTCAATCGATTAAGTTCGATATCTCCGGTGTTTTTAACCGATTTGGACGAAGTTTTCAGAAAAGTTCTATCGTTACCCATTACTTCAACCCTCATTTTTACATTTTCCAAATTCGATATTTTTTGTTATCGATTGCATGTGTATATCGGAAGCTAGAATAGCTATCGATAATTTGAAGCAAACTTGTTCTGCTCATGGTAAAGGAAAACTTAAATACAAAATCTGAAGTCTCTAGCTCTTGTTGTCTCTGAGATCCACGCGTTCATACAGACGGACAGACAGACAGACAGACGGACAGACAGACAGACAGACAGACAGACAGACAGACAGACAGACAGATGGACAGACGGACAGACGGACAGACGGACATGGCTATATCGTCTCGGCTAATGATGCTGATCAAGAATATATATTTTTTATGGGGTCGGAGATGCTTCCTTCTGCCTGTTACATACTTTTGCACAAAACTATTATACCCTTATTTACCCATTTTATGGGTTAAGGGTATAATGATCAGGACGAGCTCAGGAATTGATTTCCGTCTGTCCGTCCGTCTGTCCGTCTGTCTGTTTCAATACGATTTCCGGCCAAACTGCTGAACCGATCTTGATGAAACTTTCACAGATTGCTTAGATCATGTCGGGTTTGTTCACTATTGAATTTCATCCCAATCGGAGCATTCTACGACATAGCCACCATACAAATTTACCATATCAACACGATTACCGGCCAAACTGCTGAGCCGATCTTGATGAAACTTTCACAGATTGCTTAGATCATGTCGGGTTTTGTTCACTATGAATTTTCATCCCGATCGGATCATTCTACGATATAGCCACCATACAAATTTACCATATCGTACTATCAATTGTTGTCTCTGTCGTGCACGTCAAGTACCTACATGTCAATATGTTGTTTTTGTCGAAAACGAACAAGTAAATGACGCTCAAGAGTAAAAATATTAGCGAAAAATTACCAACAACTGCACAGAAACATTAATAAGAGGGGGGAGCATTGATTTGGCTGTGTGAAGGGTATCATAGTCTTGGCATAGCAAAAATTTACTATTGGCCACTATGTTTTTTTTTTGTTTTCGCTTCTCAACTAATCGCTTTGTAACAATAAATGTACATACATTAAAACATATGTTTGCACTCGCACATACACACAACTTTTGTTTAACATTTTTTGTGCATTAACCTCTGATTGTTCGCTCGTTCGTTAACCTTTCTTCGCTCTTTGCTTGCGCTTGCATTTATTTGATACATTGGGTTGTCTATGCGTGCGCTCGCCCCAAATTTTTCCGCTTGTTCTTTTCATTTCCGCTTTGCTTACGGATCAAGCTTGGCTTGATCGTCTGTTCGTTTTTGTGCGCGCGAATTTTGTACAAAGGAAGGCGTGTTATGTAAAAAAAAGACCTTGCGAATATAAAACACGACTGTATGTTCTGTGTATCGAGAACAACAATAAGAGTCGAAACGTTGTTGCACCATGTTAGAGCATTAACAACTGAATATAACACACTTAGAGAATAAGCATCTTCGCTAAAGAGCAAGCTAACGAATGCGCACAAAGAATATTGCTTAAAAATATTACGACAATTAGCTCTAAAGTTAGAGACGGTAAGTGTTCGTCGTGATATTAAACTAACTATTCCCAAAAACCCTTATTTTCCAATTGAGTTTGATGAAAGTCAACTCCAGGATTTAAACGAGTCCAAGCCAACAATTGACTTTGATGAGTTAGAACAAGAGCGTTCTGATTCAGATAACACCGACAAAGAAATACAAAAACCAGCCATGACAGACACAGCCAATGCCGATAGGGCATATATGAGGGGGATATCCTCCTCCATCCCAGAATTAAACGGGAAAAAGTTAAATTTACAAAGATTCTTAACTTCGTTAAGACTGATAAACTTGACAAAAGTCACTTTTGAAGGTATAACATAGAAGTAATCAAGTCCAAAATAATTGACTCGACCTTTTACAAAATACAGAACGAAACAACTGTAGATGCAATAATAAAGAAATTTCAAGAATCTATTGTCGGCGAAACATCCGACGTTGTAAAAGCAAAATGTCCAACGTATACCAGAAGGGTAAAACTGCTACGCAATTTACCAATGAAATTGATAATCAACGAAGATTGCTTGAATCTGCGTATATCGATGAATGATTGCCAGCAGAGCTTGCTGATAAGTTCAGCACAAAAGAAGCAATTAAAGTAATGACTAAAAACTGTGACCATTGTAAACTCAAAACATATTGGAAGCAGGGACATTCACAACAATGAATAACGCTGTGAGTAAATACATAAACTGCAGTACTGAGATGACAGGATCTACCAATGCAATTTTAATTGCACAAAGAGGACACTCCAACCGAGGTAATTTGCGAGGAAATTATCGAGGTAGGAGCAACAACCAAGGATATAATTATAATAATTACAACAATTACAGTAATAACAATAACCGAAGACACGGAAATTTCCGAGGAAATAACCGTGGCCGTGGTAACTCCAACAGGGGATATCACAACAACCAAAATAAAAATTACCAAAATAATAATTATGGAAATAATTCGAACAACAGGCAAAATGGCAATGTCCGATATACCCAAAGTAGTTCGGAAAACCAGCAAGCCCCCTTAAATACTCCAAACCAATAAATTCAACAGTTCATATTATCAATCTGAGTCTTAATATTTTTATAAAATTACAAAATTAGTATACAACAAGTAAGAAGGCTCTAGTCGGGAGAGCCCGACTAGAAGATACCCTGAACCCAGTTGCAATAAATATATTTAATTTATATAAGACTTTGGTATACTGGCTTAGCATCCATCGATTAAGTTCAATATCTCCGGTGTTTCTCAACCGATTTGGACGAAATTTTCAGAAAAGTTCTATCATTATCCATTACTTCAACCCTCATTTTTAGATTTTCCAAATTCGATATTTTATTGTTATCGATATTATGTGTATATCGGAAACCAGAATAGTTATCGATAATCTGAAGCAAACTTGTTCTGCTCATGGTAGAGGAGAACTTAAATACAAAATCAGAAGTCTCTAGCTCTTGTAGTCTCTGAGATCCACGCGTTCATATAGACGGACAGACGGTCAGACGGACAGACGGACAGACGGACAAACGGACAGACAGACGGACAGACGGACATGGCTATATCGTCTCGGCTGTTGATGCTGATCAAGAATATATATACTTTATAGGGTCGGAGATGCTTCCTTCTGCCTGTTACATACTTTTGCACAAAACCATTATACCCTTATTTACCCATTTTATGGGTTAAGGGTATAAAAATTAAGATTGAAAGACAATGAAACAACATACATAAAAAAATTATAGAATTCCTCAAAGTCAACACCCGGAAATAGTCAAGCAAGTCGTAAAGTTATTTAAAGATAATATTGTAGAACCTTCTGTATCTGAATACAATAGCCCTCTGCTTTTAGTACAAAAAAAACCTTACCTAATTCAAAGGATAAAAGATGGCGTTTAGTAATTGATTACCGCCAAATAAATAAGAAACTGTTACCTGACAAATTTCCACTTCCAAGAATAGATGATATTCTTGATCAATTAGGCCGAGCAAAATTTTTCTAGTGTTTAGATTTAATAACAGGATTCCATCAAATAGAACTTGAAGAAAATTCAAGAAATGTAACGTCATTTCAACGAGCAATGGCTCATATTGCTTCACGCGATTACCTTATGGTTTAAAAATAGCGCCTAATTCTTTTCAAAGAATGATGACAATTTCATTTTCTGGTCTTGAACCATCACAGGCATGGATGGCCGCCTGGCTATCACAAAATATGCAGATCCTTGCTGTAGAGCATTTACTTTCGGAAATGCATGAGAGTGCCTCCTATATTGCAGCGATCTCGGCTTGAAACACACTGCAGTGATCAGGAAGGTTGAACGATTGGCTTATAAATAACTCTTCGCAAAAGACACCTCCCCCTACCCGGTCGTCTAGCTTAGAGCCATCGGTGTAAATTTTTACAGAGTCTGTCGGCCCTGGCGTACCTGAGAGCCAATCCTCCCTTGGGGGGATCAGCGTATGGAAAGGGGTTTTGGGGAATTCCTGAGGACAACAATAGTCCGTGTTTGAGGGGATAAGCAAGTTACCCACTAGAATATTGGAGTGTCCGAACTTCTGCTCGGACCACTGCTTGGTTTCTCTCATGCGTAGGGCAGAGAGAGAGTTGCTACTAATTTCTCCATTTGGTCTATTGGTAGGAGATTTAGTATATTGTCAAGAGACTCAGTTGGGGTCGTTCTGAGGGCTCCTGTTGTGGTCAATCCAGCGGCACGCTGTTCTTTGCTCAGCTTGTGGACTGATGTCTTTTTAGACAAAGTTGGCCACCATACTGACACTCCATACAGTAGGATGGACCGAACGATGGCTGAGTACAGCCACAGCGTGATGTGGGGTGACATTCCCCATTTCAGTCCAATGGTTTTCCTACATGTATATAGTGCGACTGAGGCCTTCTTAACTCGTTCTTTGGTGTTAAGATTCCAGTCTAGTTTGCTGTCTAGAGTAAGCCCTAAGTATTTGGAGTATTTACTAAAAGCGAGTTCCACCCCGTTTAGGTTTGGGGGTTTGAGGGGAGGTATCTTATACTTCCTAGTGAAAAGGACTAAGTCAGTTTTGGCTGGGCTTAGCCCAAGTCCCTTTGAAGTGGCCCATGAGGACAGGGTTCGAAGTGCGGTGGTCATACGCTCGCACAAACTTAGGGGGAATTTACCTGAGAAGTTTATAGCGACGTCATCCGCGTAAGCTATCACCCGACAGCCCCCACCCTATAAGGAGCGCAGAAAGCTGTTAACAGCCACATTCCAAAGGAGAGGGGTGAGAACACCTCCTTGCGGGGTACCTCTATTGACTGATCTGGAAATGGTCGCAGACCCAAGGGTGGCCCTGACGAGCCTGCATTTGACCAGTTGATCAATCAGATCCACACTCCGGTGCCCCACTCCCAGCTCTGACAATGCCTCGGTTATCGCTCCCGGTGAGACCTTATTGAAAGCGCCCTCGATGTCTAGAAAGGCTATAAGGCAATACTCCTTGTGGTGTAGTGCCGTTTCCACTGTAGAGATGACAGCATGAAGCGCTGTCTCAGTGGATTTACTTTTTGATAAGCATGTTGTGCTTGGGAGAAGTGATCAGTCTTGATCGAGTCTCTGATATGTAGGCCCAGTACCTTTTCTAGTGTCTTGAGTAGAAAGGACGGTAGGCTTATGGGACGAAAGTCCTTTGGGGTCGTGTGTGAGGCTTTGCCAGCCTTGGGGATGAAGACGACTTTAGATTCGATCCATGGCTTGGGGATCAAACCTGTCGTTAAGATATCTGAGAACATTTTCTGGAGCCAGTTTATGGCAGTATCCCCTGTGTTGTGCTCTGGAACAAGTCTTGCTAAAGATTCTTTGAAAATGGTCCAGTTCGTGCGTTTAACGTTTCTGCACCATTTAGGCCTGGGTATTTCGAGAGAGAAAACTATATCGATAAACCTATGATCAGAAAAAGAATGCTCATCAATCACTCTCCATCTTATGAGTCTTTGGTGAAGAGAGGCTGTGTTGGTGTGGAAGTGGCCCCTGATGGTTATGGGCCATGTTAGTTGTGCTGAGCCAGACGTGTCCCGACTTCAGCTCAAGACATTAAATTAGGGAGCAGAAAAATGTCTAGGTGTTTTCTTGCAAGTATGCAGGTGCGGAATTTACCTTCATTGCGGGCTACAAGTATCTTGTAGTCCTTAGTCCCCAGTCCAGAAACCTTGCCACCGCAGACTCAAGGTTCCTGGATGAGGACAATGTCTGCTCCGCATTGGCTTATACGGACCAGCAGAGCGGCTGCCGCCACCTTAGGCTTCGGCCACGCACTGAGCGATTAGCGACTGAGCGACTGAGCGACGCTCTCTCGAGCGACGTTAAAAATCAAAACATATGAAACTCCATACGAGCGGCCACGCAGATGTTGAGCGACGTGCGAAAATCGCGAGCGACTAAGCGACGCTATCGGCTTAAAGCCGTAGTGGGCTGCTCCATTGGACGCGGTAAGGGCCTTGACTGATTCGTCATTTATGATGAGGATCACCTGTCGGCTGTTGCCTTCCGGCTCCTCGACTTTGGCAATCCTCCAATCTTGAGTAATCAAGTCGGGGCTACTGAGCTGCAAGAGTTTTAGGATCCTCTCCGGCTCCTCGGGCTTGGCGGAAACCCAAAATCTAGTTCGGGGTCTGCTGGGCACGTCTTTCCAGTCGACCACCACTGGCTTAGCGCCAGGATACACTTCTCTCAATAGAGCAACAGATTATTTGTACAATGCTGAGGTTTCTTCGTCCTCGCAGGCAATTGCTTTAATGCGGCCCTGATACCATCCGGCATCTGAGCAACGGGGTGGCTGTCTGCCAGACAGCTCCATCAGGTCGACGACCTTGTCTTGGAGCTCGTTCTCGATGACCCCACCTGTTCCGCTGGATGAAGCCCTCTTTGTGGCCCTTGTCGAGGACCCCAATTCCGAACTTATCCTTTGCGGCTTCGGCGAAGGACCGCGTGAGCGGCAGGGGCTGCGGGGGTGGCCTGATCCGCTTGGCTAGCGGGGCCGTCTCCGCAATGGAACGTTGGCGCTTTTGTTTGGCTTTAACAGAAGTGGCCGGGATCGCTGGCTTAAAATCCGGAAGGATTTTTTAGCCCACTCGATCAGGTTGACACCGTCGGGGGATGAAGGCTGAGCGGTTAGGTTTTCTGTAGAATCTCCGCCACGCACCGTTTTTTTTGCCGCTGTGGTAGCGAGCCCCAAGGCACGGACCAGGAAGCTCCGAGCTCCAGGAGTCGCTCCAGGTTGACGTCCGGGGTGTGAAGACAAATGGCTTGTTCGCCCTGCACCTGTGTCGCTGGCGGCGTTGCGAGCACCTGTTGGCGTACCAGGCGTCGGAAAGAGGGTGCTAGCACCTGTAGGGGTGCTACCACTAATTCAGGGATTGGCATTTCCCACCGGTTTTTTAAGTGATCCGGACACTGGATTTTATTTTTTTAAATTCGAGCTCATTGGTCCCACGAGTAGACGGGAATGGAAAGTCACCCGCGGCATAGCCCATGTGCCGCGGGAAGCCTAATTTAACTGGAGGTCGGCAGGTATCCAGAGTTCGCAAAGAAACGACCGAGCACTCGCTCGGTCACGAGTCCCTCGGCACAATGCTGTTCCACCTTGGACTGGGGTCATTTTATAGAGCTTTCTTCTCTCGCCCGACTACCATTCGTCAGCACCCTTGGCAGAGACATGACCGTGCCAAGAGCCTGCTTTCAGCCGCCCTCGCGTGGAGAGTATAGTCGCACTTCCAGTTGTGAGCCGCAAGGACGGCACGCACGGCACGGTCGCGCATTCAAATTGCGATATGAATGCATTTCCCTGCGGCGCGCGTTTTTCCCTTGTTGCTCCAATTGGCTGACGGCCTGCATTACTAGCATTCCCGTTTTTGACGAAGCGTTTAGGCAGCTGGGGGCGGCAAGGGCGGTATTGGTGGGCGTGGCATCCGTTTTTTTTTTTTTGGGTCATCATCACCTATCTTGGCACCAAATTGGGTGGTTCTAGCTTAGCAACCGGCACATTTAGCGTTTCCTATAGCTGGCTATAGGGCAGCAATTTTTTCGTTTTACACTGTACGCTATAAAAAACTAATATATGCCCACGCTGTTCGGCAAACCAAGTCAGTTGCTGTTCAGCAATCACAAAGGCAAGACCTCGCTACGCAATTTTTCTGAATGCTAATATTTAACACTGCAAAAAAACTGAATAATGAATGAATTTTTTTTTAATGAAAAAATGTTTTACAAGGTTTAATTTGCCACCAAATTTTAAATTATAACAATTTATATATTTTAATTTTTTTTATACTCGCCCACAACTTCGAATTGCGAAACAACGTTCTCAACATTAAATAGAATAAAAATACAAATAAAATTCCCAATAAACATTTAGACGACCTACTAAGAATAATATACTATAATGAAGAAAAAGACCTAGACCAAATAGTTAAAGAATTAGAATAAACAAGTTAAAAGGCTCTAGTCGGGAGAGCCCAACTAGAAGACACCCTGAACCCAGTTGCAATAAATTTTATGTAAGACTTTGGTATACTGACTTAGCTTCAATCGATTAAGTTCAATATCTCTGGTGTTTCTCAACCGATTTGGACGAAGTTTTCAGAAAAGTTCTATCATTACCCATTACGTCAAAACTCATTTTTAGATTTTCCAAATTCGATATTTTTTGTTATCGATATTATGCTTATATCGAAAACCAGAATAGCTATCGATAATTTGAAGCAAACTTGTTCTGCTCATAGTATAGGAGAACTTATATCCCAAATCTGAAGTCTCTAGCTCTTGTAGACTCTGAGATCCACGCGTTCATACAGACGGACAGACAGACGGACAGACGGACATGGCTATATCGTCTCGGCTGTTGATGCTGATCAAGAATATATATACTTTATGGGGTCGGAGATGCTTCCTTCTGCCTGTTACATACTTTTGCACAAAACCATTATACCCTTATTTACCCATTTTATGGGCTACGGGTATAAAAATAAGGTGAACTTTTTTTTGATTTCCCAACTTTTTCATTTTTCTCAGTGCACTGTTTTCTTCGTGCGCGAACACAGTTTTCAATACAAGGAAAGAGCAATGAAAGTATAGTTGTGTGAGTTTGCCGGTCGCTGCTCTAGCTCCACAACTTGGCTCCAAAAAAATTATAAATCCAAGTTTTTGGGGGTTGCTAGTAGCTATCTGCTCACCAAATTTGGTAGATCTAGTTGCTGGGATGTGCGAAATATGTGGATTTATCGGTTTTGCGTTATCGAATTAAGGTTTGTCAGCCCCCCAGTTTTCGTAGAACCCCAGTCTTGACACTTTAAATTGCTATGCCATAAATAAAAATAATTGGAAAGTTTCAAGTTTGTAGCTTGAAGGGTGTGGAAAAAAGTTGCGTTCATACAGACGGAAAGACGGACAGACACCATGATGGACATTGCACAAAGCCAATATACTCTTTACCTTCGGTAGCGAGTTGAAAAATATGTATTTAAAAAATGTTGACGTGGTGATTAGCCCGCGTCGAAGAAAATAAAACAAGTAAGAAGAAGGTTATAGTTGGGAGAGCCCGACTAGAAAATACCCTGAACCCAGTTGCAATAAAAATATTAAATATATGTAAGACTTTGGTATACTGACTTAGCTTCAAGCGACAAAATTCGATATCTCCGGTTTTTCTAAACCGATTTGGACGAAATTTTCAGAAAAATTCTATCGTTAATTTGTTTTCAGGTTTTTTTTAATTGTGTGCTAATGCCAACGTACCACAATAGAACTTATATTTTATTAGGTTATAAAACATTGATCTCTCGTCTAGTGCATTTCTGGTTTGCTTCTTTTGTAAATGCACACAATATCACACTTATTATTATAGCTAAATTTAATTAATGCCAACCCACTTTTATCTATTTTAACTAAATACATTGTAAAGGAGTAGTTTAGCCGGGGTATAAACTCAGTCCGGCCAGACCCACCACACAAGAATATTATATATTTTGGTGGGGCTCTAACGCGCGCGGTTTTACAAGTTGGAAGGGGAAACGCTGGCGTCGACACCAACGCGACAGCCGGCACACTCAGCAGCCAGAGTATAAAGCGACTCAGTTTGACTCGCGTACGCACGTGTACGAAAACCAAAGAAAATAAATAGAACGTAAGAAAACACACAGCAATTACACTCCACTGGGTCACGGACTTACCGGCGACCAATTTATTCAATTTCTATAAAAGGGTTATATGCACAAGAAAACCTAAACCTAACTACATGTACATATATGCATATATATATGAACTACTGCGAACTATCCCCTCTTATCTTATCTTTACTAACTTCTATATCTTTGCTACTGACCCGTTAACTACTTTTAAGCGCGTACACGTCCGCTCACTTTCATACTTTCATACGTCAATCGCAACTCCCCTTTCTGTCTTTATAACCTAACCTTCCTTTTCTCCCTCTCGCGTACGCGTCTACTCACTTGCGGAGGTCAATCATCACTCCTTCGCCCACGCTTCGGCTTCGGCCCAAGTTGCAGATTTTGCCACCCCCCACATTTGCTCGTGACCGTGGTGGATTTGATGATCGCAGCTGGCGCGCTGCATCTTGCGACTCTGCGTTTTGGGGCGGTTATATTTAAATTCTTAGGCGTTAGGCGTCAATCAAAAAATAAGTACATCTGATAAATCTAAATACTTTACGCTCCTTGCGTTTATTAAATATAAATACTGCGCACTCCTTGCGTCTAACAAAACTATACCTACAACTCGAACAACCCCTGCGCTTCTTGCGACTTAACAACTATCAATATAATACAGGTAACTCAAACAACCGATGCGCTTCTTGCGATTTAACAACTATCAATATAATACAGGTAACTCAAACAACCGATGCGCTTCTTGCGACTTAAAAACTATAAATATAATAAATATAACTATTTGTGAAGGGGCCGACGCGGCCTACTTCACAACATTAATAATTGCCAACCCAGAAACCCTGCACCTACAAATAAATAAGCTTGTATTTAAAAGTATTTTCTTTTGTGGTTGTTTGTAGGTGTTTATGCCTTCAAGTATGCATCTGCAACTCCCCACCGAAATCAGTATTTTGTTTCCTCTCAGTGCATAAGTTATGTTAAAAACTTACTAACATAGTTTTTAGTACCGATTCGCCAATAAACCGAAAAAGTAATACAACAGATAACCGCGCGCTTTTATTTTTCACCACGTTTTTTCGTCCAAAAGTAATAATTTATTTACTAGCGTCGATCGCGAGTGCATTTTTTGGAAAATTCCACCCTATAACTTTTTCATGGTTCTTCGAGCCGAATGAATTAGGATTTATTATCATCATTCGCCCCAGCAAGATTCGGTGGAACATCCATACACACGCACACGCACACACACACACCACACCACACACACACACACACACACACACCACACACACACACACACACACACACACACACACACACACACACACACACACACACACACACACTCACACACACATCTACACAGCCTGCAAAAGAGACCACAGATAAGTTATGATTTGCATTTTTGTGACATTATTTATCCGTGTGCATCTATTTTATCAGTATTAAACGCAGTACTTGCACTTTTTCCGTTGCGTCTGGTCCAACTGCATGTTTATATGTACATGCATGTACATACATTCCAATGCAATTCCGTCTTGACGCATACATACGTATGTACATGGTGCCAAGTTTTTCTGTTTTGCTCACAATTGTTTCCTTATGAACGTTTCATATTTATGTGCATTTAATTGTGACAAAGCTCAACACACATTTATGTAAAAGCAACTTAACAAGTGTTCGGTGTCCGCAATCCGCTCCCACTTGCGAATTATTTAAAAGCATAATAACGCATTTTGTGCTATAACATATATATATATATACATATATATATATATATATTACATGACATAAAGACGTTAACCTTGGCACAGCCGGTAGGTCAAAAAAAGTCATCAAAATTACATATACTTACATAAGTACCGGTGACACTGCGTGTGTATAAACACGTTCCAATTCCATATAACACAGGATAAGTCAAACCAACAGTGGAGTTTACCCTACAAACTTTTTATTTACAAGTGGGGTATACCCTATTCTAGAGTTAACTTGCAATATTTAATACACCCTTCCGCAAGTGGGAATTTTTTTGGTATTATTTTTCTTTTTTTTTCAAATTAAATATACACTTTCCGCTGGTGAAAAATATATAAAAATATAGTATATTTTTTGGTATATTATATTTTTGTTGCTTTTTAAATAAAATATAAATTTTCCGATGTTGAAAAAATACTCACATTTTGGTATTTTTTGGTATATATTTTTGTATGCTTTTTTTCCTTTTTAAATAAAATATCCACTTTCCGTTGGTAAAAATACTAACATTTTGGTATTTTTAGTATATTTTTGGGTATATATATATATTTTTTTGTTCCTCTTGTTGCCTGTTGATTTATTATTTTTTATTTTTTTTATTTTGTGATTTCTTTGGTCTTCGTCCATTTGTGTCCGGCTCCGTAAAGAGCCTATTATGTCAGTGGACCAAAAGCAACAAGCGAAACATTGTCATTTCCTTTCAAAGGTCCGTCGTTCTTCCTTGTCAAGCACTCGCAGCTCCTCAGCGCCAAGCGACAAGTCTAAGTCTGGTAATAAGTTCGAATCAAATCCGTCCGCTGGGTCTGTCCAAACCTCAAGTTAGTTATCAGCCTAAGCTCAAAGCAGAAAGTTTAGCAATTCCGCAGGACAGCGCCCGTATAACCAGACAGGAATCAAATAAATCATAGCTCATTCCAAAATGGCGTCCAAAGAGTTCATTGCTGTGTCGGACAGGCTAGGCCAATTCGAAGCTAGATTTTCCAAGTCAGCCGAATCACTGTTTACGCTGCAGGTGCGCCGTGATCAAATCCGATCCTTATGGGAAAAAGTAGAGCTTTCGTTTGAACAAGGTTCCCAAACCCTTCTGCAAGACGGCGGTTCCATTGAAGACTTGCAAAGTATGAAAGCGAAATATGATAATTCATATTCCGCATAAAAATGATGCGTAGCTCAATTGGGCGAGAGTATGGACGCAGCATCCTCGAAGAATAAGCAACTACAATCATCTCTTCCATCCATCTCAAGAGGTTGTAGTCTTCCCCCGAACGATACAAAAGTGGAGACTTTCTGCGCTGGCCCACTTTCCGGGATCTTTTTACAGCAATTTAAATTAATAATTATAGATTGACCCCAGTCGAGAAACTATTCCACCTCAATGCTAAGACAAGCGGCGAGGTAAAGGGTATTGTTTCAAATCTCCATTGACAAATGACGGTTTCCACTCAGCGTGGCAGAATCTTTCGGAAAGATTCGAAAATAAGCGGCTGATAGTTAACAGTCAACTTAAAATCCTTTTTAGTCTACCGTCGGTGTCCCAAGAGTCTGGTAAGGCGCTAAAAGAGCTCCAGAGCACAATCCAGAGGTGCTTGACACCTTTTGAGCTAGCTAAGGTCAGCATCGAAAATTGGGATTGCTTGCTCGTATTCTTATGCTCATCAAGACTGCCGAAACTTACCCTGTCCTTGTGGGAACAGTCCCTCCACAATAAGTCCGATATTCCATCTTGGGTCGAATTTAACAATTATCTGACTGAGCGACATCGTACGCTGGAAGCGATAGAAGACATGAGGCCTATGAACGACCCGAGTCAATCCGATCGCAAGGATCTTAATAAGAACAAGTAAGAAGACTCTAGTCGGGAGAGCCCGACTAGGAGATACCCTTAACCCAGTTGCAATAAATAAACTAAATTTATAATTGACTTAGGTATACTGACTTAGCTTCAATCGATTAAGTTCGATATCTCCGGTGTTTTTTAACCGATTTGGACGCAGTTTTCAGAAAAGTTCTATCGTTACCCATTACTTCAACCCTCATTTTTACATTTTCCAAATTCGATATTTTTTGTTATCGATTGCATGTGTATATCGGAAGCTAGAATAGCTATCGATAATTTGAAGCAAACTTGTTCTGCTCATGGTAAAGGAAAACTTAAATACAAAATCTGAAGTCTCTAGCTCTTGTTGTCTCTGAGATCCACGCGTTCATACAGACGGACAGACAGACAGACAGACGGACAGACAGACAGACAGACAGACAGACAGACAGACAGACAGACAGATGGACAGACGGACAGACGGACAGACGGACATGGCTATATCGTCTCGGCTAATGATGCTGATCAATAATATATATTTTTTATGGGGTCGGAGATGCTTCCTTCTGCCTGTTACATACTTTTGCACAAAACTATTATACCCTTATTTACCCATTTTATGGGTTAAGGGTATAATGATCAGGACGAGCTCAGGAATTGATTTCCGTCTGTCCGTCCGTCTGTCCGTCTGTCTGTTTCAATACGATTTCCGGCCAAACTGCTGAACCGATCTTGATGAAACTTTCACAGATTGCTTAGATCATGTCGGGTTTGTTCACTATTGAATTTCATCCCAATCGGAGCATTCTACGACATAGCCACCATACAAATTTTCCATATCAACACGATTACCGGCCAAACTGCTGAGCCGATCTTGATGAAACTTTCACAGATTGCTTAGATCATGTCGGGTTTGTTCACTATTGAATTTCATCCCAATCGGAGCATTCTACGACATAGCCACCATACAAATTTTCCATATCAACACGATTACCGGCCAAACTGCTGAGCCGATCTTGATGAAACTTTCACAGATTGCTTAGATCATGTCGGGTTTTGTTCACTATGAATTTTCATCCTCATTCCCGTTTTTGACGAAGCGTTTAGGCAGCTGGGGGCGGCAAGGGCGGTATTGGTGGGCGTGGCATCCGTTTTTTTTTTTTGGGTCATCATCACCTATCTTGGCACCAAATTGGGTGGTTCTAGCTTAGCAACCGGCACATTTAGCGTTTCCTATAGCTGGCTATAGGGCAGCAATTTTTTCGTTTTACACTGTACGCTATAAAAAACTAATATATGCCCACGCTGTTCGGCAAACCAAGTCAGTTGCTGTTCAGCAATCACAAAGGCAAGACCTCGCTACGCAATTTTTCTGAATGCTAATATTTAACACTGCAAAAAAACTGAATAATGAATGAATTTTTTTTTAATGAAAAAATGTTTTACAAGGTTTAATTTGCCACCAAATTTTAAATTATAACAATTTATATATTTTAATTTTTTTTATACTCGCCCACAACTTCGAATTGCGAAACAACGTTCTCAACATTAAATAGAATAAAAATACAAATAAAATTCCCAATAAACATTTAGACGACCTACTAAGAATAATATACTATAATGAAGAAAAAGACCTAGACCAAATAGTTAAAGAATTAGAATAAACAAGTTAAAAGGCTCTAGTCGGGAGAGCCCAACTAGAAGATACCCTGAACCCAGTTGCAATAAATTTTATGTAAGACTTTGGTATACTGACTTAGCTTCAATCGATTAAGTTCAATATCTCTGGTGTTTCTCAACCGATTTGGACGAAGTTTTCAGAAAAGTTCTATCATTACCCATTACGTCAAAACTCATTTTTAGATTTTCCAAATTCGATATTTTTGTTATCGATATTATGCTTATATCGAAAACCAGAATAGCTATCGATAATTTGAAGCAAACTTGTTCTGCTCATAGTATAGGAGAACTTATATTCCAAATCTGAAGTCTCTAGCTCTTGTAGACTCTGAGATCCACGCGTTCATACAGACGGACAGACAGACGGACAGACGGACATGGCTATATCGTCTCGGCTGTTGATGCTGATCAAGAATATATATACTTTATGGGGTCGGAGATGCTTCCTTCTGCCTGTTACATACTTTTGCACAAAACCATTATACCCTTATTTACCCATTTTATGGGCTACGGGTATAAAAATAAGGTGAACTTTTTTTTGATTTCCCAACTTTTTCATTTTTCTCAGTGCACTGTTTTCTTCGTGCGCGAACACAGTTTTCAATACAAGGAAAGAGCAATGAAAGTATAGTTGTGTGAGTTTGCCGGTCGCTGCTCTAGCTCCACAACTTGGCTCCAAAAAATTATAAATCCAAGTTTTTGGGGGTTGCTAGTAGCTATCTGCTCACCAAATTTGGTAGATCTAGTTGCTGGGATGTGCGAAATATGTGGATTTATCGGTTTTGCGTTATCGAATTAAGGTTTGTCAGCCCCCCAGTTTTCGTAGAACCCCAGTCTTGACACTTTAAATTGCTATGCCATAAATAAAAATAATTGGAAAGTTTCAAGTTTGTAGCTTGAAGGGTGTGGAAAAAAGTTGCGTTCATACAGACGGAAAGACGGACAGACACCATGATGGACATTGCACAAAGCCAATATACTCTTTACCTTCGGTATCGAGTTGAAAAATATGTATTTAAAAAATGTTGACGTGGTGATTAGCCCGCGTCGAAGAAAATAAAACAAGTAAGAAGAAGGTTATAGTTGGGAGAGCCCGACTAGAAAATACCCTGAACCCAGTTGCAATAAAAATATTAAATATATGTAAGACTTTGGTATACTGACTTAGCTTCAAGCGACAAAATTCGATATCTCCGGTTTTTCTAAACCGATTTGGACGAAATTTTCAGAAAAATTCTATCGTTAATTTGTTTTCAGGTTTTTTTTAATTGTGTGCTAATGCCAACGTACCACAATAGAACTTATATTTTATTAGGTTATAAAACATTGATCTCTCGTCTAGTGCATTTCTGGTTTGCTTCTTTTGTAAATGCACACAATATCACACTTATTATTATAGCTAAATTTAATTAATGCCAACCCACTTTTATCTATTTTAACTAAATACATTGTAAAGGAGTAGTTTAGCCGGGGTATAAACTCAGTCCGGCCAGACCCACCACACAAGAATATTTATATATTTTTGGTGGGGCTCTAACGCGCGCGGTTTTACAAGTTGGAAGGGGAAACGCTGGCGTCGACACCAACGCGACAGCCGGCACACTCAGCAGCCAGAGTATAAAGCGACTCAGTTTGACTCGCGTACGCACGTGTACGAAAACCAAAGAAAAGAAATAGAACGTAAGAAAACACACAGCAATTACACTCCACTGGGTCACGGACTTACCGGCGACCAATTTATTCAATTTCTATAAAAGGGTTATATGCACAAGAAAACCTAAACCTAACTACATGTACATATATGCATATATATATGAACTACTGCGAACTATCCCCTCTTATCTTATCTTTACTAACTTCTATATCTTTGCTACTGACCCGTTAACTACTTTTAAGCGCGTACACGTCCGCTCACTTTCATACTTTCATACGTCAATCGCAACTCCCCTTTCTGTCTTTATAACCTAACCTTCCTTTTCTCCCTCTCGCGTACGCGTCTGCTCACTTGCGGAGGTCAATCATCACTCCTTCGCCCACGCTTCGGCTTCGGCCCAAGTTGCAGATTTTGCCACTCCCCACATTTGCTCGTGACCGTGGTGGATTTGATGATCGCAGCTGGCGCGCTGCATCTTGCGACTCTGCGTTTTGGGGCGGTTATATTTAAATTCTTAGGCGTTAGGCGTCAATCAAAAAATAAGTACATCTGATAAATCTAAATACTTTACGCTCCTTGCGTTTATTAAATATAAATACTGCGCACTCCTTGCGTCTAACAAAACTATACCTACAACTCGAACAACCCCTGCGCTTCTTGCGACTTAACAACTATCAATATAATACAGGTAACTCAAACAACCGATGCGCTTCTTGCGATTTAACAACTATCAATATAATACAGGTAACTCAAACAACCGATGCGCTTCTTGCGACTTAAAAACTATAAATATAATAAATATAACTATTTGTGAAGGGGCCGACGCGGCCTACTTCACAACATTAATAATTGCCAACCCAGAAACCCTGCACCTACAAATAAATAAGCTTGTATTTAAAAGTATTTTCTTTTGTGGTTGTTTGTAGGTGTTTATGCCTTCAAGTATGCATCTGCAACTCCCCACCGAAATCAGTATTTTGTTTCCTCTCAGTGCATAAGTTATGTTAAAAACTTACTAACATAGTTTTTAGTACCGATTCGCCAATAAACCGAAAAAGTAATACAACAGATAACCGCGCGCTTTTATTTTTCACCACGTTTTTTCGTCCAAAAGTAATAATTTATTTACTAGCGTCGATCGCGAGTGCATTTTTTGGAAAATTCCACCCTATAACATTTTTCATGGTTCTTCGAGCCGAATGAATTAGGATTTATTATCATCATTCGCCCCAGCAAGATTCGGTGGAACATCCATACACACGCACACACACACACACACACACACACACACACACACATGAGGACACACGAGACGGCAAAAGGGCTGCGCTAAGTGTAGTATAGCACTCAGGCGCGCCACTTTTTTGTCGAACAAGTAGGAGTTTCCAAGCAGCTAATAGCAAAAAGCCACGGAACCGGCTACTACCAACCCCCTCCGTCGCGGCGGTGCTCCGTGGGGCTCTGGTGACCGACTCGGGGCGGTATAACCTCCAGCGGTTACACACCATAGGGAAACCTGTGGTCAACGTGGGACTGCTTGGAGCTCTACTTAAGCTCCTGTCCTTATATACGCCATGGATGAAATTGTGCGTCGTTCGGCACTGCCGAGATCCCCTCCACGGGTGGTTGTGCCATCCCCGGTGAATAGCGAGGCTTCTCCCACGTCGCAACGAACCCCTCTGGCGGCGCACTTGCCGCAACCGGTCGTCTGGCCCTTGCCGATCACGCCGAGGCCACCAGCAACGTTGCAGAGTTCGCTGGAGAAATTGGGCGAGGCTCTTTCAGGTCTGACAGTGCTTTTTAGTGGTCAACGCCATATTAACGCTTTAATGCGCGACGAATTGGCCAAAATCGTAAAGCTGCATGCGTCAGCTCTGAGGCTTAGCAAGCCCCAAACGGCAGTGGGTGTTACCGAGACGTCACCAGTGATCTTGGAGCGTCCTATTGACAGGGTCATGGAGCAACCAGCTCATCATACTGGCGTCGCCAGTCGTGCAGGCAACAGGGCACTGCCGAAGCGCCCAAGGGAGCTGCCAGAGTTGCGTAGCTCACCGCCCAAAAAATCAAAACAAGGCTCCGCTAAGCCCCTTCAGGCGGCGAAGCAGGTAGCACCAGAGACGGCACCTAAGACGGCACCAGAAGCTGCTCCACAGGCGGCACCACAGCCGACCTGGTCAAAGGTGAAGCCAAGGAATCCGTCGCGCAAGCGAAACAGAGCGGATGCTATTGCAATCACTGGGGCTGACGGCTGCAGCTACGCTGACGTGCTCCGTGTGGTAAAAACTGACCCGTCACTACGCCAATATTGTGAGGATGTGCAGAATGTCAGGCGTGCAGCAAACGGAGATCTGCTTTTGCGCCTGAACAAGAAACCATCGCACAGCTCGGAAGAGCTGCAATCAGCTATGGTGAAAGTCTTAGGCAACAGGGCAACGGTAAAGACGCTAGTTGACGTCCAGCGGGTCGAAATCCGCGGCATGGACGAACTGACTACCAAGGAGGAGCTGATCGAGTCGATCCAGGAAGCCTTAGACGCCCCCAGTCTGTCTGTCGAAGCAGTCCGCTCACTTCGAGCCCTACGTAGCGGCACATCGTCGGCGACGTTGGTGCTTCCAACCCCGTTAGCCAGCCGGTTACTTGAGCTGGCCAAAGTTCGAGTGGGCTGGGCTGTTTGCCACATACGGCCCATTGTACAGCCACTGCGTTGCTACAAATGCCTGGCGTTTGGGCACATTGCTGCAAAATGCACCAGCACGGATGATCGCAGGGGTGCGTGTTACAGATGCGGCGAGGCTGGCCACGAGGCTAAATCCTGTAGCAAGCCACCAAAGTGCTGGCTGTGCTCCAAACAGGGGCCAGGAAACGTGGATCACACCACGGGCAGCTTTAACTGCCCCGCCTACAAAGCAGCTGTCGGCCGGACGAGATGATAAGGGTACTCCAGCTTAACCTTAATCATTGCATGGCTGCTCAGTCGCTTCTGGAGCAGTCAACCAAGGAGCATAGGATCGATGTATGCATATTGAGCGAACCTCATCGTGTGCCGATTGCGCCATCGGGCATCTGGGCGTCGGACAACAGCAAGAAGGCTGCGTTGTGGGTGTGCGGTGCAACTCAGCAGCTTACTGAGGTGCAAGAGTTCCATGGATTTGTGAGGGCAAAATTGGGCAGTTTGTGCATATATAGCTGCTATCTCGCGCCCAGCTTGCCTATCGCCGCCTTCTCCTCTGTCTTGGAACAGCTTGTAGATGACGCCAGGGGACGCAGTAGAGTCATACTCGCAGGCGACTTCAATGCATGGGCTCTGGAGTGGGGCAGTGTTTTAACGAACACTAGAGGCAGGGTGCTCTTGGAGTCACTGGCTCCACTGGATCTGGCGCTACTGAATAGCGGCAACAGGTACACATTTTCCAGAGCAGGGGGCGGCTCGGTAATTGACCTTACGTTCGTCAGCCCTTCCCTATTTAACGCAGCACAGTGGACGATTAGTGACATGTACACAGCAAGCGATCACAACGCCATCGTATGTTCAGTGGGTGGCCTGCGAGAGTGTAGTGAGCATAGCGCGCCAAACGCTAAACACTACAGACAAGACACCTTTGACGCTTGGGCGTTTTCTAGATCAATTGAGCAGCTCACCACATCAGGATCTGCCGACTCCCGGGCAGCTCAAATGGCAGCGCAAGTCTCCTCGGCATGCGACAGCAGCATGGCACTACGCCGCCCCTACGCGCGACACCATGAACCCACGTATTGGTGGAACGCCGATATAGATATGGCGCGCCGAGCCTGCATAAGAGCGAGAAGGCTCTGCCAACGAGCAGCTAATAGGCCACACTTCGCATTAAGGCACGAAGAATATAGACGGGCGAGAGGTAAACTCAAGAAGGCCATCAAGGCGAGCAAGAGGGAATGCTATCTGCAACTGTGCGACTCTGCAGAGCACGACCCGTGGGGCAGAGCCTACAAAACCGTGGTTAAACGCATCTATGCTGGATACCAACACAACCCCTCTATGGAGCCAGGCAGGATGCGGGCCGTCGTGGAATGCCTGTTCCCGAACGGTAGGCTGCAGTCCCTGCCCGCAGCAACAACACAGCATCAGGACTACATCGAACCAGTAGTTATCACGCCGGAGGAGGTACTCGCTGTTGCCAGGAGCATCGTGGCGTCCAAATCCCCAGGCCCGGACGGCATCCCTAATCGAGCGCTGAAGCTGGCAATGACGTTGAAAGCCCAACAATTCACTGACCTTTTCAATACGTGCCTACGCGAGAGGACTTTTCCGCTTAGCTGGAAAGAGCAGAATCTGTTGTTACTGCCGAAGCCTGATAAGCCGCCGGGGGAACCTTCCTCGTACAGACCAATCTGCCTGCTGAACAACATTGGCAAAGTCTTCGAGAAGCTGCTATCTGTGAGGCTCAACCAAGCGATAGACAGAGCAGGCGGGCTATCCCCAAACCAGTTTGGTTTCCGGACAGCGAGGTCAACCTTCGACGCCCTGAGCATGGTGGTCGACATTGCATCCAGTGCCATCCAAGGCTCCAGATGGGCAGGAGGTACCAAAAATACTGTCTCATTGCCACGCTTGATATAAAAAATGCGTTTAACACAGCCAGTTGGGATGTTATCCTAGACGCTCTGGAGGTTCTGCAGGTCCCCTCATATCTGCGGGACACAATAAGGAGCTATTTGACGGTCGAGTGCTGCACTACCGGACCACAGAAGGCACCAAATCTCACGCAGTTTCTGCAGGAGTCCCTCAGGGATCCGTTCTCGGGCCACTCCTGTGGAATGTTATGTATGACGGAGTCCTTAGGCTTCAACTCCCTGACGATGCATATATCGTTGGCTTCGCCGATGACGTAGCCATCGTGGTCGTACGGAAGGAGCTGAGATGCGTGGAAGCTGCATGCAATACGTGCATTGCCCGCGTGCAGGACTGGCTTCAACATGCGGGTCTGGAGCTGGCTGCGCACAAGTCAGAGGCGGTTCTAGTCAGCAGTCGCAAGTCGGTGGAGACGGCTAGAATAGTTGTGGGCAACGCCACGATTCTGTCGAAAAGGGCAATAAAATATCTCGGGGTCATGCTGGACACGAGATTGACATTTAAGGAGCATCTGGAGTATACTGCATCTAAAGCAGCTGGAGCAAGCCGAGCACTGTCGCGGATAATGCTTAATACACGAGGGCCTAAACAGGAGCGGCGAAAGCTACTAATGAGTGTAGTCCGTGCCACCGTCTTGTATGGTGCGCCGATCTGGTGGAGAGCCGCGCAGGTGCCCAGCTACTGCCGCGGATTATGCGCTACCTACCGTCTGTGCGCCATCCGGGTTTGCTGCGCATTCAGGACAATCTCAGACGAGGCTGCCCTGGTTATTGCTGGCATGTTACCGATCGAGGAACTGGCTATCGAGTCGGGCGAGCTGCAAATGCACACAGCTGGTGACTTAGAGCGCATGCCTCGAGCAGCAGTGAGAGCCAGAACAATAGAACGATGGCAAGCACGCTGGAACTCGTCGGTGAAGGGGCGTTGGACTTTTGCCTTGATCCCGCAGCTGCTACCTTGGCTAAACCGCAAACACGGCGAAGTCAACTTCTATTTGACGCAGCTCCTATCTGGACATGGGTGCTTTCGGAGCTACCTTAAGCGGTTCGGCCACGAGCAAAGCGAGGAGTGCCTATGGTGCGGTGATGGTTCGCCAGAGGACGCACACCACGTGTTGGTTACCTGCGGGCGGTTCGCAACTCAGAGGAGTGCACTGGAGCGCACTATGGGCTGCCCCATCACCGTGGATAACTTAGTCCCAGGCATGATGGAATCATCGTCGAAGTGGGAAGCGGCCTGCACATTTGCGGCAATGGTGATGAAGGAGCAGAGGCGAGTGGAGCGGCTTAGGAGGTCAACTTCAAGCTAGGCTTGTTCCAGTGTAGGATGCGACAGTGGTTTGCGAAGCAATTCTTAACGGACGTACCGCAAATTATTGTCGCTCCTGTATATTATCATGTATTATTATGTATTTTCTAGTTATTATTTAGTTTAAATAAAGAATATAAAAAAAAAAAAAAAACACACACACACACACACACACACACACACACACACACACACACACACACACACACACACACACACACACACACACACACACACACTCACACACACATCTACACAGCCTGCAAAAGAGACCACAGATAAGTTATGATTTGCATTTTTGTGACATTATTTATCCGTGTGCATCTATTTTATCAGTATTAAACGCAGTACTTGCACTTTTTCCGTTGCGTCTGGTCCAACTGCATGTTTATATGTACATGCATGTACATACATTCCAATGCAATTCCGTCTTGACGCATACATACGTATGTACATGGTGCCAAGTTTTTCTGTTTTGCTCACAATTGTTTCCTTATGAACGTTTCATATTTATGTGCATTTAATTGTGACAAAGCTCAACACACATTTATGTAAAAGCAACTTAACAAGTGTTCGGTGTCCGCAATCCGCTCCCACTTGCGAATTATTTAAAAGCATAATAACGCATTTTGTGCTATAACATATATATATATACATATATATATATATATATATTACATGACATAAAGACGTTAACCTTGGCACAGCCGGTAGGTCAAAAAAAGTCATCAAAATTACATATACTTACATAAGTACCGGTGACACTGCGTGTGTATAAACACGTTCCAATTCCATATAACACAGGATAAGTCAAACCAACAGTGGAGTTTACCCTACAAACTTTTTATTTACAAGTGGGGTATACCCTATTCTAGAGTTAACTTGCAATATTTAATACACCCTTCCGCAAGTGGGAATTTTTTTGGTATTATTTTTCTTTTTTTTTCAAATTAAATATACACTTTCCGCTGGTGAAAAATATATAAAAATATAGTATATTTTTTGGTATATTATATTTTTGTTGCTTTTTAAATAAAATATACATTTTCCGATGTTGAAAAAATACTCACATTTTGGTATTTTTTGGTATATATTTTTGTATGCTTTTTTTCCTTTTTAAATAAAATATCCACTTTCCGTTGGTAAAAATACTAACATTTTGGTATTTTTAGTATATTTTTGGGTATATATATATATTTTTTTGTTCCTCTTGTTGCCTGTTGATTTATTATTTTTTATTTTTTTTATTTTGTGATTTCTTTGGTCTTCGTCCATTTGTGTCCGGCTCCGTAAAGAGCCTATTATGTCAGTGGACCAAAAGCAACAAGCGAAACATTGTCATTTCCTTTCAAAGGTCCGTCGTTCTTCCTTGTCAAGCACTCGCAGCTCCTCAGCGCCAAGCGACAAGTCTAAGTCTGGTAATAAGTTCGAATCAAATCCGTCCGCTGGTCTGTCCAAACCTCAAGTTAGTTATCAGCCTAAGCTCAAAGCAGAGAGTTTAGCAATTCCGCAGGACAGCGCCCGTATAACCAGACAGGAATCAAATAAAATCATAGCTCATTCCAAAATGGCGTCCAAAGAGTTCATTGCTGTGTCGGACAGGCTAGGCCAATTCGAAGCTAGATTTTCCAAGTCAGCCGAATCACTGTTTACGCTGCAGGTGCGCCGTGATCAAATCCGATCCTTATGGGAAAAAGTAGAGCTTTCGTTTGAACAAGGTTCCCAAACCCTTCTGCAAGACGGCGGTTCCATTGAAGACTTGCAAAGTATGCAAGCGAAATATGATAATTCATATTCCGCATAAAAATGATGCGTAGCTCAATTGGGCGAGAGTATGGACGCAGCATCCTCGAAGAATAAGCAACTACAATCATCTCTTCCATCCATCTCAAGAGGTTGTAGTCTTCCCCCGAACGATACAAAAGTGGAGACTTTCTGCGCTGGCCCACTTTCCGGGATCTTTTTACAGCAATTTAAATTAATAATTATAGATTGACCCCAGTCGAGAAACTATTCCACCTCAATGCTAAGACAAGCGGCGAGGTAAAGGGTATTGTTTCAAATCTCCATTGACAAATGACGGTTTCCACTCAGCGTGGCAGAATCTTTCGGAAAGATTCGAAAATAAGCGGCTGATAGTTAACAGTCAACTTAAAATCCTTTTTAGTCTACCGTCGGTGTCCCAAGAGTCTGGTAAGGCGCTAAAAGAGCTCCAGAGCACAATCCAGAGGTGCTTGACACCTTTTGAGCTAGCTAAGGTCAGCATCGAAAATTGGGATTGCTTGCTCGTATTCTTATGCTCATCAAGACTGCCGAAACTTACCCTGTCCTTGTGGGAACAGTCCCTCCACAATAAGTCCGATATTCCATCTTGGGTCGAATTTAACAATTATCTGACTGAGCGACATCGTACGCTGGAAGCGATAGAAGACATGAGGCCTATGAACGACCCGAGTCAATCCGATCGCAAGGATCTTAATAAGAACAAGTAAGAAGACTCTAGTCGGGAGAGCCCGACTAGGAGATACCCTTAACCCAGTTGCAATAAATAAACTAAATTTATAATTGACTTAGGTATACTGACTTAGCTTCAATCGATTAAGTTCGATATCTCCGGTGTTTTTTATTATTTTTGTTATCGATTGCATGTGTATATCGGAAGCTAGAATAGCTATCGATAATTTGAAGCAAACTTGTTCTGCTCATGGTAAAGGAAAACTTAAATACAAAATCTGAAGTCTCTAGCTCTTGTTGTCTCTGAGATCCACGCGTTCATACAGACGGACAGACAGACAGACAGACGGACAGACAGACAGACAGACAGACAGACAGACAGACAGACAGACAGATGGACAGACGGACAGACGGACAGACGGACATGGCTATATCGTCTCGGCTAATGATGCTGATCAAGAATATATATTTTTTATGGGGTCGGAGATGCTTCCTTCTGCCTGTTACATACTTTTGCACAAAACTATTATACCCTTATTTACCCATTTTATGGGTTAAGGGTATAATGATCAGGACGAGCTCAGGAATTGATTTCCGTCTGTCCGTCCGTCTGTCCGTCTGTCTGTTTCAATACGATTTCCGGCCAAACTGCTGAACCGATCTTGATGAAACTTTCACAGATTGCTTAGATCATGTCGGGTTTGTTCACTATTGAATTTCATCCCAATCGGAGCATTCTACGACATAGCCACCATACAAATTTTCCATATCAACACGATTACCGGCCAAACTGCTGAGCCGATCTTGATGAAACTTTCACAGATTGCTTAGATCATGTCGGGTTTGTTCACTATTGAATTTCATCCCAATCGGAGCATTCTACGACATAGCCACCATACAAATTTTCCATATCAACACGATTACCGGCCAAACTGCTGAGCCGATCTTGATGAAACTTTCACAGATTGCTTAGATCATGTCGGGTTTTGTTCACTATGAATTTTCATCCCGATCGGATCATTCTACGATATAGCCACCATACAAATTTACCATATCGTACTATCAATTGTTGTCTCTGTCGTGCACGTCAAGTACCTACATGTCAATATGTTGTTTTTGTCGAAAACGAACAAGTAAATGACGCTCAAGAGTAAAAATATTAGCGAAAAATTACCAACAACTGCACAGAAACATTAATAAGAGGGGGGAGCATTGATTTGGCTGTGTGAAGGGTATCATAGTCTTGGCATAGCAAAAATTTACTATTGGCCACTATGTTTTTTTTTTGTTTTCGCTTCTCAACTAATCGCTTTGTAACAATAAATGTACATACATTAAAACATATGTTTGCACTCGCACATACACACAACTTTTGTTTAACATTTTTTGTGCATTAACCTCTGATTGTTCGCTCGTTCGTTAACCTTTCTTCGCTCTTTGCTTGCGCTTGCATTTATTTGATACATTGGGTTGTCTATGCGTGCGCTCGCCCCAAATTTTTCCGCTTGTTCTTTTCATTTCCGCTTTGCTTACGGATCAAGCTTGGCTTGATCGTCTGTTCGTTTTTGTGCGCGCGAATTTTGTACAAAGGAAGGCGTGTTATGTAAAAAAAAGACCTTGCGAATATAAAACACGACTGTATGTTCTGTGTATCGAGAACAACAATAAGAGTCGAAACGTTGTTGCACCATGTTAGAGCATTAACAACTGAATATAACACACTTAGAGAATAAGCATCTTCGCTAAAGAGCAAGCTAACGAATGCGCACAAAGAATATTGCTTAAAAATATTACGACAATTAGCTCTAAAGTTAGAGACGGTAAGTGTTCGTCGTGATATTAAACTAACTATTCCCAAAAACCCTTATTTTCCAATTGAGTTTGATGAAAGTCAACTCCAGGATTTAAACGAGTCCAAGCCAACAATTGACTTTGATGAGTTAGAACAAGAGCGTTCTGATTCAGATAACACCGACAAAGAAATACAAAAACCAGCCATGACAGACACAGCCCATGCCGATAGGGCATATATGAGGGGGATATCCTCCTCCATCCCAGAATTAAACGGGAAAAAGTTAAATTTACAAAGATTCTTAACTTCGTTAAGACTGATAAACTTGACAAAAGTCACTTTTGAAGGTATAACCATAGAAGTAATCAAGTCCAAAATAATTGACTCGACCTTTTACAAAATACAGAACGAAACAACTATAGATGCAATAATAAAGAAATTTCAAGAATCTATTGTCGGCGAAACATCCGACGTTGTAAAAGCAAAAATGTCCAACGTATACCAGAAGGGTAAAACTGCTACGCAATTTACCAATGAAATTGATAATCAACGAAGATTGCTTGAATCTGCGTATATCGATGAATGATTGCCAGCAGAGCTTGCTGATAAGTTCAGCACAAAAGAAGCAATTAAAGTAATGACTAAAAACTGTGACCATTGTAAACTCAAAACAATATTGGAAGCAGGGACATTCACAACAATGAATAACGCTGTGAGTAAATACATAAACTGCAGTACTGAGATGACAGGATCTACCAATGCAATTTTAATTGCACAAAGAGGACACTCCAACCGAGGTAATTTGCGAGGAAATTATCGAGGTAGGAGCAACAACCAAGGATATAATTATAATAATTACAACAATTACAGTAATAACAATAACCGAAGACACGGAAATTTCCGAGGAAATAACCGTGGCCGTGGTAACTCCAACAGGGGATATCACAACAACCAAAATAAAAATTACCAAAATAATAATTATGGAAATAATTCGAACAACAGGCAAAATGGCAATGTCCGATATACCCAAAGTAGTTCGGAAAACCAGCAAGCCCCCTTAAATACTCCAAACCAATAAATTCAACAGTTCATATTATCAATCTGAGTCTTAATATTTTTATAAAATTACAAAATTAGTATACAACAAGTAAGAAGGCTCTAGTCGGGAGAGCCCGACTAGAAGATACCCTGAACCCAGTTGCAATAAATATATTTAATTTATATAAGACTTTGGTATACTGGCTTAGCTTCCATCGATTAAGTTCAATATCTCCGGTGTTTCTCAACCGATTTGGACGACATTTTCAGAAAAGTTCTATCATTATCCATTACTTCAACCCTCATTTTTAGATTTTCCAAATTCGATATTTTATTGTTATCGATATTATGTGTATATCGGAAACCAGAATAGTTATCGATAATCTGAAGCAAACTTGTTCTGCTCATGGTATAGGAGAACTTAAATACAAAATCAGAAGTCTCTAGCTCTTGTAGTCTCTGAGATCCACGCGTTCATATAGACGGACAGACGGTCAGACGGACAGACGGACAAACGGACAGACAGACGGACAGACGGACATGGCTATATCGTCTCGGCTGTTGATGCTGATCAAGAATATATATACTTTATAGGGTCGGAGATGCTTCCTTCTGCCTGTTACATACTTTTGCACAAAACCATTATACCCTTATTTACCCATTTTATGGGTAAAGGGTATAAAAATTAAGATTGAAAGACAATGAAACAACATACATAAAAAAATTATAGAATTCCTCAAAGTCAACAGACGGAAATAGTCAAGCAAGTCGTAAAGTTATTTAAAGATAATATTGTAGAACCTTCTGTATCTGAATACAATAGCCCTCTGCTTTTAGTACCAAAAAAATCATTACCTAATTCAAAGGATAAAAGATGGCGTTTAGTAATTGATTACCGCCAAATAAATAAGAAACTGTTACCTGACAAATTTCCACTTCCAAGAATAGATGATATTCTTGATCAATTAGGCCGAGCAAAATTTTTCTAGTGTTTAGATTTAATAACAGGATTCCATCAAATAGAACTTGAAGAAAATTCAAGAAATGTAACGTCATTTCAACGAGCAATGGCTCATATTGCTTCACGCGATTACCTTATGGTTTAAAAATAGCGCCTAATTCTTTTCAAAGAATGATGACAATTTCATTTTCTGGTCTTGAACCATCACAGGCATTCCTTTACATGGATGACCTAATTGTCTTCGGTTGTTCCGAACAACATATTATCAAAAACCTTAAAAACGTTTTCGATTCATGCAGAGAGAACAATCTAAAACTGCACCCAGACAAGTGCACATTTTTCATGCATGAAGTGACATTTCTAGGTCATAAGTGTACTGACAAAGGCATTCTCCCAGATGACAAAAAGTATGATGTCATTGAAAAATACCCAGTCCCTACGGACGCAGACAGTGCTAGACGATTCGTTGCATTTTGCAATTATTATAGACGTTTTATTAAAAATTTCGCTGAATATGCTCGCCCAATAACAAATTTAAGTAAAAAGGATGTCAAATTTGACTGGACACTTGAATGTCAACATGCCTTTGAATACTTAAAAAATAAATTAATGAGTCCTAAATTATTACAGTATCCAGATTTTAGCAAAGAATTTTGCATAATCACAGATGCAAGCAAAGTAGCTTGTGGAGCAGTTTTAACTCAAAACTACAATGATATTCAGCTTCCAGTTGCATATGCATCTCGTCCGTTCACTAAAGGTGAAAGTAATAAAAACACAACAGAGCAGGCATTTACAGCAATACACTGGGCAAGTATTCATTTGACTTGACTTGACTTAGAAAAATATGATTTTACGGTGGAATATATTAAGGGGAAAGATATTTATGTAGCCGATGCGTTATCAAGAATAACCATCAAAGAGCTTAAAAACATGCCAAAACAAATTTTAAAAGTCACTACTAGACAAGAGAAAAGACAGAAAATTTTCTGCGCAGGAGATGAAAAAGATATATAAATAGAGAATTTGCAAAACAAACCTCTAAATAAAGCTTCAAGGCCCAATGTATATGAAGTCACGAAAAATGACGATGTACAAAAAGAAGTGACCTTGCAAACGAAAGATATGCTGTGTTGCTTTAACACTGACAGAAACACCAATATATGTATGCTTTCGAAAGGGTAATTGTTGACACCATTGTGCATGAGTATCGCACCATAACCCACTGAGCTAGCGTCTGTATGCAGTTCCACCGGATATTGTGGATCGAAAATCATCAATACCGGGCTACGAGTCAGTGCAAAGATTATTTCCTTTCTCACTACTTCATGACATTCTTTCCAGTCAAAACTATTATTATCTTTAGATGTTAGACAAAATAGTGGCTTTCATGTTTCCGAGAATTTTGGCACAAATTGGCTAAAGTAGGATGCCAGTCCAATAAACTGTCTCAGCTGCGTGACCGTTTGCGGCGGTGACAATTCAACTAATGCCTGCAATTTTCGTGGATTGGGTCTAAGCTCACCCACCTCTACTTCGTACCCAGATACTCTATCTTTGATTTTAGAAATTTACATTTTTCGAAATTGAATGAAAATCCGGCTTGAATCAGGGTTTCTATTACTTTCTGCAGTCTTGAAATTGCCTCATCTTTACTTTCGGCTACAACTAATACATCATCTATGTAAACTACCACATACGAATACGAAAGTGGCCCCAAAGCCTTTATTATTGCTCGCTGAAACACCGACGGAGCGTTTTTTAAACCGAATGGCATTGCCAAAAACTCGAATTGCCCCTCTGGCGTAACAAAAGCTGTACGCTCTATCGATTCTGGGTGAACAGGTATTTGGTAGAATCCACTGGCCATGTCCAAGCAAGAAAAATACCTTCCCCCACGTAGCCTTGCAATTTGGTCTGAGATAAGAGGCAATGGGTACTAATCAGACATGGTGTTAGCGATAAGCTCCCTATAGTCGACGCATAGGCGATCAGTTCTGTTTTTCTTTCTTATCAATAAAATCGGACTCGCAAATGGGGAGCAGCTCGGTCGAATAATATTTGCCGCCAACAATTCGTTAATTTTTGATCGAACGGTTTGCTTTTCATCTACGCTAAGCCTATATGGTCGCCTTTGTACCGTTTTGTTTGCATCTATTAACCGAATTTCCAACTGCCCTGTATTGACACGACTCCTTGGCACTTCAGAGATAAAGTGTTCCATGTATGGTTTCAAAACGTTTATTAGACGGTTCTTGTCAGCTTTGTCTAGTTCTACATTTTCGTTTACGCAATCTTCATAAGTTTTGGGTTCGGTTACAACATTAACCAATTTCACTTAATAAATGCAGAACTTGTCTGACTCAATCGTCACTCCATAAACCTGACTTAAAATTTCCCTGCCTATCATTACATCGTGTTTCAAATATTTATCCATAACGACGTGAAATAACATTTCCAAAACATAATCATTAATGGTCACATTAGTCAAAATTTGCGTATCGCTACAAACAGAATCGTTTCCAATACCCTTAAGCATAACAACATTATGAAATCTTTTACCAGAAAATTTTCCAGCTGCATTTTCCTTAACGAGTGGACACTCGGCTCCAGAATCGAAACAAAACTCAACAGACTCACCAGAGTGTTGGAGCACACCTTTTGGTTCCACTACCGAACATACATTCACTCTCATTTCAGTGCTCTGACCATTTAAAGGGCACCCAGTAGAAATGTGTCCAGCTTTGCCACACTTGTAGCAGATTACGTTATACTTTTGCTCCTTCGATCTCATGTCCATGCCTCCAGCATATCCACTTCCCGATGCGTGCGATTCTCGATTTTTCTTCTGGCGGCAGTCTGCAATTTTGTGTCCCGCCTTTCCACAATAATGACAAGTGATGTTTGTCAACTTCTGTTTCTTCCTTTCTGGACCCATGGTAGATTCTGCGCTCAAAGTCTCTTGACGCTTCCCGATTTCGTACACCTGCAATTGTTGCTGCAACTCGCTTCGCGACTTGGTGTTTGTAGTGCACACCAGATTTTTCAGCCTGCTGTTCAATTGTGCAGTATGAGCGAGCACAACTGAAACCACTAATTCTTCGAGCTCCATACTATTCAATTTCGTCATTAACTCAGTGACGAGTCGGCTTGCAAACGATGACATGCACTCTCCAGTCCCTGGGCGTCCGTTTAGCATTTTTAGGAGAGTAGCTGTAGTTGTCTCTACGCCCACAAACCTTTGCTTAAATAGTTCCCTGAATTGAGCCCAAGTCATGCCGGGAAAACAGATTTGCGAAAGCCAAGGCGATGCACTGCCTTCCAAAGCTTTGCTGAGAGCAATCACGAGTGCACTACCCTCAAGTGGGTTTTCAATAAAATCACGTCGGCCGTCGTACTCCAAGCACATGCATCAGCGCCCGCAGCGTCGGGATTGTATTTTGGTAAAAACACCGTTTTTGATTCACGAGGCGCTGCATTTGCCAGTACTGTTCGCCGCAGCTCCAAAAAATTTCTATTTTGTTGCTCGAAAATTTGACGCCACTGAGAGTCAGGAGGATCCAATCCCACTTCTGATGTCGGAGTGTCGGTGGTATCAGTGTTTTTCTCACTTCGAGCAGCGAGCCCCGCGCCCTTTGTTGGTGCCATGCTTCAACTTCTTTTCGTTTTGTATTTCAATTCTAAATCGTGATGCGTCTGTTCGCTTTGACCATTCTATACTAACTGCGTGCTTCGATCAACACATAATGTGTGTACTCGTTCTTCCTTTTTTGCCTGGCAACGCCGCAACTTAAGAACTCTCTCTCTCTCTCTCGCATATTTTTCTTCTGTTTATGTACAGCCTGTACCATCAAAAAAAAGCAACATACCGACAACGCAAGGCACGGGTCACACTCAATGAGAGAATAAACAGTTAACTCTCTCACCGACTCTCGGTGATACAAGGGAACCACGACAAAAATAACGGTTGTTCTCTTTTCTTTATTCTTTTTGTTTACAATTTCGACACATACAATATTCTGCTTACTGTACTTAAATTCCTAACACAAAACTAACCATTCTCCGATATATATATCGGATATATATACATATATATATACATATGTATATAAGTTAACACCCGACACTCGGCCACACAACATTTCGAGTACCACTCGAAACTACCACTCGAACTCCGACCGACTTAACATTCTACAGCGTCAGCTTCGCATACTTTGTACATCAAACACAACAACACCCGCGGTCATTACTATGTTACTCCGACCCACTTAACATTCTACAGCGTCAGCTTAGCATACTTTGTACATCAAACACAACAACACCAGCGGTCATTACTATGTTGCAACCAAACGCCCACTTAACAACGGAAATGCGAAACGCTGAGTCGACGACCAAACAACAACTTCAACGATCGCCGACTTAAGCATTGCGGAACTATTAAACTCTGAGCCGGCGCAAGACGCTGGCTTTGCGAGCCATCGTTGTGCTTGACTGCAGCAGCTAGAGTTAGTTCTAATCTTGCTCCCGAGAAGCCTACACACTACACACAAACCATATTTTGATTCTAATAAATAAGAATAATTATAACGTAATTCAAGTCTACTCATTCCTTGAAGTCCTTCCTAACTTAGTGAGATGCTAAGGATCTTGTTAAGGTAGTAATGTTAGCGGCAGTCATCATGACTCGCCGTAACTGGCGCCCGAGCAGTATTCTGAAAAACGAAAAAAAATAATATACCCTTGAGTTACCTACTCCTGCAAGGGCATTCGTGTAAAAATAAAAAACAAAAAAAAAATAAAAATGTGAATAAAATGTGAATAAAATGTGAAAGTATGTGAAGTGAAGTGCCGTGCTGTTCTTGTTTGTGTCCCTCGCAAATACAAAAAAATCAAAATTAATTAAAAGTAAAATAAAACACAATTACACACTGCGGCAATTTTCTCACGCTCGTCGGGTGTCAAAATTTGCGAGTGCTAAAATATTGTGTCATTTAAAATAAAATAATAATTTAAATAAAAATAAAAAATATACAATTACACACTGCGGCAATTTGGCCACGCTCGTCGTGCATCAAAATTTGCGAGTGCGAAAATATTGTATCATTTAAAATAAAAAAATAATTTAAATAAAAATAAAAAATATTGTTTTGTAGCGGAGGATCCAAAATGATAAGTCGAAACCCGTAGTTTGTATGTAGTATGTCTTTATTGTGGATGTGAATATGTTGTAGTATGTTTGTGTTATATGTAGAACTTTTTTCTCCAAAGAATGTTGCACTTCTTGTGCGTAGAAGGGTTGGTTCAGGAATGTTAAGGAGAAAACTAAGACATGAGCACAGTGCTTGGGTGTTAAGCCTTTGTGGATGCTATGTTACATTAACATAAGGAGAGCAAACCACATTTTACAGTTATATCTTAGCTTAAGAACCATGGACATCAAACAATTTATGATTCATGGTTCTGGGACAGTTAGATGCCGGCCACGCATAATTCTGGCATAAACATCCTCCCCTCCTTGCAGTATTGCAAAAGGATCTACTGGCTGCAAGTCCCGGATAGAACCCAGCCAAATACTGAGTTTTGGGCCATTGGATAATTGTTGGTGCTGGGGAGGATTCCGTTAAGGATAATGTGAGGATACACATCCGCCCCGAGCGCCAAACACACCGTTGAAGGATGATACCAGCGTTCATCGGCCAGAACAATGCTCTTGAAGTTCTGGGCGTCAGCAATGATCGGCCTGATTGGAGTGCGTATGCCGAAGTCAGGATCCACATGGACTAAAACTTAACGGCTGAAGTCGGTCATCCTTGATCGCAGGAGCACCGTGCAGACGCCCTCCGCACCAACACGGGTGACGGATAGCCCAAAAGCCGTTGCCAGTGACGTGGTGATGCGGTTAGTGGTGCTGCACGGGTCGATCATTACCCGGATGTCGAACGTCTTCAGCCCAGTGTCAAGCTTGACGATGGCTGTCGGCAGGACACTCACAGCATTACGCTGCATTATCGATGTCAGCGATGTCTGGATGGACCTGGGATGAGCTGGCGACGGGTGTTTGGAGACCGCATATGCGGAGAACTTTTGGCCCTAGGCGAAGCTGCTCGCTCATGCCTTCCGGTTGGGTGGATGTTGTGGTGAGCCTCGCGGAAGTGGTTCTTATGGCAGACCTTGCACGTGCCGGCGCTGCGGCAGGATTGCCCGGAGTGCTGGTGGGCCAAGCAATTTGCTTACTTATTAATAAGTACTGCCCGGATGCGTTTTTCAGCCGTGAGTCGCAAGAACCTTTGGTACTTCCTCAGTGGATGCACTCCTCTGCACATCCTACACCGGAAGGAGTTGGTATTGATGGGATGGTCGTGGTACGTGGCCTTGTGCGACGGCATCTTGTAAAACTTCTGGAAGTAAAAGGAAGGATATAAGTATTTGTCGTCTGATCGTACTGAGTTGACAGATAACACGGAGGCACAGGACGATTGAACAAACGGTGTGGAGCTTTGGGATAGGACATCCCTCTTTACGTAGGATTGTGACGTCTGTAGCAACACTGGCTCTGATACTTTAGGGAAAAATGCCGATTTTGACCTTGACGGACAAAAAAACGCTTCTTGCCTTGACCCAGATGATAAGCTTGTCGCTGCTGTCGAAGCTGGTGGTGCGGCGTACAAGGGAACTTCTTGATTTATTTCTGATTTAGACTCCGTTCCTGTAGTCAGTTGTGGAGTGAAAAGCATAGAATAGAGGGGCTGTGAGGAGCCGAATAAGGAATATTCCTGAATAGCCACTGATGAGGCTGTAGTAGTTGGCTCAACATATAGGGGGAATTCCTGCGTTGGAGCTTGAGAGACGCTTAGTTTTTGGGTTTGCGGCACTGGAACATCCTCCACCTCCCAAAATTTGGAAATGCGATGGTCTAGCTGCATCCCGTCGCTGGTCGAAATTCTTGCGAAGAACGATGAAACTGCGGCACAATCTTTGAAAGCGGACCGGTGAGAATCCATCCAAAAATGGTTTCTTGCCCAAGGAGCGAGCCGCAAAGGTTAGGAAGAGAGCCGCTTAAAATTACAGACGGAAGGATATCCGCGCCAATAAGAACATCAATCGGCGAACTCTGATGGAAAGTCGGATCGGCCAGCTCAATGGCTGGGATGCTCCTCAGGGAACTTTAAGGAACCGATATGGCGGGCAAGTTGCCGGCCTACTGAGGAAGAACGAACGCCGAAGCTTCTATATGAAGACTTGGTTTTGTAGGAGAGCCTATAGTAAAATAGCATAACTTTTGCGCTTGGGCTGCAACTGTCTGATTTAGCCCAGAAACTTGAGCTTGCATGGATTCGAATGGCAGCTTAATCTGTCGGAATAATCGCTCAGAGATAAACGTAGCCTCTGAGCCTGAATCGATTAGAGCTCGAGCGGTATACGTAGCTCCCCGATGGCATACGTTAATGACCGCCGTGCCGAGTAGGACACTCGTTAAATACGTTTGGACATTTGCTGCTGGTTGTAGGGTAGTGGACTGTATATTATTGGAATGAAGGGTAGCGGACTGAATGTTGGAATTGGAATTTGCTATGCAATCTGTATTGGAATTGACCGGACCACTGTCGCCTCGATGTAGTAAAGTGTTGTGCCGCCCTTTGCATGTAAAACAATTGTGCGCACTCGTACACTCTCGTAACTGGTGCCCTCTTGCAAAACAATTCAAGCAGAGTTTTTTTTTTTGCTTGATGTAAGATGCCCGCTCATTAACGGGCATCTGTAGAAAACGAGGGCACAGACGGACTGGGTGGTTCTCTTTGGAGCATAAGTCGCAAGTCTTACTTTTCGGAATAACATGCGCTTCGAAAGAATTTACCCTCTTAGGGGCTTGGTTGTTCCGAGAAATAGAAGCTGAGGAATTGTGGGGCGTGGAAGTGGGTTTCACGTCCTCAATAGCTTCGAGCGTGCGATAGCGTTCGTTGAGGAACGCACTTAAGTCATGCCACGCCGGAATTCCTGATTTGTTGGAAATGGACTGTTCCCACAAGGAAAGTGTGAGTTTTGGCAGCTTTGACGAACACAGAAAGACTAGAATACAATCTGCAATCGGGGAAGACGCGTCGATATTGGAATGATCTAGCGCCGTCAAGCATCGTTGGATGGTACTTTGGAGCTCCTTGATTGCTGCACCAGATTCGTGGTTAACCGGGGACAGGTTAAACAAAATTTTTAGTTGGCTGGTGACAATCAGCCTCTTATTCTCGAAGTGCTCGCAAAGTGCTGCCCACGCAGTCGCAAAACCATCGTTGGTAAGCGGGAATTTGGCGATTATATCATTGGCCTCACCCGCTGTCTTGGAGTTGAGATGGTACAATTTCTCAACCGGAGTCAACCTCGGATTGTTGACATAAATTGCGGAAAACAGATCGCGGAACGTCGGCCAGCGCAGGTAGTCCCCTTGGAATACCTCTGTGTCACACGGAGGGAGGCGACAACCCCCGAACAAGGGCATAGGAGTGGGTATTTCGACCCTTTCGGATGCGGTCGCACCCTTTATCGCCCCCTTCAAGCGTGAAAGGCACCTTTCATACACGGTGTAGCAGTGTTCATATTTCGCCTCCAAGGCAGAAATATCTTCATCGGCGCCTTCCTGTCTGAGTGCTTTGGAACACACTTCATACTCTATCTCGAGCTTTTCGAAAAAAAACTTGCAGGCGGTCGTGGCAAATCTCGAAGGTAAAAATATTATCTTCGTCAGATGCGGGAGCAATAACGCGAGATTCAAACTGGATAAGTTTGTCAGATGCGGAAATAAAAGTAACTAACGACATGGTTGGATTTTTCTTTACGGATCTGGTTTTTACCGGACTACGTTCAGGATGCACTACCTTTGCTTTGGATTGTAGTGTGCTCGGAAATCGCGATGCCGTTGAAGCTGGCGAAGGAAGAAGTTCCTTTTTAACACGGCTGGTAGGATTAAATTTTTTCTTGTCACTCTGCTGAGGTGCTTTTTTATGAAGACCAGAAGCTTGTGACCCTGATGGAGCGGACGAAGTAGAATGGCGACGTGCAACTTGGGAGACTGTAGGATTTCGTGTAAGTTTCTTTGGATTTTTATTGGTCTCTTTGGACCCTGCGGACATGCTATGCTCCCAAATTTATAAGAATGAGATTGTGTGCCAAATTAACTGGAATGTTAGGTGGGCCACGACAATATCAAAAGGAAACGGATTTATGGAAACAAATACTTTGTGTCCCAAAAACTGTTAGTGGAACACCGGAGAGTGGTACTGACAGATAAACGATATAAAAGCAAAGTTGGGAGCAATTCTTTATATAAATTATAATAATTTTTATTTAATATGATAGATGAAACAAATATTCAAAATATTCTTATACTAATAAAAAAAAAATTATTCATTTATTATGCCCTTTTTTTAATTTTTTTTTTTTTTTTTTTTTTTGTTCTATTTTGTTGTTTTAAGTATTACTTTTTTCAGCAGCCAGCGTAGAAAAACTAATGTGTCTGTCTGTAAGCGCTTGTGTATGTTCATATGTATGTATGCTCCACAGGTGGCGGATTGCCGGCGGCTGCTATAATTTTGGTTTATTTATGTGTTAAATAATATGTTTGCTCAGAATGGTTTTGCAAACGACTGTTTTATTAATCGTCGGACAATGTAATAAGTACATTTAGTTGTACTCTGGCGGGATTCGCACTTCTGTTTGTATGAAGGTTCATGCAGACATACATACATAAGGAAATATATGTAGTTTGGATAATCTTAAAAGTAGTTTGTAGGAGTGACATGAATAATATTAAGGATGAAATATTATTCTGTAGTTGTGGAATGGATTTACTGAATAATATTTAGGACAAAATATTATTCAGTCGTGGTAGATGTGTATGCATGTATGTATTTTTGCTTTGCAAAGAACAATGGAATTGGCACTAGTAAGTACCGGCATATGCTAATAAATATATTCAACTATATTTGAGTTTTAACATATGATGTTATATGTAGGATATTTGTGCGGACTTGGAAAATTGTTCACAGTTTTTTTTTTTGGACAGATCGGAATTACATACATGCAACATATATAGATGGAATTATATGTATGTTGCAATATGGCGGACTTGGGATGCCGGTATGTACGAACAATTTTTACACAGTTGAAAATAGAATATTAATGTGTATTACTTATCTTTTTTCACCAAGGAACTAGCTGGGGCGAGTGCAGAAGGATATCCGGCTCGAAGGACCAATGTTTTGTAGCGGAGGATCCAAAATGATAAGTCGAAACCCGTAGTTTGTGTGTAGTATGTCTTTATTGTGGATGTGAATATGTTGTAGTATGTTTGTGTTATATGTAGAACTTTTTTCTCCAAAGAATGTTGCACTTCTTGTGCGTAGAAGGGTTGGTTCAGGAATGTTAAGGAGAAAACTAAGACATGAGCACAGTGCTTGGATGTTAAGCCTTTGTGGATGCTATGTTACATTAACATAAGGAGAGCAAACCACATTTTACAGTTATATCTTAGCTTAAGAACCATGAACATCAAACAATTTATGATTCATGGTTCTGGGACAGTTAGATGCCGGCCACGCATAATTCTGGCATAAACAAATATACAATTACACACTGCGGAAATTTGGCCACGCTCGTCGTGCATCAAAATTTGCGAGTGCAATTGATTGTTATTATAAAATTAAGATAAAACAATACCCACCGCGGCAATTAACATACGTTGCGTTATATTTGCGGGTGCAAAAAGTTGTTAAGAAAGAAGCTAAAACATGAGCCTAAATGGTTCTATTATTAAGTATAGCGTGTGGCAATCTAATAGATTGTGTGAGAATCCGTACCATAAGTAGGCCAACAGCCAAAAAGGACAACTACGGACCACCGCGCCCAGTGCTGAAAAAAATAATTTTTTAACAAAAAGTAACAAAAAAATAATAAGATTCTTTTGTGAAAAAACAAGCGAGCGAGGCGTACAGAGACGGCGCGGCCAACACTGAACTATTTTTCCATTTATTTATTAAAATTTTTGGCAATATTACTAATAATTTTTTTTTCCTTCCCCAATAGAACACTACACTTAAAAATTATCAGATAAAGACACTCAATACATTGACATACTAGGATAATCAACATACAATTACAATAAGATAATCAACACAATTCACAAAGACAAGGAAGGGGTAAGTGAAACGTTTTCGATTATTTCCTTTTGCGAAATTTAACAAGTCTCAAATCTGAAAGAGGGGTAAGAGAAAAATATTTTGCAGGAAAAACAATATAAATTTTGTAATTAATCTTAACAAATCCCTTAAAACCTTTTAACCTTATACGATCCTATTTAAACATCAGATAAAATTGAAAATTTAAATTAAACAAAGTCAGATTATTTCAATTGAAAATTTTACAATGTGGAAGAAATTAAAGATACTCTGAACAAGTTTGACGATTCGCTCAAGGCCCTTCTTAACCAAGTGATGGGGGTCAAAGATGATGTTAGGAAGATAGGTAATAGAGTCCTTACGTTAGAGACGGATAATGAAGAACGTAACCCGGTTGCGAATCAGCCCACACCATTGGTTCGTGCACGCAACGAATATGAGTTGAAAGAAACTTATACCCTGCCGGATTGTGTTAAGGAGCTTCAGTCGTTTGAGGGAATTCAGAACAATATGTGTCCTGGGTTAACAGGGCACAATCAATTCTAAATGATTATGAAATCGTGAGGGATACACCTCTTTTCAGGTCAATTGTCTTACAAATTAGAAAAAAAAAATCAGGGGAAGTGCCGACTTAGCACTCGGCTCATACAGCGTAAGGGACGACGATTGGTCGGAGATTAAGAGAGTACTTAGAAGAATTTTATATGGAAGTCAATAATCACTTTTCTTTGATATTAAATAAGTTAAAGGGAGGAGCCCATACTCCTGATGTAGTCAATGCCTTGGTCGAAACACATAGGGATAAGGCATTGGATGTTTTCATAAGGGGCTTAGATGGCGACATTTCGAAACTCTTGGTTATTCGTAATCCAAAGAACTTGCCAGAGGCATACTCTTTTTGCTTGGAATTGCAAAATGTGTCATTCAGGGGAAATTTAAAACAGGCCACACACAACATTAAGTTAACGCCGCAAGTTTTTTCTCAACCATACCGCCCAGCTAGCGTTCCTCGATTCCAATCTTACTCAGCACAGTCAACATCGGTTCCACAAAATAATGGAGTAGCCAGGAGCCAACAATTCGTACCAAGATTCAATGGACCCCAACCTGCCATTAAAATGGAGTCAAATAGGTCAGGCCAGTCTTATCAAACTGGTTATAGTATTCGATCGGACGACGCATCGGCAAAGAGAGGGCCAAATAATCAACCTTCGAATCCTTTTAAGAAGGCACAAAGATTATTCCAATGTCGACAACTGTGCCTTCTCTTGGTTCAAGTGTACCTTCTCAAGAGTCAGGCCAGGAGTCACATTACGAGCAAGATTGTTTAAACAATGAAGCAACGCAACATCAGGTCATGTTACAAGAAGAAAATCAAGTGGTTTTAGGAAACGAAAGTCATGACGCTGACGACGGGGAGTCAAATTTTATGAATTAATTATTAATTATCTATCAGATGCTTTTTAAGTTGATCGATTTTCTCATTTGGTTCAAAAGTTATGATTTTTGCAACGAAAAAACTCAAATGGCGCCACTGTGCGACGCCTCTCTAGTGTACCATACTTAGAGTATGGAACCAAGGACGGGGTTAAGTTACATTTTTTAATAGATACCGGCGCTAATAAAAGTTCTATAACCCCTAAAATAGCCGTCGGTTGCACTTCACTTCCCAAACCCTTCTTCGTTCAGTCCGCCACAGGCAGCGTAAGAATTACGCACCAACTTGTTGGCAAATTTTTTGAATATGCCGGCAATGACACAACTCTTACTTTTTTCGAACCCCCTAGTTAAAGATCTTTTGATGGTATTATCGGTGATGACACTCTAAAAAATTTAAAAGCAGTAATCGGCAGAGAAAAGGATCTTTTAACAATAGCTCCAGGTGTTAAACTACCTATGTTGGCCAAAAATTCTTTAAACGTTCATTCAGTAATTGATACTGGTCATTCTGGGCATGTAAATTCAACTTTAAACACACTACTCGAAGAATTTTCAGAAATTTTCAAACCAATTCCTCAAGCAGAATCAGTGAACACTGTCGTTAAGGCAGATATTCGCACTAGCACTCAGGATCCAATTTACACTAAAAGTTATCCGTACCCAGCTCATATGAGGAAGGTAGTGGAAGAACAGGTGGAAGAACTCCTACGAGAAGGAATAATCAGACCTTCTCGAAGTCCTTATAACTCTCCGTTATGGGTGGTGCCTAAAAAACCAAAACCTAACGGAGAGGTACAACACAGATTAGTCATCGACTTCAAACGGTTAAACACGGTTACCATATCCGACACATACCCAATTCCCGACATTAATTTCACTTTAGCAAGCCTCGATAAAGCTAAATACTTCACCACACTCGATTTGACATCGGGGTTCCATCAGATTCATATGAAAGAAACTGATATCCCTAAGACTGCATTCTCTACTTTGAATGGAAAATACGAGTTCTTACGTCTTCCGTTCGGATTAAAGAACGCTCCAGCAATTTTCCAACGCATGATCGACGATGTGTTGAGAGGACATATTGGTAATATCTGTTATGTATACATCGACGATATAATTGTTTTTAGTCAAGATTTGGCAGTCATTGGACTAACCTTCGATTGGTCTTCGAAAGATTACAAAAAGCTAATCTTCGAGTTAACTTGGGTAAAACTCATTTTTTATCAACCAAGGTTGAATTTTTGGGTTATGTCGTCACGGGTGAAGGAATTAAGGCAGATAATAAAAAGGTAGAAGCTATTAATAAAATGAAACCTCCCAGCAATGTTAAAGAACTGAAAAGATTTTTAGGTATGACTTCCTACTACAGGAAATTTATACAAGATTATGCAAATGTAGCCAAACCTCTAACGAATCTTACAAGAGGTAAATACGCTAAGATTAAAGCAAATCATTCCACTAAAGTTCCAGTTGAGTTAGATGAAAAAGCTTTACAAGCCTTTGAAAACTTAAAAATCATCCTTTCTTCATCGGAGGTGTTAGCTTTCCCAAATTTCAACATTCCTTTCCATTTGACAACGGACGCGTCAAATTATGCAATAGGGGCAGTTCTCTCTCAAATAGAAGAAAACTACGCTACAATCGAGAAAGAAATGTTAGCAATAGTATGGGCATTAGACAACCTTCGTTCTTATTTGTATGGTGCGGGTTCTATCAAAATTTATACGGATCACCAACCTTTAACATTCGCGTTAGGTAATAGGAATTTCAATGCTAAATTAAAGCGTTGGAAGTCTCGGATAGAGGAATATAATTGTGAATTGTTGTATAAACCAGGAAAGTCGAACGTGGTTGCTGATGCTCTTTCACGCATCACGACACAAGTTAACCATTTGGGTTCCAATACAGCTACGGCTTCCGAATATGGTTCGGACTCCGAAAACACTGTCCATAGCGCGTTTCAAGACGCATCAGCGTTGATTCCTCACGTTGAAGTTCCTATCAACGTGTTCCGGAATCAATTAATATTTGATCAAGACCGTTCAGATTACTTATGCGAACACCCGCACACAGGTTTTGTTAGACATTTGATTCCTATTATTCAACAAGAGCTATCGAACTTAAACATTTCTTTACAGAAATATTTAAAGCCTTCGATCATTAATGGAATCAAGATACCCGAATCTTACTTACATTTTTTTCAGTCAAATTGCTTCGAAAATTTTAAACTTTTTAAAATTAGAATTACTCAGCGTTTAGTTACGGATTTGTCCGACGCGGACGTAATTTGTGAGGTTATTGACAAAGAACATCGTATGGCCCACAGAGGATCAAAAGAAGTTCGTTTACAAATCTTGGAAAGATTTTATTTCCCCAAATGAACAAGCATCATTCGGGCCCAAGTGTCTTCTTGCGAGTGTTGCAAACTTTTCAAATACGATAGACATCCAAATAAACCAGCTCTTCAACCAACTCCAATTCATGATTTACCAAGTGAAATTCTTCACATCGACGTTTTTACATTAGGTAAGAAGTTTTATCTGAGTTGCATAGACAAATTTACTAAATTTGCCAAACTTTTTCACTTAGAATCTAAATCAGCGGTCCATTTGCGAGAAGCATTGTTAGAGACATTACACTATTTTACGGTACCAAAGATAATAGTATCAGACAACGAGAGGGGCCTCCTGTGTCCGACTGTCTTAAATTATTTAAAGACCCTTGATATACAGTTGTATTACACCCCGACTCAAAAGAGCGAAGTTAATGGTCAGGTTGAGAAATTCCATTCCACCTTTTTAGAAATTTTTAGATGTTTGAAAAGTGAATACCCTAATTTTAAAGACAGCGAAATAGTCCTTATTTCAGTGGATAGATACAATAATTCTGTTCATTCAGTGACTAAAAGGAAACCTGTTGATGTATTTTTCAATCGAACATCCAGAATCAATTACCAAGGCCTAGCTAATTTTAAAGAAAAAACTCTTGAAGATATTAGGGGATTGATACAGTTCAAACAAACAACAACTAACCTTGCGCGTAACAAAAATAGGGATGAACCAATATCTTATAATCAGGACGACAAACTCTTCGTCGCAAATAAACAAATTAAGACAAGAATAAAACAAAGATACAAACCGGAAATAGTCCAAGAGGATAGGAAAGTGACAATCAAAACTAGGTCAGGAAAAACCTTTCATAAATCAGATTTGAGAAATTGATTCAAACGAATGAAAAAACCTTTCACAATTTACCACTAACCATTTATTTTTCCAACCATCTTTCTAATAATAATTATTGTTAATTATTTAATAAAAAATAAAAATAAAAAAAAATATATTATAAAAAAATATTTATAAAAAAAAAAAATAATAATATAAAAAAATATATTTTTAATCATTTATCACGTAAAACCAAAATACACTTTAAATTTAAGTCTATTCTTGTTTAAAATTACATATACACATACCCAAGGTCATTTTAATTCCATATAAGAAACACGTTACACTAGCAATTATTTTCCAATGAGCAAGGTTGCTTCATTTATAGTAATTTTAGCCATTAATTCATTAATTTCATTTATTATTCTTACCTGTGTTGTATCGAAAATTTTTTTTTTCTCAAAACACATGGCTTATTGCCTTAGGTTTAATCATTATACTCGATACCGAAGGTAAAGAGTATATTGGGTTTGTGCAATGTCCGTCATGGTGTCCGTCCGTCTGTCCGTCTGTCCGTCTGTATGTTCGCAACTTTTTTCCACACCCTTCAAGCTAGAGACTTGAAACGTTCCAATTCTCTTTATCCTTGGGATAGTAAATTAAAGTGTCAAGATGGGGGTTCTACGAAAACTGGGGGGCTGGCAAATCGATAAATTCGATAACTCAAAACCGATAAGTCCTCATATTTCGCACATCCTTACAGCTAGAACTACCAAATTTGGTGGGCAGATAGCTACTAGCAACCCCCAAAAAACTGCATCAAAATTTTGGAGCCACGCCCACCCATTCCGCCCCCAGCCCCCCCGCAATTTAAAGTCAAAAAAGCGTATATCTCCCACAGTTTTTGAGCTAGAGCCACCAAATTTTGTGCCAAGATAGGTGATGATGACCCCCCAAAAACTGCATCAAAAGTTTGGATGCCACGCCCACCGATACTGCTCTAGCCGCCCCCATCCACCCCAACGCTTCGTCAAAAACGGGAATGCGTGTATCTATCAGAGTTGTGGAGCTAGAGCCTCCAAATTTGGTAGAAAGCTAGCTGGTAACGACCCCCAAAAAACTGCATCAAAATTTTGGAGCCACGCCCACCCATTCCGCCCCCAGCCCCCCCGCATTTTGAAATCAGAAATGGCTATATCTCCCACAGTTTTTGAGCTAGAGCCACCAAATTTGGTGCCAAGATAGGTGATGATGACCCCCCAAAAACCGCATCAAAAGTTTGGATGCCACGCCCACCAATACCACCCTAGCCGCCCCCATCCACCCCAACGCTTCGTCAAAAACGGGAATGCGTGTATCTTCCAGAGTTGTGGAGCTAGAGCCACCAAATTTGGCAGGAAGATAGCTTGCAACGACCCCCGAAAAACTGCATCAAAGTTTTGGAGCCAAGCGCACCCCTTCCACCCCCCTTTCCCCACCTTTTACAAACTTTGAGCTACAGTCACCAAATTTTGTATGAAGATAGCAATTGACATTCCACATAGATCTGCATAAAAAATTTGGATGCCACGCCCACCCATACCGCCCCCAGCCCCCCTTTCCCCACTTTATACAAACTTCGAGCTAGAGTCACCAAACTTGGTATGAAGATAGCAATTGACATCCCACATGGATCGGCAGCAAAAATTTGAATGCCACGCCCACCCATACCGCCCCAAGCCCCATAGCCCCCCTTTCACCACCTTTTACATGCTTCGAGCTAGAGTCACCAAATTTGGTATGAAGGTAGCATTTGATATTCCACAAGGATCTGCAGCAAAAATTTGGATGCCACTCCCAACCAAACCGCCCCCAGCCCCATAGCCCCCCTCTCCCCACCTTATGCAAACTTTGAGCTAGAGTCACCAAATTTGGTATGAAGGTAGCATTTGACATTCCACAAGGATCTGCAGCAAAAATTTGGATGCCACGCCCAACCATACCGCCCCCAGTCCCCCTTTCCCCACTTTTACAAACTTTGAGCTAGAGTCACCAAATTTGTTATGAAGATAGCAATTGACATTCCACAAAGATCTGCATCAAAAATTTGGATGCAATTCCACCCATACCGCCCCCAGCCCCCCTTTCCCCACTTTATACAAACTTTGAGCTAGAGTCACCAAATTTGGTATGAAGGTAGCATTTGACATTCCACAAGGTTCTGCAGCAAAAATTTGAATGCCACGCCCAACCATACCGCCCCCAGCCCCTCTTTCCGCGCTTTTACAAACTTTGAGCTAGAGTCACCAAATTTGTTATGAAGATAGCAATTGACATTCCACAAAGATCTGCATCAAAAATTTGGATGCAATTCCACCCATACCGCCCCCAGCCCCCCTTTCCCCACTTGATACAAACTTCGAGCTAGAGTCACCAAATTTGGTATGAAGAAAGCAATTAACATCCCACATGGATGGGCATCAAAATTTTTAATACTGGTATCGAGTATACCGCAGTCGGTTGCGTCCGACTGCAACGTTTCCACTTGTTTTATTATACTGTTAATTCAAAAACTTTTTACGCACTATCTCATAAGCATTCTTCTGGTGCAAGAAATCATCGCTGTGCACATTTTCAAATATGAAATTTGATAGCTTCCATTATCGCTGCAATCTTATACTTCATTTGGCGGAAACTTACATCTACGAAGGGCATTCCCAAGACGACTGCTTTGGCTCTGGATCTTCCATCCCAGACCACTACTGAGGAGTCAAAGGTCTAGGGGATCTGCGGGACGCAGATCTTGCGGCTGGGAGGAGTTAACACCCGACACTCGGCCACACAACATTTCGAGTACCACTCGAAACTACCACTCGAACTCCGACCGACTTAACATTCTACAGCGTCAGCTTCGCATACTTTGTACATCAAACACAACAACACCAGCGGTCATTACTATGTTACTCCGACCTACTTAACATTCTACAGCGTCAGCTTAGCATACTTTGTACATCAAACACAACAACACCAGCGGTCATTACTATGTTGCAACCAAACGCCCACTTAACAACGGAAATGCGAAACGCTGAGTCGACGACCAAACAACAACTTCAACGATCGCCGACTTAAGCATTGCGGAACTATTAAACGCTGAGCCGGCGCAAGACGCTGGCTTTGCGAGCCATCGTTATGCTTGACTGCAGCAGCTAGAGTTAGTTCTAATCTTGCTCCCGAGAAGCCTACACACTACACACAAACCATATTTTGATTCTAATAAATAAGAATAATTATAACGTAATTCAAGTCTACTCATTCCTTGAAGTCCTTCCTAACTTAGTGAGATGCTAAGGATCTTGTTAAGGTAGTAATGTTAGCGGCAGTCATCATGACTCGCCGTAACTTATATATTAATATTAAATACACTTTTATGAAAAAGTTTTTTTTTTTCAAACATATAAACAATATAATCAATTAATATATATATATACATAAAATAGATAAAAAAAAATATAAAAAAATAACTGCATAGTATTACGTTATTTTTCAAATGAGGGAGATGTAGTACACAAGTTAACACCCTGCATGTCAAAGTCTCGACAAGTATGCAGACAGCCAAGACACAACAACAACTTGGCTGACGAGACTCAACAACAACAACACAAGCAGTCACCATATCACGCGCAGACACAGGTTGCGCAAGAAGCCACGAGCGCTGACCAAACATCAGCAGCGGCTCACCGTGGGACAGGCGGATGCAACCGGACACCCTCATACTGCAACGCTCTACAGGTGCGAACGGCAGAGGGCACAGAGGAGAAGCCACGTGCGCTGAGTGCGCACTCTAGAGGCCAGCGACCGTGGGACCAACAACGACGGCGGTATCGACGGCAGCGGAAGCATAAGCAGAGACGCCGGCAGAGCGTAGGTTAAGTGGTAAATTATAAGTCAATTTGTAATTAGTTCTTAAACAACATCTCAAGAATAAAGTTGTTTTTTTTATTATATTAATTTTCTAATTATTTAATTGGCTCCCGAGCAGGGACCGCGAAGAATAAAAAGTTTACGCGTCGAAAAATAGAGTACCTAGAAAAAAAATAGCTACTGTTCGCGAAGCGCATAAAGTGACCAAGTGAACGCGACCAAGTATAAAGCAATCAAACCCAAAGATTGCAAATATACAGTGAACTAAACTTTCTTCACGGTTCCATAAAGAAACCAGATTGCTGATACCCTATAGTGTCCGTCCGTAGGGTACCGCGGAATTGTGTGTAAGCTGCAGGATCCTGAGTAACTATACTCCACCGAGGGAATAGACGAAAGAGATAAATCCGGGCCACCGTCGCGGGAATCACCAATGATTAAAATACTACTGTAAGCGTATACTTTAAGATAAAATTGTCAATATACAAGAAAAATCATAACGAGAAAACAAGAATTTAGGCATATGAATGCCAATCAAGAAAAAATACAAAAACGTTCAAGAAATAATTAAAAGCGAATTTAAAGTAAAGTAAATAAAGTGAAATATTTTTTCTCAAGCTAAAAATAAATAGATACAACAATTTTTTGTTTAAGCTAAAATTTGAAAAAACTTAAATATAAGGAATATTTTCTCTAATAGAATCATAAAAAAAAGGAACTTAAAACATAGAATAAAAAAACAAAAATCTTTTCACCAATTGAAAATAAGAAAAAAATAACTCTTATACCATACCATAAAAAAAAAATTACATAATTCTCTCTTGCTTTTGTTAGGAAACCGACAGCAAAATTTCCTCTCCCACACCACAACATTCAAACTTTTCGCAAGCTATTACTCAGCTAGGCAAAGCATTTTCCAAATTAAAAATGCCTGACGATAATATCATGAACGACAACCCCCCAACTACGCCCAGTAGCTCTTTGGGGACAACACCTATCGAAACGACAGTAGAAAAATACATTAGGAAGATACTAACAGAAAAAGGCAAGGAATTATTCCAATTAAATGCTGATTCTAAAATACTGACCAACCAGACTATAGCACCAGAATATGCGGGCAGAATTAACGACTTAGACAAACTTCCGGACATTGTAAGAATACTAAAAGAATTTTCTGGAAACAAAACCGAGTTTACCTCATGGCGCAAAAGCGTAGATAGAGTGTTTGAAGTCTACTCCGCACACCAAGGCACCCCGAAACATTACGGGATCTTATTGGTTGTACGTAGTAAGATAGTGGGAGAAGCCGATGCCGTACTTGAGGCATATAATACCCCATTGAATTGGAAAGCAATTGCACAGTGTCTTACAGATCATTTTGCAGACCGCAGAGATCTAAAGACGCTTGAATACCAATTATACACCCTTAGCCAACGCGGCAAATCCATCGACGAATTTTACCAGACGGTTTACTATCATCTGTCTTTAATTCTGAATCAAATAAACAACCATGATTCATCGTCAGAAACATTGAGAGCCCTCACAAAGATCTACAGGACAAAGCCCTGGATACTTTCATAAGAGGACTCATGGGGATTTACCCCGATTGCTCGCCATCAAAGAGCCGACTGATCTAAAACACGCCCTTCACCTGTGTCGACTTATCGAAAATCAATCCATCAGAAATAACGTAAACCCTAACAAAATTCCTTTGCTACCACCAAGGAACATTCAGCAACCTCAAAGATTCAATAATCAACACGTATTCCGATCTAACATCCCTCAAGCTGTATCTAGAAACAATTTTAATCCAAATCTATATTATCCACCAAAACCCACTTTTAATTCACAACCACCCAGTTTCGCCCCAAGACAAATGTACCAACAGCCACAACAATTCTTTAATGTACCACTAAGGCCATCAGCCCCTAAACCACAACCACCTCCACAACCGATGGAAATTGATTCGTCTATCAGGACAAAAAACATCAACTACATGAACAGACCAGACAACAACCAGTTCGCTGGAAAAAGACCACTATCTTCAAGGGCAGATCAAATGCCAAACAAATTCCAAAGACAATTCCACATAAATACTGAAGAAACATTAGGGCAGGTCGCGGACGATCAATTTGACGGCGAAGCTACCCTATGCCCGAAATAGGAGACATCATAGCCCAGTTAGGGGACAATAAATTTTTCACGGTCCTCGACCTAAAAAGCGGTTTTCATCAAATCCCTCTAAAAGAAACGGACATAGAGAAGACAGCATTTGCGGTCAATGGCGGGAAATACGAATTCATTAGACTACCATTCGGTCTCAAGAATTCTCACTCAATCTTCCAAAGAGCCCTAGATGATATCTTAAGGGATCATGTCGGTAAAATATGCTATGTCTACATCGATGACATTATCGTCTTTAGTAAAACCGAAAACGAACATGCTCATCACTTGAAACAAGTCTTCACGACTTTACAGAACGCAAATATGAAAGTCCAGATGGATAAGTGCGAATTTTTTAAAAAAGAAGTCAATTTTCTAGGCTTCACTATTTCGGATCATGGTGTAAAAACCAATCCACAGAAGGTCCAAGCAATTTCAAAGTTTCCCATACCCAAAACACTCAAAGAGCTGAGATCATTTTTAGGCCTATCAGTTTACTACCGCAGATTTATAAGAGACTACGCGAAACTAGCAAAACCACTCACTATCTTACTAAGAGGCGAAGGAGGTCGAATTTCAAGCCAAGCATCAGATAAAGTCCTAGTAAATATGAATGAACAAGCAATAGAGACTTTTAACAAAATTAAACGATCACTTAGTTCCACTGACGTTATTCTAAAGTACCCGAATTTCAATAAAGAATTTCACTTAACAACTGACGCTTCAAATTATGCAATAGGAGCTGTCCTAGAAACAGAAGGTAAACCTATTACTTTCATATCTCGCACTTTATCAAAAACAGAGGAAAATTACGCGACAAATGAAAAATAAATGCTCGCAATAGTTTGGGCTCTACAAAGCCTCCGAATATACCTTTACGGTACAGCTAAGGTGGTAATTTTCACAGATCACCAACCTCTTACTTTTGCCTTAAGCAACAAAAACCATAATGGTAAATTAAAACGTTGGAAGAGTTATCTGGAAGAATTTAATTACGAACTGAAATACAAACCAGGAACATCCAATGTAGTAGCAGATGCATTGTCCAGAAACCCAATAAGCGAGGTAAATAGCACCGAAGCCACAATAATGAGCGATGAAAGCTCGTCCCACAACCTAATCCCCTCAATGGAAGTTCCCATTAATGTTTTTAAAAATCAACTTTTTATACTAATCGGAGAAACACCCGACTACAGATTCGAGATACCATTCCCAACATACCATAGGCACATAATAACTCAACCAAGCTACACAGAAGATGAATTAATCCATCAAAGAAAGATTCGATCCAAGGCTAGTTAATGGCATGTGTACGCCGGAACATATCATGGGACGAATTCAAAATTTCTACCCAGTCCATTTCTCATCATACAAAATTAGATACACCCAAAGACAGGTAGAGGACATTACCGACACTAATAGACAAAGCGAAATAATAGCCCAAGAACACAGAAGAGCTCACAGAAACGCTTCAGAGAACAAAGCCCAAATCTTAGAAAAATATTTTTTTCCACAGTTACATAAAAAGGTAAAAGAAATTGCGAAGTCATGCCTGACGGGCAAAGAATCTAAATACGACAGACACCCCCCAAACTCCGAAATACAAGCAACACCGATTCCCCAATCTCCAGGTTAAATCGTACATATCGACATTTACATTACTGAAAAACACACCATACTAACAAGCATTGACAAATTCTCAAAATACGCTCAAGTAAAAATTCTAAAGTCTAGGGCCGCAGAAGACATAAAAACTCCACTAAGAGAAATTTTAATAGCATTTGGAATCCCAAAAATAGTAGTCATCGATAACGAAAGAGCTTTAAACTCAGCATCAATAAATTCCTTTTACAAGATCAACTAGGCATACAAGTTTTTACCACACCCCCCTATAGTTCAACGAGCAATGGCCAGATTGAAAGATTCCATTCCACCCTATCAGAAATAATGACATGCCTTAGGAAAGACAATAGCGAAATGAATTTTACCGACACTCTTTTCAAAGCGATTCAAGAATATAACTCATCCATTCACTCCGTAGTCGGAAAAAAACCAAGAGACATAATTTTCGGCACGTCAGTCCATAACGACCCAGATAAATCAGAAGAAAATAGGAAAAAAATAGTCGAAAAACTCAAAGAAAAACAAAACACCGACTTACAGCACCACAACAAGAAAAAGAAAGAGGTAAAGAACTTCGAGCCAGGGGAAACAGTATGCGTCAAAATTGATAAAAGACTAGGATCAAAACTTACACCTAAATATAAAAAGAAATAGTAGCAGAAAATAGAAACTCAACCATTAAAACACAATCAGGAAAAACAGTACACAAGAATAACATTAGAACTTAATCTACAGATTTTTTTTACCAACATGCCTGGGGATAACGACAGTCCTCGACTACTCGAACTCACAGGTTATTTCAATCGACACCGGACTAGCAGCTAAGCAGGACGGCACCTTTAAATAATTCACCTTTTCGACTTGGAAAAATATACTGCTACCTACTCATCATTGGAAAAATCGTTACAAGACCTCAACTCATCCCATCCTCTATACCCATACCTTTCACTCGAACTGGCACAAATAAAAAATGATCTAAAAAGACTTAAACCTCAAGCAAAAAGCAAAAGAGCAATTGACGCCATAGGCACAGCGTGGAAATGGTTGGCAGGAACTCCAGACCACCACGATCACGAAGTAATAGTCAATAAAATAAATAATCAATTAGAAAATAATAACAAACAAGTAGTTATAAACCGATTAATAAACGAAAAAATCAACGAACTAACTAACGTAACCAATACAATAATAAAAGCAACACTAAGTTCAGAAGAAATTGCAAATAAAAAAGCAGACATTCTTAAATATAAAATTCAATTGGTAAAAGAAGAAGTAACTAATGTACTATATGCAATTACATGGGCAAAATCAAATACCGTAAACTCATTCATATTTTCAGCCATAGAGACCGACATAGTAGAACAAATTTTCAAAAAAGAAAATAACCTTTTTTTCAACATAGAAGAACTTCTAGAATTTGCCGAAGTTAAACTAGCTACAAACACTAAAGATTTAATCTACATATGCTATTAAAGAAAATTGCGAAAATCATAACGATAGGACAATTTGTAACAGAAATAAATTACTAGATTTAAGTAGCGACACTTGCCTTTACGCACTGCTCAACCTGCTCCTTCAGGGAACATTCCTCATCCAATATAGAAACTCCACAGTCAAAATTAAGGGCAGAATCTACAAAACAGAAGAGATCCAACCCGCAGAGCCAGAGCCACCCCTGTTCCAGCTTTCAGTAGAAACAAGTGGAAACGTTGCAGTCGGACGCAACCGACTGCGGTATACTCGATACCAGTATTAAAAATTTTGATGCCCATCCATGTGGGATGTTAATTGCTTTCTTCATACCAAATTTGGTGACTCTAGCTCGAAGTTTGTATAAAGTGGGGAAAGGGGGGCTGGGGGCGGTATGGGTGGAATTGCATCCAAATTTTTGATGCAGATCTTTGTGGAATGTCAATTGCTATCTTCATAACAAATTTGGTGACTCTAGCTCAAAGTTTGTAAAAGTGGGGAAAGGGGGACTGGGGGCGGTATGGTTGGGCGTGGCATCCAAATTTTTGCTGCAGATCCTTGTGGAATGTCAAATGCTACCTTCATACCAATTTGGTGACTCTAGCTCAAAGTTTGCATAAGGTGGGGAGAGGGGGGCTATGGGGCTGGGGGCGGTTTGGTTGGGCGTGGCATCCAAATTTTTGCTGCAGATCCTTGTGGAATGTCAAATGCTACCTTCATACCAAATTTGGTGACTCTAGCTCGAAGCATGTAAAAGTTGGTGAAAGGGGGGCTATGGGGCTTGGGGCGGTATGGGTGGGCGTGGCATTCAAATTTTTGCTGCCGATCCATGTGGGATGTCAATTGCTATCTTCATACCAAATTTGGTGACTCTAGCTCGAAGTTTGTATAAAGTGGGGAAAGGGGGGCTGGGGGCGGTATGGGTGGGCGTGGCATCCAAATTTTTTATGCAGATCAATGTGGAATGTCAATTGCTATCTTCATTCAAAATTTGGTGACTGTAGCTCAAAGTTTGTAAAAGGTGGGGAAAGGGGGGTGGATGGGGTGCGCGTGGCTCCAAAACTTTGATGCAATTTTCGGGGGTCGTTGCAAGCTATCTTCCTGCCAAATTTGGTGGCTCTAGCTCCACAACTCTGGAAGATACACGCATTCCCGTTTTTGACGAAGCGTTGGGGTGGATGGGGGCGGCTAGGGTGGTATTGGTGGGCGTGGCATCCAAACTTTTGATGCGGTTTTTGGGGGGTCATCATCACCTATCTTGGCACCAAATTTGGTGGCTCTAGCTCAAAAACTGTGGGAGATATAGCCATTTCTGATTTCAAAATGCGGGGGGGCTGGGGGCGGAATGGGTGGGCGTGGCTCCAAAATTTTAATGCAGTTTTTTGGGGGTCGTTACCAGCTAGCTTTCTACCAAATTTGGAGGCTCTAGCTCCACAACTCTGATAGATACACGCATTCCCGTTTTTGACGAAGCGTTGGGGTGGATGGGGGCGGCTAGAGCAGTATCGGTGGGCGTGGCATCCAAACTTTTGATGCAGTTTTTGGGGGGTCATCATCACCTATCTTGGCACAAAATTTGGTGGCTCTAGCTCAAAAACTGTGGGAGATATACGCTTTTTTGACTTTAAATTGCGGGGGGGCTGGGGGCGGAATGGGTGGGCGTGGCTCCAAAACTTTGATGCAGTGTTTAGGGGGTTGCTAGTAGCTATCTGCCCACCAAATTTGGTAGTTCTAGCTGTAAGGATGTGCGAAATATGAGGATTTATCGGTTTTGAGTTATCGAATTTATCGATTTGCCAGCCCCCCAGTTATCGTAGAACCCCCATCTTGACACTTTAATTTACTATCCCAAGGATAAAGAGAATTGGAAAGTTTCAAGTCTCTAGCTTGAAGGGTGTGGAAAAAAGTTGCGAACATACAGACGGACAGACGGACAGACGGACGGACACCATGACGGACATTGCACAAACCCAATATACTCTTTACCTTCGGTATCGAGTATAAAAACTAAACTGGATGAAGTTATTTCGCTACAGATGATCAACGAGTTAAATATAAACAACACAAAAACACTGGAGAAAATGGGAGCCAAAGAAACTTTACAGGACACCCTCAGCTACACTTCGCTCAGCATCCTATTTTTAATTATAATAGGATTAACCATCGAACTCATCAGAAGAAACAGAGAAACAACAACTACGAAGAGAAAAGTAAGCGAAGACAACACTTCAAGCAATAAGGCTCTAGAAGGAGTTTATGTAGAGGGAAGAGTTAACACCCTGCATGTCAAAGTCTCGACAAGTATTCAGACAGCCAAGACACAACAACAACTTGGCTGACGAGACTCAACAACAACAACACAAGCAGTCACCATATCACGCGCAGACACAGGTTGCGCAAGAAGCCACGAGCGCTGACCAAACATCAGCAGCGGCTCACCGTGGGACAGGCGGATGCAACCGGACACCCTCATACTGCAACGCTCTACAGGTGCGAACGGCAGAGGGCACAGAGGAGAAGCCACGTGCGCTGAGTGCGCACTCTAGAGGCCAGCGACCGTGGGACCAACAACGACGGCGGTATCGACGGCAGCGGAAGCATAAGCAGAGACGCCGGTAGAGCGTAGGTTAAGTGGTAAATTATAAGTCAATTTGTAATTAGTTCTTAAACAACATCTCAAGAATAAAGTTGTTTTTTTTATTAAATTAATTTTCTAATTATTTAATTTACACATATATCGAGTGCACACTGCACACACTTCAAATATATTAAATTTTTATACCCTAAACCCATAAAATGGGTAAATAAGGGTATAATGGTTTTGTGCAAAAGTATGTAACAGGCAGAAGGAAGCATCTCCGACCCTATAAAGTGTATATATTCTTGATCAGCATCAACAGCCGAGACGATATGGCCATGTCCGTCTGTCCGTCTGTCTGTCCGTCTGTCCGTCTGTATGAACGCGTGGATCTCAGAGACTACAAGAGCTAGAGACTTCAGATTTTGTATTTAAGTTCTCCTATACCATGAGCAGAACAAGTTTGCTTCAAATTATCGATAACTATTCTGGTTTCTGATATACAAAATATCGATAACAATAAAATATCGAATTTGGAAAATCTAAAAATGAGGGTTGAAGTAATGGATAATGATAGAACTTTTCTGAAAATTTCGTCCAAATCGGTTGAGAAACACCGGAGATATTGAACTTAATCGATGGAAGCTAAGCCAGTATACCAAAGTCTTATATAAATTAAATATATTTATTGCAACTGGGTTCAGGGTATCTTCTAGTCGGGCTCTCCCGACTAGAGCTTTCTTACTTGTTTGACTTTATTCTGAGTGCGCGTCCCTAAAAATCATCGCTGGGTTGGTAAGTCGTTACGACGAGGACGGGATCGGCTGCGTAAGGTTGCAACGCGCACAAACGATGCAGCGTCAGCACTCTCACGCTGTGACCTCATACAGACTACATATGTGCATACTCACACTCTCTTTATATTATTTATTAGACTATGTATGGCTCGCGCGCTGACTTCTCTGCCGAAGCAGCGGTCTGCCTTATACTATATATACTTAGAAGTAAGAACCTTCAATTATTCAATAAAGAAACCTTCTTTGAAATAAACGTGTTTTTAAATGTCTTGAAAACTAAGAACACCCCTACACTAAACATCTTACAATGGGCTAGATACCTAGGGCATGGAGGACGGCCAGGGTGATCTTTATCCCGAAAATGGGGAAAAAGGACCCCTTCCACCCCAAATCTTTCAGGCCGATCAGCCTGACATCCTTCTTGCTTAAAACCCTTGAAAAGATAGTTGACAATCACATTAGGATCTCGTACCTAGTGTCCAGTCCCCTGCATGATCACTAACATGCCTATAGAGAAGGAAAGTCGACAGAATCGGCTATTCTAGACCTAGTAAACAGCCTTCAATGCTCAGTGAAAGCCAAAGGCGTTGCTCTTTGTGCCTTCATGAACATAGAGGGTGCTTTCGATAACACAGCACATGATGTTGTGGTTAGGGCGCTTCAGGAAAAAGGACTTACTCTCTGGCTAGGCAAGCTCCTTGACACTAGAATTGCGGAAGTACCTGTCAACAATTTGACGGTCAGGGCCCAAACCACCAGAGGTTGTCCACAGGGGAGTGTCCTATCACCTCTCTTCTGGAGTCTCGTGGTGGACGAGCTACTAGTCAAACTTATAGATAATGGATTTGAATGCCAAGGCTACGCCAATGACATTACCATTGTCTGTAAAGGCAACTTCGAGAACACGCTATGTGATAGAATAGCTCTGGGTCTTAAAATTTGCTTGGACTTGTGCAAAGACGTGGGGCTGAATATCAATCCAGCAAAAACCACAATTTTCGCCTTCACCAATCGTTACAAGTTAAAGTCCATAAGACCAATATCTATTGGGGGTACGGTAATCCCACTCTCTACGGAGATAAAGTATCTGGGGGTAATCTTGGACAAGAGACTACTGTGGAGACAGCATATTGAGCATGCGGTACGCAAGGCTACAATAGCCCTAATGTGCTGTAGATCTCTCTCAGGGAAAAATTGGGGTGTGTCCCCTAAAATCCTTCTGTGGATGTACACAGCAATGGTGAGGCCCATAGTCAGCAACGGCGCTGTGGTATGGGCTAGACGTGTTGACCTGGATGTCACTAAACGGCAACTGGGCAAACTCCAGAGACTTGCCTGAACGTGCATCTCGGGCGCAATGCGTACGTGCCCGTCCTCTGCACTGGACGTACTGCTAGGTCTTCCGCCTTTGCATGTCTACATCAAACACAGTGCGAACAGGTCTATTATGAGATTGGCAGGAGCGAACGCAATCACCTCTGTCACTAGTGCAACTGGCACACTGTGTGCCTCTCCGCAAGATGCCCAGATGGCCCTTTTTAGTTTCGAGAAGCTCTTTAAAACGGAGCTTAGCAATAAAGCAGAATGGACTAGTCTGTCGACCACCTCTAATGTGAAACAACATGCTGTTAGATGGTACACGGACGGATCATTTACAGATGAGGGTGCTGGAGCTGGAGTCTGCGGACCCCGACTCAAGTATCATGAGCCCCCGGGAAAATTCGCAAGCATTTTCCAAGCGGAAGTGCACGCGATTGAAAGATGTGCAACCTCAACTTCGAGAGGGGATACGTTCATAGAGACAAAGCCATTTTCTCCGGCAGCCAGGCAGCGATCAAAGCACTTAGTGCTTATAAGATCGTCTCCAAACTAGTTTGGCAATGTATAGAAGCACTCAACAGGTTGGGCAGTAAAAACAAAGTCACCATCTATTGGGTACCGGGACATGCGGGTGTTCCCGGCAATGGGGTCGCCGATATTTTGGCCAGGAGAGGAGCTAGCATTCCTTTCCAGGGCCCTGAACCTTTCTTTGGGCTAGGACCAGAGTTTATCAGTCAGAGCAGTCGCATCGATCTGCTCAACGCATGCGAGGACGCTTGGCGGTTTTCACATGGAGCAAGACAGAGCAAGCGACTGCTAGGTAGTTACAACAAGAAGAGAACTGAGGACTGTCTGAAGCTGAGCAAAGGATCTCTTTGGATAATCAAGGGTTTCTTGACCGGGCACTTCAGACTACGCAAGCATCTGCATAATCTCAAGTTAGGGGAAGACAGTCTTTGCACACTGTGTCTGGAGGGGGATGAGACTCCAGAGCACCTGCTTGAGGAGTATCCCGCCATCAGTCGACTGAGGCTCTCTCTTCTGGGGAGCCGCGTTCTGTCTACAGAGAAGATGAGGGCTCTCCGACCATGCCACATCGTCGCGTTCCTGCGATCGATCGGGCTGTTCGAGGAGCTGTAACTCACAAAACAGTAAGAGGGCATCCTTCCCTTCTTTTTCTTCCCGGGAGCTGGTTCATTCCTAGGGACATCTTTCTTGGCCAAGGGAGCTAGAACCTCGGCGTTCTTTTTTGCTGCCAGCTTAAGCACCCGTTTTGTCCTCTTCCAGATGACCAAACGTTCTGGGTTAGTTTCCACAGTCTTAGTGCGTTTTTCAGCATTCTGCTCCGCAGGGCTAGAAGCTAAACGTTTCTCTGTTGGCGTGTATGTTTTTTCCTCCTCTTTATTTTGTGTACTCTTTTTTTCTTCTTCCACTAGGCCGTCCCAAATTGACCTGCAGGCCTTCATAGCTGAGAACGTTTCCTCCAAGGTGGCAAGGCCATGCTTAACATCGTTGGAGATATTCTTCTGCCGGTTCGTTGCCGCCTTCATATTGGCAACTACCTCAAGGCACCTTTCCATTAGGTGTTCTTCCTCCCTTCGAACTTGCGCAATCTGTGCTCTCGTTGACTGATTTGGCTTTCCGGTCTTCGTAGCATTATGTGGGGTATCCTTACTAACGGTGGTAGCTGTCTCCCCAGTCTGATTAGTATGGGCTGGGAAGAGCTTGGGCATCCTTTGAGGGTTGGGTGCAGAATTGATTGATGGCAAAACCGTGACTCCAATAGCTCGTGGTGGAGTCCTCTTCAACCTGGAACTTCTCTGAAATGGTTGATTTCCCTCCCCTTTTCTTATCTCGTCGTTTGGCGCTTCCGCTGGCGGCACCTCATGCTCACTTGTCTCTATATCAGCAACGCAGGCCAAGTGGTCCACCTCCGATGCTTCGCGGTTGCATGATCTCGACGCCCCGGGGCCCGCTCGAACACCCCTGTCGGCCGCCGGTACTGGGGATCCGACCCCCTGCACCGTAACTTTTCCTCCTATATCGACACTCATCGTTGGTTTTATTTTAGGGTTCCTTCCCTTAGGACTGCTCTTAGCGACACAACAACACGCCTGGCTTGACGTGCTTTGGTTCGGGCCCCCCCACCACGACAAGGTGGCAGTCCGCGGGGGGGAATAATAAAAATAATAATAATAATAATAATAATAATAATAATAATAATAATAATAATAATAATAATAATAATAATAATAATAATAATAATAATTATTATAATAATAATAATAATAATAATAATAATAATAATTATAATAATAATAATAATAATAATAATAATAATAATAATAATAATAATAATAATAATAATAATAATAATAATAATAATAAAAATAATAATAATAATAATAATAATAATAATAATACATAATACATAATAATACGGTCCTACATATGGGCTGCCCTCCTAGCTCCGGTGTTGCTGTTGCTTCCATTCTTCATTTTGTGGGTGAGTACTTTTGTTATTTTAAAATTTTCACAAAGCGGCCGACTGCATGGAAGTCGGCACCTTTTATACCCTTATTCTGTACGCATGTGCAACAGTGTGGGTGCGCATGTTACGATATCCTTCCCGCATGCGGCCAACATGTTTTGTCAGCGCTCTCTTTGCTATCGCTAACCTTTTTCATTACCCGTTTCTGGCAGCGTTTGTTTCGAACACATTTTTGCCGCGTTCAGGTTCGGCTTGCAATGCCCTGGGTTGGGCCGTGGCCCTTTTTATTTTGTTTTTCTGGCATTATCCATTCTTCTCGTCCCACACATTCATTATTATTTGTTATTGTTAGTAAATATGTAATACCTTACATATTTATTTCTATTATTTATATATATGGAATACCTTACATGTTTTCCTTTTGTTATTGTTTAATAACTATGTAAAACCTTACATATTTATTTTTACTATTTATATATATGTAATACCTTACATATTTATTTTTGTTATTGGTTAATAAATATATATATATATATATATACACCCAACTCTTTTTTTACACGGTTTTTTTTTTACACGGTTTTTTTTACACGGTTTTGAAGTTACACGGTTGAAAAAAAAAATTTTCATCATTTTGTTTTGTTTGTTTTAACCACACTTGGCAAATAAAAAATTGTATGTGCTACTTAACATGCCAAAGAAAAGTTAAGGGTGACAACATTAAATTCCTGCTGGAAAGCACTTTGGCCAGAAGCCGTTAAGAGTGGTACCTCAGTGCCCCAAGCATCGATGGAGACTTCTGTAATTATAGCCTTGGCACACAAAATCGGAGGAGAAGGATTTGAGAACCTACAAATTAAAGATATCAACGAATTAATGATAGAAAAACCTCTAGATGATGATTGTCTAATTGAATTAATAACAGATGACGGCAAAACTGAGAACCATAATAGCGATAACGACGAGGAGACTGAAATATGTGAAGTAACTGCTAGCTTAATTGATGAAGGTCTAACATTGGGTAAAAATATGGTGAATCATTTCTTAAAAAATGATCCTAATATGGAACGTGCCCTGAAATTCGAACGAGACATTAATAATTGTATTGCTGAGTATGAAGAGTTGTATAAAGAACTTAAAAAACCAAAAGTTCAACTTTCCATTAAAGAATTTTTAATAAAAAGTCGACGGCGCAAGACCTGTCGGAAAGTAGTCCGTCAGCTCAAAACTCTATTACCGGACGAAAGTCACAATTGGATAATTTGATGGATATCTCCAGTGATGATACCGATTTTATTCCAGTTCGTCAACAATTGCGCTTGTTATCAAGTAGCGACGACTATTTATGTTATGTTAATAATTTTTTTTCTATTTCTATTCAAATTTTTCTGTTCTTAATTCTGGATTAACAGATTTCTTTGGTTTTTTGCTTGTATGAATTTTTCCACCTGTATGAATTATGAATTTTAAGTTGTAATGCTCAATAAAAATAAAATGACCATACAATTTGTGGTCATATCTGAAATTTTAAAGTTTTGAAAATTTTTTTTACACGGTTTTTCGAAGTAAATATAGTTCTTTATTTTATCTTACACGGTTTTCAATTGACATGGAACGTATCCCCCATTTTACTATAGAAAACGCCTCTTTTTTTACACGGTTTTTTTTTACACGGATTTCTGAGGAATGTATCTACCGTGTAAAAAAAGAGTTGGGTGTACTATTTTTCATTTATTATTTTTTTAAGCTTATTTGAAAAATTATTTTTAACTTTTTAGTTTGATATGCTCTAAAAGCGTGTTGTTTAGTTTTTTTAAACTATATTTATTTTTCACTTTTTAGTTCGATGTATTACATAAGCGTGTTTTTTAGTTTTTTTTAACTATATTTTTTAATTTTTAGTTCTATTAATTATTGAAAAAAAAATTTGTAAGTTCTAGTGAACATGAACATGGTGCAGATTTAAAAAAAAAAATATTTTTTTTCGGCCGTGGGCGGGATTAGAACCCACGATCGGTGAGTCCGGGAGCGAAGACCCGCGCCTTAGACCGCTCGGCCGACGAACGAAATTGAGGTAGTGGGATATACTGACAGTAATAAGCCACTTGCTTTTAGTCCAAAGGAGAGTTCAAAAATTTTTTTTTCGGCCGTGGACGGGATTAGAACCCACGATCGGTGAATCCGGGAGCGAAGACCCGCGCCTTAGACCGCTCGGCCAACGAACGAACTTGAGGTAGTGGGATATTCTGACAGTAATAAGCCTCTTGCTTTTAGTCCAAAGGAGAGTTCAAAAATTTTTTTTTCGGCCGTGGACGGGATTAGAACCCACGATCGGTAAGTCCGGGAGGGAAGACCCGCGCCTTAGACCACTCGGCCAACGAACAAACTTGAGGTAGTGGGATATACTGACAGTAATAAGCCACTTGCTTTTAGACCAAAGGAGAGTTACATACATACAAACAAACAAACATACATACAAGTGAAGCTAATATAAGCGTGTTAAAAATCATTAGAAATCCTAGCAAAACAGCAAACATATATAAATATATATGAATGTGGGTATAATGCATAGCTTCACTAAGGCAACGTCGCAAAAATGATAAGACGTGTGACGTAGACACGCTCATATGTTTATACAAGGAAAAGAAGGGCGAACAGCAAGCGAAGAAGCGACTGCGCGCAGCAAAACCGCTGCCTATGGGCATATACTCAGAGCATGGCTGGCTGGCTGTGCTATGAGAGAAAAAAAGCGTAGAACAGTCGGCAAGCCCAAGGCATACTTGTATAGGTAGTCCAGCTCTTTTGCTCGCTCTCTTTTTCTGTTGCCTTACGATTCAGTCCTGTTGCGAAAGCCGCAGCAGCGCTTCGTGAGAGAGGTGTCGCCATGATTGCCTATTCCAACTGGCAGTCAGAATTTGGCCTCATGACGACTCTATATAAGTTCTATTTTTGTTGCTTTTCATGGCACGGCCGCGCGTTTGTTCGCTTATGGAATAGTGCACGGGGTAAACGAAATAACGTCGCGTTGCATTTATTTCTACTCGGGCCGTTTGTCTTCCACTTTTCTTTTCTTTGCTTTGCTTTTTTTCTCGATCATCATTTTTGGACAAACAGCGCCCAAATTCTATTTTTACCCTTCCAAGTAAAAAAACTATCTGGTGACTATGCAAACTCATTTGCAACTCGACCACCTAGTATTTACATATGTATGTACATAATAATAGATTTATACAATTAAATCATTGAAAAATATATTTTATTTATTTTAGGGTTCATTAGGGTATTTAAAGATCGCCAGGTTATCGCGTGCCAAATAGAAAACAGCACGACAAAAAATCTGAACTGTTGTGTGAGCGTATACTTTTTTTCTTCAGTTTTCTTTTCTGTTTCACTAATATGCACAAAGAACAGTTTGAATGTTTTATGTCGTGCCGTTTTCTGCTTGGCACGAGACAGCCTGGCGGCGACAGAGCCGAACGATCGTGTTTGGTAAGCAAAGTAAGCGTCTTTTTTGAGCTGCTGTGAATCACGGAAGACGAGTGTGTTAAGAAAATTAGGCGAACATTATTATTATTAACAATAAATACATACACATGTAAGTATATGTACATATATATTTTTTTTAAGTGAAGTAAACATACAATATTTGAAAACAAATAAAGTTAAAAGGTAAGTTATATTACACAAGTACACCAAATGTGCATAAAAATATAAAAATTAAAATTGCGAGTTTGTGAGTGGCAAAAATTAACATATCACCGTACAAATATTAAATAGATGGGCAATATGCGTGAGCAACAATACATACTCATGTAAAACATATAAAATTTTGTAAATCGGCTTTAATTTCAACAAAAACATATTAAGCAAGTGGAAACGTTGCAGTCGGACGCAACCGACTGCGGCATACTCGATACCAGTATTAAAACAGGTAAAAAGAGGCCTGATTGCATAGGGGTACAGATGGGGCAGGGTTGTACGCTGCCTTAAAGATTCTCCGATGCAGATAGGGATGCCACCAACTATCTTCCTTCCAAATTTGGTGACTCTAGCTGAAAGTTTGTAAGAGCTGTTGAAAGGGGGGCTGGGGGCGGTATGGGTGGGTGTGGTATCCAAATTTTTACTGCAGATCTTTGTGAAATGTCAATTGCTATCTTCATACCAAATTTGGTGACTCTAGCTCGAAGTTTGTAAAGAGTGGGGAAAGGGGGGCTGGGGGCAGTATGGTTGGGCGTGGCATCCAAATTTTTGATGCAGATCTTTGTGGAATGTCAATTGCTATCTTCATACCAAATTTGGTGACTCTAGCTCGAAAATTGTTAAATGTGGGGAAAGGGGGGCTGGCGGCGGTATGGGTGGGCGTGGCATCCAAAGTTTTGATGCAGATCTGTGTGGAATGTCAATTGCTATCTTCATACCAAATTTGGCGACTCTAGCTCGAAGTTTGTAAAAGGTGGTGAAAGGGGGGCTTTGGGGCTTGGGGCGGTATGGGTGGGCGTGGCATTCAAATTTTTGCTGCCGATCCATGTGGGATGTCAATTGCTCTCTTCATACCAAATTTGGTGACTCTTGCTCGAAGTTTGTATAAAATTGGGAAAGGGGGGCTGGGGGCGGTATGGTTGGGCGTGGCATCAAAATTTTTGCTGCAGATCCTTGTGGAATGTCAAATGCTACCTTCATACAAAATTTGGTGACTCTAGCTCAAAGACTGTAAAAGGTGGGGAAAGGGGGTGGAAGGGGTGCGCGTGGCTCTAGCTCCACAACTCTGGAAGATACACGCATTCCCGTTTTTGACGAAGCGTTGGGGCAGCTGGATTCGGCTAGGGTGTTATTGGTGGGCGTGGCATCCAAAATTTTGATGCAGTTTTTGGGGGGTCATCATCGCCTATCTTGGCACCAAATTTGGTGGCTCTAGCTCAAAAACTGTGGGAGATATAGCTATTTCTGATTTCAAAATGCGGGGGGGGCTGGGGGCGGAATGGGGGGCGTGATTCCAAAACTTTTGATGCAGTTTTTTGGGGATTGCTAGTAGCTATCTTCTTACCAAATTTGGTAGTTCTAGCTGTAAGGGTGTGTGAAATATGCAGATTTATCGTTTTTGAATTATCGAATTTATCGATTTGGCAGCCCCCTAGTTATCGTAGAACCCCAATCTTGACACTTTAATTTACTATCCCATAGATAAAGTTTCAAGTCTCTAGCTTGTAGGGTGTGGAAAAAAGTTGCGTTCATACAGACGGACAGACACCATGACGGACATTGCACAAACCCAATATACTCTTTACCTTCGGTTCGAGTATAAAAAGTGAATAGTTTGTGCATATCTGCGTATGTATGTACATACATATGTGCATCGCAATGTGTGTGTAAGCGTCTATTTAAACCTACAACACATACACATATGTACATACATTTGCACATATGTATGTACATATATATATGTTAATGAATAATAAGTGATTAGTTTGTGTTTATATTTATACTTAAAGAAATAAATGCACAGTAATTAACCTTAAACATTTGCATATAACTGTACATAGGTGCATACATAGTTATGTATGTAGTTCTTGTGCTATCGACGCTAATAGACACTGCGTTGTACATAAAGATACAGATTGTTCATAAAGATAAAAAAAACTCGGAAAAGCTCGAAAATTCCTCGATATTTTAATAAACGCATTTTAAGTGCATGACGTGTGCATATGTATGTATGTATGTATGAAGCACACTTTTGGAACATATTTTATGTATGTACATAATAAACTGTACACAGACAGTTTTAATATGATGTTAAATAATTATAGCGCCTTTCCGAGACTTTTTCAGCTTTGTGCAAAAACTATGTTCTAGGTGCTCTAATATTATTGCCTATCTAGCTTAATATATTTTAAAACACTTTTAATGCAAATGTAAAATAGTTTGTAATTTCAATTATTGTGTGCATGCACGTGTGTTGTGATTTTATTTATTTACTAGGCATTCGGATGGAGCTGAACGCCGAAGATGAAGAGAAGCTAAAAGATGTTTTAAATTCTTTCGATTTGGGCTGTATTTGTGACGAGTGTAAAGGTATGCTTCGTAAATATGTATATTACAAATTAAACTGAATTCTTTTGTATTATTTCTTCCTAGCAAATGGCGTGACTTATCGAAGCCTTAAATATCTTTCACCAGGAAATATAGATAATGCAATATCACAAATTGGCGTGCGGGCAGAATTTCGTGAAAAATTGTTTTTTGGCGGAAAAATTAAGTAAGTACACTTTAATATACTGTACATTTTGTGCATTCTTTTACCGGATTTAGGTCTTGTAATTTAAAATTAAGCTTGCTTTTTCTTTTTATTATTGTTTATATTTTCAAACGTTATTTATGTAAATAATTTCAGTTTGACATTGATGATGAGACTCTTGAAATGAATTCAAAAGTGGTTTCATGGCTGCGTAAAGTCCCTTCGACCAAATCGACTTTATCACTTAGTACGCATGGATCTTTACTTGTAAGCACTTTTACCAACCATGAAATATAAAATTTATTTAAATTAAATTCGGCATATAGGATGTTCAGTCTATTGTAAAAAACACTTCAAAAGGTAAATGTTTGTTAGACTGTTATGAAAAAAACAAGCTTTTGACAAATACGCAGCGGGATGATGATCAAATAATTGATATATTTCCATCAGAGTGCACTGCAAAAGTAAATATATACCTGAAAAACTTTTAATAATTATTGTAAGTTAATATTATCTTTTGAAAGGAAATTTACTTTATACCACGCAGTGGAAAAAAAAACCCGAGTGGTAAATTATACTCAAAGTTCACTAATTCCAAAGCTAAACGCAATAAAATGGATAAAATGTCAAATATCTCAGAATCGAATGTTTCCGTACAAAGCGAATTACCTGAATACGACTATGTTATTTGTACGGCTTTAAAAGAAGATCTGAAAAGGGATATGTCAGACTGGGATATTGTGATCGACAAGTGGAAAAAAACTTATCATTTGCGTCGTCAAGACTTAAACACATACGAACCAGTTGAATTTATGAAACAGTGGCCTAAATATTTAGCGAGTGATGGTGTAGATTTGGCAAGTCTTTTATTTGTAATCGTATTCCTTGACTCTGATCTTTTGTAGAACAAGCTTTAATTGTAAAAACATTTTTCAGTTACTTATTTATAATTCCAATAATTCATAACAAAACTTAGTTAAATTTGAACTTACTTTTACTTATACTAATGAATACTTAAACTAATTTATTGTAATATTTATTTAAATGGTTCTAGCATATATTTTTATGCATATATTTTAAATATTATTACAGATTAATTTGGATTTTAGTTGCTTGTATCCCGATAAGAGCTGCTTGTTGAAATCTAAGTGGGATGAATTTAAAAAAAAAGTAATAATTTACTATAGAGCAGAAATCAAAAAGGATGCCTGCAGGGCGATGCTAAACGAGATCGACACTGCAGAGTCAATAGGTATGCTTAAGAGCTTTAAATTCTTTAATTTCGTGTATACTTATATTTTTATTTTCGCAGATTCGGTGGACTATATTGTAACAGTCCTTAACAGTCTTTGGCGCTACGAATTTTTTTAATGAATGACTATCGTCAAAAAATTGATGAAATAGTCACAAAAAATTTTAAGAATGGTACCACAGTACAGCCGTTTATAATAGTACAAGGCATAAACTACACTTGCTTATCAGCATTTTATGTATATTTCGATGGCACATTGTATAAGTTTGATTCATTTCTTGATAGCTTAGAAGCAACATTTAAAATTTATATGGTTTATAATTTAAAATACCCGTCTTGTGCAGAGCTGCCGTGGCTATTCATTCAAAAATATTTTTTTAACATTGATACAAAATTCGACTTAAAATCGTCGAACTTAACGGCGTTAAATTATTTTCTAAACAAATAGCCATGTATCCTTGCTTTAAATGTAATGAAGCTGTTGCAACGGCTGATTTGTTAGTAGATCATTTAAAAAATGATCACTATATATCTAAGAGAAGCCATTTAAAATGCAAAGTTAGTAACTGCAATCAGATGTTTTCCAAAATTTATATTTTTAAAAGGCATTTACTTAACATGCATCAAAATGACGCTTTAATGAAACCGAAAATTTGTAACGATTCTGATTTAGCAAATACTATTATTTAACCTGTAAAAGAGTTAAGTACTCCACTTAGAATTAATTTTGAGAAAAAAGAATTTGATCAGTTTGAACATGTAAATCATTTAAAAAGAGAAGCATTAGTGTTAACACTGCGTCTACATGCACAACCATTTATGCCTAGAAATGAAATTTTGTTAATTCAAGATATGATATCTAATTTACTTTTTTGCATATCCAACATTATTAATTTGATTATAGATGATACTTCTCAACAATGCCATTTAAATGATTTGAAATCAATTTCAAGTTTTTTGGGAAACAATATATTTGACGATATTAAATCAGAATATCGACTCTGTAAAATATTAAAAGAAAAGAAACTTTTTCAAGATCCTAATGCTTTGTAATAAATAATGTAATTTCACCCAAAATTCTTAATGGAAATGTTTGTCTTTTGCCCAAAACGCTTGATGTTTATGTTATGCCAGTTAAATTTCAAATGAAATCTTTTTTGGAACTACCGAATGTATTGAATTTAATTCTTGACAATAAGAAAATGATTAAAAATAATGATTCGTTGAGAAACTTTTATAGCTCAAATACATTTTTAGAAAGGATGAAAAACTATTCAAAAAATGATATTGTCATACCTGTTCATTTATATTTCGATGAATTTCAAATTAATAATACTGTAGGGACACATGTATCATCGATTTGTGGATTCTATTATTCTTTTCCAACTTTGCCTCAATATTTACAGTCTCAATTAAATTTTATTTTTCCGTTTGCGTATATTTCATCAAGTATACAAAAAAATTGTGACTATGAAACAACATACTACCATATATTTCGGGATATTAAATCATTAGAAAATGGCATTGATGTTTGTACTTCTGAAGGTACAAAAAAAATTTATCTTGAATTAGGGCTTATACAAGGAGATAATCTAGGCTTGAATTCATTATTGGGATTCGTTAAATCATTTAGATCCAAAAGATTCTGCAGAGCTTGCAATAGAATTAATACACAAATGAAAAGCGATTCAGTGCAACATAACGAACATCTGCGCACTAGAGAATCTTATCGTAGTGATTTGGAGGCCAATAATTTTAAAGACACTGGCATTAAATCAAGCTGTATATTTAATGAGCTAAAAAACTTTTATTTTGATTTAATGCACGACATTTTAGAAGGCGTTTGTGTTTATGATGTGTGTAATATTTTGAATTCACTAATTAATGATAAAATTTTAACTTTAGATATTATTAATAACAGGAAGAACCTATTTTCATTTGGAGAAATCGAAAGTGGTAATGTTTCTGTATCAATCGAAGCAAATAAGTTAAAAAAATTTAAATCAAAAATGACAGCTAGCGAAACATTCAGTTTCATTCACTTTTTGCCTTTAATGATAGGAGATTTAATTCCCGAGAACAATGAACATTGGTCATTATTTATAGCTTTATTGGAAATAATTGATATTACCTTCCAAAGTAAATTTTCACCTAGCGATTTTAAAGCGTTAGCTACAAAAATAAAATTACATCACACTTTGTGTGTCAAATTATATGGCCCTACATTAAAACCGAAGCATCACTTCATGGTACACTACCCTACTATAAAAAATTGCCTTCAATTCTCTCATTTCCTATTAAAAATATTAAGTGTTTAAAACATGAACAATTGAATTATAGTTTATTAGATGTTAGTAACGAAATTGAATATAAAGGTATCAAATACAAGGAAAATTATTATCTAGCAACTAAGAACAATGATAAGGTTAGTCTTTATAAAGCTAAACTTTTTTTTTTCTCAAGTTTGAACGTTTAAATGTGGTTTGCAATGAAATTATTGTTAAAGAATTTTGTCCTCATTTTCAGTCATTTGAAATTGGAACCCAAATGCATCAAACTCTTATAAAAGAAATGATCGAATTCACAACATTACCTATGCATATACATATATACTATTAATAATCGAAATACTTACTAACGATATAAGTCTTGGTAACAATAATTTTAATCCATTTATAATATTTAAGAATATCTCATTATATATTTGTTAAATTGTAATTAATAAATGATATACATGTGAAAATAAATTACTTAAACTTACAGATAACAGTCTGGTACCAACGAACTTTGTGAGAAGGTTCTGAGGTGGGCTAGCTGAAGCCACCAGACGGGTCGCAGGTTGCGGATAGCGCAAGGCCTCCAGTGGAGGTTAGCTGCGAATAGCGATTTGTCGTAATAAGCAGTCCCGGACAACAGCGGGTACCACACCGTTAGTGGGACCGACAAGGCGCTTGTCTGACCGTCTTTAAAACATAGTCTCACACACATCCAATTCCTACACAAGATCCTACCCATTTCCTATCCCCCATATCTCATACGGGCAGTGGTAACGTCCTTAGGCAAGGGTGACTCTTCACTCCCCTAAGCCAGGGTGTTACGTGGTCCGTGCCGATTGGTTGGTTTGCAGTCAGGGGTTACCGACTGTAATAGAACGGAGCCTCACCGATACCTGGCCGCCTCGGTGAGTATACCTGGCCCCGGCGTGTTAATGGGGGCTATGACACGCCGGTACTACTTTCCCCTATACTCGTGGGACCAAATATATGGACAATAGAAAACTTTTTAATGATATGCGGGGCTTAACCGCTACACAGCTAGCAGAGCGGATGGAAGAGGCGGCTCTGGACTTGGGTGGCAAGCTGACACCGCGCGGGGGCCGGGCCCCCCACTCGAGGAGTGTTGCCAAACCAAAGGGCTCGTCCCCGAAGCAAAGCACCTCCAGAAGTGCAGAGGCTTTCAAGCCGCGAGTGGTGGACAGTGGGGACACCAAACGGACGAACGTCGGGGGTGGGAGCGCAGTGCCCGGCACTGCCCCAGTGGCTGTCCCGCAGAGGCCCCCAATGAAGCCAATAAAAATAAGAAACCAAAGCGCAAGGGCAATGCGGCTCCTGAGGGCTCTGGAACCTCAAGGGACACGAAGCATCCGAAGGCAGCCTCGTACGCCAGCGTAGCCAAGGGCACAATCTTGGCTATAATGGCGAGCGAGTACCCGAAGAGGCTTCTGTCCAAAGAGGAGCTGACGGCGGTGGAACTCGCCCTCGTCGAGGAGAAGAGGAAGGGCTGGACCGCAAGCCTGAATTTCAACGGCATCCACTTTCGCACAGGCCTGGTACTGGTGGAATGTATGGATGATGAGACCAAGAAGTGGCTAGAGCTTAAGGTCCCTAGCATCAGCTCTGCGGTGGGCGTGCAGCTCTGCACCTGCCCAAAGGACGAGATTCCGATGCCCAACATCGTGACCGTCTTTTTGCCACGGACTGCTGGAGAGCCGGGGGCAAAGTCCTTTGGTTTGCTCACGGAGCAGAACAGAGGGCTCAGCTCTGATACCTGGAAGCTGCTCAGGTGGAAGGAGGCTGAGGGAGGCAAGATCCTGACGCTAGGCGTGGAGGATGACGCACTTTCTCTTCTAAAGAACCGGGGCATGCTGTTGAGCTTCCGCTTTGGGCAGCTCAAATGCAAGCTTCTTGGGAAGAAGGAGGAAGCGGCGGCGGCTGATGCGGAAGCGAAAGCTGACGATGTGCCTGGCACTTCAGCAGCCTCAGCTGAAACGACACATGAGTGTCCGCCAGATGGAGCAGCGGAAGCAGAGGCGTTGGCGGTAATGGAGGCCGAGCTAGACTCGGTGTCCCTCCAGGGTCTGGACCTGTCCAGACTCAAAGTCCGCGGAGATGACGTCACCAGTAAGGATGGGCCATCCGATGATGAGCGAACACCCACCGGGCGCAGTCAGAGGCATATCTGACGCTCTCGGAGGGTGAAGAAGAGCTCTAGGGATGGAGACCACCAGCGTTGCTCAGATTAACCTGCATCATGCGAGGGCAGCTTCGGCTGTCATCGGCAGGTTGGTCACCAGGTTGGACCTGGGGCTGGTGCTCATCCAGGAGCCATGGGTCGTCAGAGGCAGGATCTGCGGCCTCAACCACGTAAGTGCAAGAGTAATTGCGGATGCAAGAGAGGCATCGCCAAGAGCTTGTATCTTGGTACGGAAGAATACTAACTTTCTATGTCTTTCTAACTTTCTCACCAAAGATTTAGTAGCAGTGCTGATCACTGGAGAGCGTGGAAGTATCGTGGTGGCGTCGGCGTACTTCCCGGGAGATGAGGCGGAGGCTCCTCCATTAGAGGTTCAGGCTCTAGTGGACTACTGCAGCAGCAAGAAGCCAACGCACATAGCATCACATGGGGCAGCACAGATACAAACAGCAGAGGTGAGTGTTTACTTGATTTTCTACTAGTTAAGGATCTCACTGTTTTCAACGTGGGGGCAGAACCTACGTTTGCAACCAAAAGCAGGGCCGAGGTGTTAGATATCACCTTTGGCAATGACGGAGGCTCCAGGTTGGCTCGCAACTGGAGAGTCTCTACTGAACCATCATTGTCGGACCATAGGATTATCCTATTCGACATTTGTAGTAACCTAAGTTTTAGTAAGGACATCAGAAATCCTCGACAGACTGATTGGCGACAATATCGGTCCTGTCTGGGGTTAAATCTAGGCAGACTAAACTACAGTAAAAGAGCTTCCTCACAGGAAGAGATTGAGCAGCTATCTATTGACGTGGGCAAGACTATCTTGGATGCTTATCATTCAAGCTGCCCTATTAAGAGCATTAAATCCAGCAGGGATAATCCATGGTGGACTAAGAAGCTAGGACTACTTCTAGTGGAGGTCAGGAAACTGTTTAACTCAGCTAAAAAGAGTAATGACAAATGGGATTGTTACACCAGGAAGCTTACTGAGTATAACAAGGAGATACGCAATAGCAAACGGGATCATTTCAGGAAGTTTTGCTCCACTCTAGAGCAGGCCACGCCCGCTGCAAGGGTGTTCAAAGCCATCTCAAAAGGGAAAGTGCTCTCGGAACTTTGCCTTAAGAGACAGGATGGGACTTTCACGGACAATGAGGTAGAGAAGGCTGAACTTCTCTTACAAACTCATTCCCCGCTTTGGGAGGAGACCCGAGTGGAGATAAGCAGCAGAAATTATAACTGAGCATAGGATCAGGTGGGCCATCGGATCACTCAGTCCCTATAAGGCCCCGGGGGTGGATGGCATCCTTCCCATCCTCTTACAGAAGGGTTAAGACCCTCTCTTAGTATTTCTAATCAGAATCTTCCGTGGGAGCATTGCCCTGGGGTACATACCTAGGGAGTGGAGGACGGCGAGGGTGATTTTCATCCCGAAGGCAGGAAAGAAAGACCCGTTTCTTCCCAAATCCTTCAGGCCAATCAGCCTTACCTCATTCCTGCTTAAAACCCTCGAAAATATAGTAGACAATCACATTAGATCTGTGCACCTAGTGGCCAAGCCACTACATGCACATCAGCATGCGTATAAGGCAGGGATGTCAACGGAGTCAGCTCTGCTTGACCTAGTGAACACTCTCCAGAAGTCTGTGAAAGCAAAAGAGGTCGCACTCTGCGCCTTTATGGACATAGAAGGTGCTTTTGACAACACGGCGCATGACGTGGTGGTCAGAGCTCTTGAGAGTAGAGGAGTTGAATCAGGACTCACGTCCTGGTTACGCGAACTCCTGGACTCTCGAATAGCAGAAGTAACCGTCAGCAACTCGACGATTAGAGCACAAACCACCAGAGGCTGTCCTCAAGGAGGTGTCCTATCACCTCTCCTTTGGAGTCTGGTGGTAGATGATCTCTTAGCTAAGCTTACGGATAATGGCTTTCGATGTCTAGGATATGCCGATGACATAACCATAATCTGCAAGGGGAATTTTGAGAGCACATTATGTGATAGAGTCACCCTGGGCCTTCGACTAAGCCTGGACTGGTGTAGGGACGTGGGGCTGAACATCAACGCAGCAAAGACCACGATTGTCGCCTTCACAAATCGGTACAAGCTTAAGTCTATGAGACCCATAGTCATTGGAGATTCAAGTATACCAGTGTCCACGGAGGTCAAATATCTGGGGGTTATACTAGATAAAAGACTCCTCTGGAAACAGCAGGTGGAGCACGCTGTTCGGAAGGGCACTTTAGCCCTGATGAGCTGCAGAACTCTTGCGGGGAAAAACTGGGGGCTTTCACCTAAGATTCTGATGTGGATGTATACTGCTATGGTGAGGCCCATGGTGTGCTACGGAGCAGTTGTCTGGGCTGGACGCATGGACCGAGAAGGTGCGAGAAAGCAACTGGGTAAACTCCAGAGGCTTGCATGCTCGTGCATCTCGGGCGCAATGCGCACCTGCCCCTCCACGGCTCTAGACGTTCTACTAGGGCTTCCACCGCTGCATACATACATAAAACACAACGCAAGCAGAAGTCATATGAGGATAACGGGGGCATTAGCAACCGGATCGGCTGCAGGAGCCACAGGCTCACTGTTAGAATACCCACAGGATGCGCAGATGGCGCAATTTAGCTTCAGTAAGCTCTTTAACATAGAGCTTAGCAATAAGGCAGAATGGACCAACCTGTCAACTACCTATAATGTGAAAACACATGCTATTAGGTGGTACACAGACGGTTCGCTTACAGAGGAGGGGGCCGGGGTCGGAGTCTGCGGACCTCGACTCAATTACCATGAACCCCTTGGCAAGTTCGCCAGTATCTTCCAAGCGGAAATACCCGATAGTGCGAACTTCTGGTTGTGTTCGCAGGGGGCGAGACAGAGTAAAAGGCTTTTAGGCAACTACAACAAGACGAGGACTGAGGACTGTCTGAAGCTGAGCAAGGTTTCTCTTCGGATTGTCACAGGCTTCTTGACAGGACACTGCAGATTGCGTAGGCATTTACATAGGATACGCATAGGGAACGAGGCTACATGCAGGCTCTGTCTGGAGGGGGACGAAACTCCAGAACACCTACTAGAGGTGTGCCCTGCCATAGGTCGGCTGAGATTATCTCAGCTCGGGCGGGTCACACTAAACACTGAGGAGATGAGGGCTCTCCGTACAGGCGACATCATCGCGTTTCTGCGATCGATTGCACTGTACGGGGAGCTGTATCTCATACGCTGGGATGAGGGCACAATAGACCCAGGTGGTCGCAGTGCACCAACCTCCTTTTTCATAATAATAATAATACAGATAATAGACTTTAATTAGAGCGGTTTCTATATTAAAAATAAAGTATCGTTATATTTAATTCAATACATAAACATATTTAAAACGAATATGAAAAATATTTGAATTAAATAAAATGATACTTAAATTTGAAAGTTGTGGGCGATTGAATTGAAAATTATATTATTCAGTTTCAGGTGTACGAATTCTTGAATTGAATACAGTCTATGCTTAACTTGACTTTTGCATTATTTGATTCAAACAATTGTCTTTCTTATTTCTAATACTAAATTAGTTAAATTTGAATTGAAAATTTTCATTTTAACTATGCACAGTCGTTAAATCAAACTTTTCGATTCATTAATTTCAATATGAGAAAATGTTAAATTAACTATTTTAATTAGTTGAATTGAGAATTTAAGTATTCATTTTGACTAAGGAAAATTGTTAAATTAAATAAGTTACATTTTTAATTTAAATACTTTGAATAGTTAAATTAAATACGTCAACAATTTAAATTAACTATGATATATGTTGATTTTACTATTTCATAGTAATTCTTGATTTAACATGTGAACATGTTAAGTTAAGCAATTTCATATTAGATCGTACGAAAATAGTTGAATTAACCTTGAATTTGCTTATTTATACTACGTTTTTTTCTGAGTGTATCTTTTCCAGTCACAGTTTCTTTAAGTAATTCTCGAGGAAACCTTTTGGTACATTTTCCATTTTTCATGCATGGCGATTTATTATTAAATGCACCGCAAGGACCATGAATCATATTTGACTTAACAATGTTTAATAATTTCGGCACAGATTTGATCGATTTTATCTGGTCTTATTTTATTTTCTAACCAAAGTAGAATATGTATACTTATGTGGTAAGCCCCGCTTTTGCCATTCCACAGAGTACATGAAACATTGCACGCTTCCAAACAAAGAACCTTTTATCAATAGTGACATTAAAGCTTTAACTTTTAAATAAAAACTCGAGCTATAATATCGTGACGATCATGCGATTTTTGACCCGGTAATAAAACAATTTTGATGTCATTCCAATGTTATGAAAATCTCTGGTCGCCCATAATGGCGGACATATGTCATAGCATCTTGAGTCTTTTCATGCATATATCGTGCAGAGCTTGTAAAAGCAGATGGTAAAATTACCATCTGACCAAGTTGAGCTGCGACAACATCTTGTTGGCCTATTGCACCTTGTAGATGTATATAGCTATCTGCTCTGAGTTTCGCTTGATTGTAGCGAATATAATTTAACCTTTCTGTTTCAATTTTAGCATACATATTACCCAAAAGCTGACTTAAAAGGGAACGACAATAGATTAAATGATTTATCTCAGATTGACGAATCATAATTATACCCTTAACCCATAAAATGGGTAAATAAGGGTATAATGGTTTTGTGCAAAAGTATGTAACAGGCACAAGGAAGCATCTCCGACCCTATAAAGTATATATATTCTTGATCAGCATCAACAGCCGAGATGATATAGCCATGTCCGTCTGTCCGTCTGTCTGTCCGTCTGTCTGTCTGTATGAACGCGTGGATGTCACAGACTACAAGAGCTAGAGACTTCTGATTTTGTATTTAAGTTCTCCTATACCATGAGCAGAACAAGTTTGCATCAAATTATCGATAACTATTCTGGTTTCCGATATACACATAATATCGATAACAAAAAAATATCGAATTTGGAAAATCTAAAAATGAGGGTTGAAGTAATGGATAATGATAGAACTTTTCTGAAAATTTCGTCCAAATCGGTTGAGAAACACCGGAGAAATTGAACTTAATCGATGGAAGCTAAGCCAGTATACCAAAGTCTTATATAAATTAAATATATTTATTGCAACTGGGTTCAGGGTATCTTCTAGTCGGGCTCTCCCGACTAGAGCCTTCTTACTTGTTTTATAGCTTTAAAAGCTTAACGCAGATATCTTTTTTTTTTTTTTGGTTCCTCTTTTTTTAATAATGGATTCCATTGTGGTATATCCACTGAATGGCCATCTTCGCCATAAGGAAATAGCAAAGGGTACTGTAAGGCATCGTATGATCGATGCACCTCACTTATACGATGTAATTTATTATTATGGCTTTCAATAATAATATCGCGCTTTTCAAATTGCTGACCAACAATAACTAAAGCTACTTCGCTTGATTGAGGTGCATTGTAAAGCCCTTTGTGAGCACCAGCGGGTGTTCGATCAGCATGTATAATCAATTTATAGTCTTTAGTACTTGTTGGTATTTTATTGAGAGCCATTTTTAGATCTTTAACAAAACGATTATGATGATGAAACATACATTGAAGATCCTTTACTACGCTTAAATCAACATTTGAAATATTTTTGCAACGTTGTTGAGCTTCCTTTTCATCATCACCAACAAAATAAATTTGAAGAAACTGCATTTCTTCATTTGGCAAAGGTCGGACACTTCCAAATAGGTGATACACTTCTCCTTGGACTTTAAAGGTTGACCAACCTTTATTTATAATTTTTGTACTTCCAAAAGAAGTCATTTGAAAGCAACTGTTATACTGTCTTATACGATCAATGAAATGATCATGCTTTGGATGTCCACCAATTATTAAGATTTTAAGTGGATCAGGCAAACTTTCATTTTGTGAAAGTTTAACTTTTCCTGCCTTGCAACAGATACCCAAAGGCTCATTTTTCCATTTTAAAGCATTACAATGTTTGCATATCAAATTCATACTACCAAGTTGAGTAATTTTATCTGACTTGTAAGCTATTTCAAAATCATAGTTTAAGCCAGACATGGCCTTAACACTCCATGCACGCAAACGACTTTCTTGACGTGCATCAGGATTATTAGCCTGATTTCTTCTCACTGCAACTTTATGAGCTTCAGGATTATTAGTCTGATCTCTTCTCACTACAACTCTAATAACATCAGGATTATTAACACGATATCTTTTTGATGCTTCTATGCGCTTACGCCTATTGATATCACTATTTTTATCTAATGAACGTTATTTTAACCTTTTTTTCTGTTTTGCCGGTGAACCGACTACGTCTTTTAACAGGACTTTTAACATTTTCAGTTATACATTCACTTGACGTATCAGAATCTTGAGTTAATACTTCCTCTAAAGGAATATAAACATCAAAATGTCCATTCATTAATGGACCGGTAAAACGCAATCTTTTGCAGGATGCATATTATTTCCGAATGCTTGTAATAAATTTCCATTCTGAAAAACTTGGAAATTTACAGCAAAAATTTCAGCTGCTGCTTGAAGCTCACATGCAGTACCACAAGTATATGATTATGACATAGCGCACTCACATTGTTCAGAAGAGCTATAACACTCTCCATTTAAGTTTATGCTGAAGCAAGCAAAAGTTTGCCAGTTGGTTACAACATGTTCAACAATATTTTGGCGTATGCTGCCATGGAAGCCTTGCCTACCAAATAAAAGGTAGGAAATAGATCTAAAAAGACAGGCCCCATCACCAATTATGGCAACAACCTAGAAGAGGAAGGGCTGGACCGCAAGCCTGAATTTCAACGGCATCCACTTTCGCACAGGCCTGGTACTGGTGGAATGTATGGATGATGAGACCAAGAAGTGGCTAGAGCTTAAGGTCCCTAGCATCAGCTCTGCGGTGGGCGTGCAGCTCTGCACCTGCCCAAAGGACGAGATTCCGATGCCCAACATCGTGACCGTCTTTTTGCCACGGACTGCTGGAGAGCCGGGGGCAAAGTCCTTTGGTTTGCTCACGGAGCAGAACAGAGGGCTCAGCTCTGACACCTGGAAGCTGCTCAGGTGGAAGGAGGCTGAGGGAGGCAAGATCCTGACGCTAGGCGTGGAGGATGACGCACTTTCTCTTCTAAAGAACCGGGGCATGCTGTTGAGCTTCCGCTTTGGGCAGCTCAAATGCAAGCTTCTTGGGAAGAAGGAGGAAGCGGCGGCGGCTGATGCGGAAGCGAAAGCTGACGATGTGCCTGGCACTTCAGCAGCCTCAGCTGAAACGACACATGAGTGTCCGCCAGATGGAGCAGCGGAAGCAGAGGCGTTGGCGGTAATGGAGGCCGAGCTAGACTCGGTGTCCCTCCAGGGTCTGGACCTGTCCAGACTCAAAGTCCGCGGAGATGACGTCACCAGTAAGGATGGGCCATCCGATGATGAGCGAACACCCACCGGGGCGCAGTCAGAGGCATATCTGACGCTCTCGGAGGGTGAAGAAGAGCTCTAGGGATGGAGACCACCAGCGTTGCTCAGATTAACCTGCATCATGCGAGGGCAGCTTCGGCTGTCATCGGCAGGTTGGTCACCAGGTTGGACCTGGGGCTGGTGCTCATCCAGGAGCCATGGGTCGTCAGAGGCAGGATCTGCGGCCTCAACCACGTAAGTGCAAGAGTAATTGCGGATGTAAGAGAGGCATCGCCAAGAGCTTGTATCTTGGTACGGAAGAATACTAACTTTCTATGTCTTTCTAACTTTCTCACCAAAGATTTAGTAGCAGTGCTGATCACTGGAGAGCGTGGAAGTATCGTGGTGGCGTCGGCGTACTTCCCGGGAGATGAGGCGGAGGCTCCTCCATTAGAGGTTCAGGCTCTAGTGGACTACTGCAGCAGCAAGAAGCCAACGCACATAGCATCACATGGGGCAGCACAGATACAAACAGCAGAGGTGAGTGTTTACTTGATTTTCTACTAGTTAAGGATCTCACTGTTTTCAACGTGGGGGCAGAACCTACGTTTGCAACCAAAAGCAGGGCCGAGGTGTTAGATATCACCTTTGGCAATGACGGAGGCTCCAGGTTGGCTCGCAACTGGAGAGTCTCTACTGAACCATCATTGTCGGACCATAGGATTATCCTATTCGACATTTGTAGTAACCTAAGTTTTAGTAAGGACATCAGAAATCCTCGACAGACTGATTGGCGACAATATCGGTCCTGTCTGGGGTTAAATCTAGGCAGACTAAACTACAGTAAAAGAGCTTCCTCACAGGAAGAGATTGAGCAGCTATCTATTGACGTGGGCAAGACTATCTTGGATGCTTATCATTCAAGCTGCCCTATTAAGAGCATTAAATCCAGCAGGGATAATCCATGGTGGACTAAGAAGCTAGGACTACTTCTAGTGGAGGTCAGGAAACTGTTTAACTCAGCTAAAAAGAGTAATGACAAATGGGATTGTTACACCAGGAAGCTTACTGAGTATAACAAGGAGATACGCAATAGCAAACGGGATCATTTCAGGAAGTTTTGCTCCACTCTAGAGCAGGCCACGCCCGCTGCAAGGGTGTTCAAAGCCATCTCAAAAGGGAAAGTGCTCTCGGAACTTTGCCTTAAGAGACAGGATGGGACTTTCACGGACAATGAGGTAGAGAAGGCTGAACTTCTCTTACAAACTCATTCCCCGCTTTGGGAGGAGACCCGAGTGGAGATAAGCAGCAGAAATTATAACTGAGCATAGGATCAGGTGGGCCATCGGATCACTCAGTCCCTATAAGGCCCGGGGGTGGATGGCATCCTTCCCATCCTCTTACAGAAGGGTTAAGACCCTCTCTTAGTATTTCTAATCAGAATCTTCCGTGGGAGCATTGCCCTGGGGTACATACCTAGGGAGTGGAGGACGGCGAGGGTGATTTTCATCCCGAAGGCAGGAAAGAAAGACCCGTTTCTTCCCAAATCCTTCAGGCCAATCAGCCTTACCTCATTCCTGCTTAAAACCCTCGAAAATATAGTAGACAATCACATTAGATCTGTGCACCTAGTGGCCAAGCCACTACATGCACATCAGCATGCGTATAAGGCAGGGATGTCAACGGAGTCAGCTCTGCTTGACCTAGTGAACACTCTCCAGAAGTCTGTGAAAGCAAAAGAGGTCGCACTCTGCGCCTTTATGGACATAGAAGGTGCTTTTGACAACACGGCGCATGACGTGGTGGTCAGAGCTCTTGAGAGTAGAGGAGTTGAATCAGGACTCACGTCCTGGTTACGCGAACTCCTGGACTCTCGAATAGCAGAAGTAACCGTCAGCAACTCGACGATTAGAGCACAAACCACCAGAGGCTGTCCTCAAGGAGGTGTCCTATCACCTCTCCTTTGGAGTCTGGTGGTAGATGATCTCTTAGCTAAGCTTACGGATAATGGCTTTCGATGTCTAGGATATGCCGATGACATAACCATAATCTGCAAGGGGAATTTTGAGAGCACATTATGTGATAGAGTCACCCTGGGCCTTCGACTAAGCCTGGACTGGTGTAGGGACGTGGGGCTGAACATCAACGCAGCAAAGACCACGATTGTCGCCTTCACAAATCGGTACAAGCTTAAGTCTATGAGACCCATAGTCATTGGAGATTCAAGTATACCAGTGTCCACGGAGGTCAAATATCTGGGGGTTATACTAGATAAAAGACTCCTCTGGAAACAGCAGGTGGAGCACGCTGTTCGGAAGGGCACTTTAGCCCTGATGAGCTGCAGAACTCTTGCGGGGAAAAACTGGGGGCTTTCACCTAAGATTCTGATGTGGATGTATACTGCTATGGTGAGGCCCATGGTGTGCTACGGAGCAGTTGTCTGGGCTGGACGCATGGACCGAGAAGGTGCGAGAAAGCAACTGGGTAAACTCCAGAGGCTTGCATGCTCGTGCATCTCGGGCGCAATGCGCACCTGCCCCTCCACGGCTCTAGACGTTCTACTAGGGCTTCCACCGCTGCATACATACATAAAACGCAACGCAAGCAGAAGTCATATGAGGATAACGGGGGCATTAGCAACCGGATCGGCTGCAGGAGCCACAGGCTCACTGTTAGAATACCCACAGGATGCGCAGATGGCGCAATTTAGCTTCAGTAAGCTCTTTAACATAGAGCTTAGCAATAAGGCAGAATGGACCAACCTGTCAACTACCTATAATGTGAAAACACATGCTATTAGGTGGTACACAGACGGTTCGCTTACAGAGGAGGGGGCCGGGGTCGGAGTCTGCGGACCTCGACTCAATTACCATGAACCCCTTGGCAAGTTCGCCAGTATCTTCCAAGCGGAAATACCCGATAGTGCGAACTTCTGGTTGTGTTCGCAGGGGGCGAGACAGAGTAAAAGGCTTTTAGGCAACTACAACAAGACGAGGACTGAGGACTGTCTGAAGCTGAGCAAGGTTTCTCTTCGGATTGTCACAGGCTTCTTGACAGGACACTGCAGATTGCGTAGGCATTTACATAGGATACGCATAGGGAACGAGGCTACATGCAGGCTCTGTCTGGAGGGGGACGAAACTCCAGAACACCTACTAGAGGTGTGCCCTGCCATAGGTCGGCTGAGATTATCTCAGCTCGGGCGGGTCACACTAAACACTGAGGAGATGAGGGCTCTCCGTACAGGCGACATCATCGCGTTTCTGCGATCGATTGCACTGTACGGGGAGCTGTATCTCATACGCTGGGATGAGGGCACAATAGACCCAGGTGGTCGCAGTGCACCAACCTCCTTTTTCATAATAATAATAATACAGATAATAGACTTTAATTAGAGCGGTTTCTATATTAAAAATAAGTATCGTTATATTTAATTCAATACATAAACATATTTAAAACGAATATGAAAAATATTTGAATTAAATAAAATGATACTTAAATTTGAAAGTTGTGGGCGATTGAATTGAAAATTATATTATTCAGTTTCAGGTGTACGAATTCTTGAATTGAATACAGTCTATGCTTAACTTGACTTTTGCATTATTTGATTCAACAATTGTCTTTCTTATTCTAATACTAATAGTTAAATTTGAATTGAAATTTTCATTTAACTATGCACAGTCGTTAATCAAACTTTCGATTCATTATTTCAATATGAGAAAATGTAAATTACTATTTTAATTAGTTGAATTGAGAATTTAGTATTCATTTTGACTAAGGAAAATGTTAAATAATAAGTTACATTTTAATTTAATACTTGAATAGTTAATTAATACGTCAACAATTAAATACATGATATATGTGATTTACTATTCATAGTATTCTGATTTAACAGTGAACATTTAGTTAAGCATTTCATATAGTCGTACGAAATAGTTGAATTAACCTTGAATTTGCTATTATACTACGTTTTTTCTGAGTGATCTTTTCAGTCACAGTTCTTAAGTAATTCTCGAGGAAACCTTTTGGTACATTTTCCATTTTTCATGCATGGCGATTTATTATTAAATGCACCGCAAGGACCATGAATCATATTTGACTTAACAATGTTTAATAATTTCGGCACAGATTTGATCGATTTTATCTGGTCTTATTTTATTTTCTAACCAAAGTAGAATATGTATACTTATGTGGTAAGCCCCGCTTTTGCCATTCCACAGAGTACATGAAACATTGCACGCTTCCAAACAAAGAACCTTTTATCAATAGTGACATTAAAGCTTTAACTTTTAAATAAAAACTCGAGCTATAATATCGTGACGATCATGCGATTTTTGACCCGGTAATAAAACAATTTTGATGTCATTCCAATGTTATGAAAATCTCTGGTCGCCCATAATGGCGGACATATGTCATAGCATCTTGAGTCTTTTCATGCATATATCGTGCAGAGCTTGTAAAAGCAGATGGTAAAATTACCATCTGACCAAGTTGAGCTGCGACAACATCTTGTTGGCCTATTGCACCTTGTAGATGTATATAGCTATCTGCTCTGAGTTTCGCTTGATTGTAGCGAATATAATTTAACCTTTCTGTTTCAATTTTAGCATACATATTACCCAAAAGCTGACTTAAAAGGGAACGACAATAGATTAAATGATTTATCTCAGATTGACGAATCATAATTATACCCTTAACCCATAAAATGGGTAAATAAGGGTATAATGGTTTTGTGCAAAAGTATGTAACAGGCACAAGGAAGCATCTCCGACCCTATAAAGTATATATATTCTTGATCAGCATCAACAGCCGAGATGATATAGCCATGTCCGTCTGTCCGTCTGTCTGTCCGTCTGTCTGTCTGTATGAACGCGTGGATGTCACAGACTACAAGAGCTAGAGACTTCTGATTTTGTATTTAAGTTCTCCTATACCATGAGCAGAACAAGTTTGCATCAAATTATCGATAACTATTCTGGTTTCCGATATACACATAATATCGATAACAAAAAAATATCGAATTTGGAAAATCTAAAAATGAGGGTTGAAGTAATGGATAATGATAGAACTTTTCTGAAAATTTCGTCCAAATCGGTTGAGAAACACCGGAGAAATTGAACTTAATCGATGGAAGCTAAGCCAGTATACCAAAGTCTTATATAAATTAAATATATTTATTGCAACTGGGTTCAGGGTATCTTCTAGTCGGGCTCTCCCGACTAGAGCCTTCTTACTTGTTTTATAGCTTTAAAAGCTTAACGCAGATATCTTTTTTTTTTTTTTGGTTCCTCTTTTTTTAATAATGGATTCCATTGTGGTATATCCACTGAATGGCCATCTTCGCCATAAGGAAATAGCAAAGGGTACTGTAAGGCATCGTATGATCGATGCACCTCACTTATACGATGTAATTTATTATTATGGCTTTCAATAATAATATCGCGCTTTTCAAATTGCTGACCAACAATAACTAAAGCTACTTCGCTTGATTGAGGTGCATTGTAAAGCCCTTTGTGAGCACCAGCGGGTGTTCGATCAGCATGTATAATCAATTTATAGTCTTTAGTACTTGTTGGTATTTTATTGAGAGCCATTTTTAGATCTTTAACAAAACGATTATGATGATGAAACATACATTGAAGATCCTTTACTACGCTTAAATCAACATTTGAAATATTTTTGCAACGTTGTTGAGCTTCCTTTTCATCATCACCAACAAAATAAATTTGAAGAAACTGCATTTCTTCATTTGGCAAAGGTCGGACACTTCCAAATAGGTGATACACTTCTCCTTGGACTTTAAAGGTTGACCAACCTTTATTTATAATTTTTGTACTTCCAAAAGAAGTCATTTGAAAGCAACTGTTATACTGTCTTATACGATCAATGAAATGATCATGCTTTGGATGTCCACCAATTATTAAGATTTTAAGTGGATCAGGCAAACTTTCATTTTGTGAAAGTTTAACTTTTCCTGCCTTGCAACAGATACCCAAAGGCTCATTTTTCCATTTTAAAGCATTACAATGTTTGCATATCAAATTCATACTACCAAGTTGAGTAATTTTATCTGACTTGTAAGCTATTTCAAAATCATAGTTTAAGCCAGACATGGCCTTAACACTCCATGCACGCAAACGACTTTCTTGACGTGCATCAGGATTATTAGCCTGATTTCTTCTCACTGCAACTTTATGAGCTTCAGGATTATTAGTCTGATCTCTTCTCACTACAACTCTAATAACATCAGGATTATTAACACGATATCTTTTTGATGCTTCTATGCGCTTACGCCTATTGATATCACTATTTTTATCTAATGAACGTTATTTTAACCTTTTTTTCTGTTTTGCCGGTGAACCGACTACGTCTTTTAACAGGACTTTTAACATTTCAGTTATACATTCACTTGACGTATCAGAATCTTGAGTTAATACTTCCTCTAAAGGAATATAAACATCAAAATGTCCATTCATTAATGGACCGGTAAAACGCAATCTTTGCAGGATGCATATTATTTCCGAATGCTTGTAATAAATTTCCATTCTGAAAAACTTGGAAATTTACAGCAAAATTTCAGCTGCTGCTTGAAGCTCACATGCAGTACCACAAGTATATGATTATGACATAGCGCACTCACATTGTTCAGAAGAGCTATAACACTCTCCATTTAAGTTTATGCTGAAGCAAGCAAAAGTTTGCCAGTTGGTTACAACATGTTCAACAATATTTTGGCGTATGCTGCCATGGAAGCCTTGCCTACCAAATAAAAGGTAGGAAATAGATCTAAAAAGACAGGCCCCATCACCAATTATGGCAACAACTGAATGCGGCACCAAAACACCACTAATATCTAAAGCTTCAATAGACATATTTTAATTTGGCTGTGAGTCAATTGACTTCACTGTAAAACGATTGTTACAACGTTACAGTGTCTACGTAAGTATAGAATTCAATAAAATTGAATATACCAACTTATATTAATTTAATAGAATATTCAGACTGCTAAGTTTTATTTGATTTTTAAATTCACTAAAGCAGCGTCTATATAACTATTATATAATATGCAAAATAGAAGACAACTATATATAATGTTGCTTCAATTATTAAGTCGAAAATCGACTTTATTTTCTTGTGTTTAAAAAACAACAAAAGAAATTAAAATACGTTGATCGTTATTTAAATAATAGCAATTCAATTTTATTATAACTTATCATAAAATACGTATTTAAAATGAACTTATGTATATACGTAATTTTAAAGGAATGTATATATAGTATATAATACGAAAATCAGAATATTGAAAAACTCATTGATTCAAATAGTAACTTTCGATTTTATTATTATCCTTAATATAAACAATATTAAAAATTCACTGAAACGAAAATTAACTTTCTTTGTTCACATTAAATATGAACTAAAATGCAAAACCAATTCTCTTACCATTGTATGCAAAAACATAATGTTGGAAAGAGCATTACAGTTATTCCTCTAATCAACAGACACCGAGCTCTAACAGACAACGCTTTCACTTAAGAGCTAGGTATGGGTGGTGCAATTAGGCAATGCCACTCCCTTAACTGCAGCCTCTTAGTTATGGCAAGCTTAGCTTAGTGAGTGCGGAGGAGATAGGGATATTAAAATTGATGTTTGACATGCAGAGCGCGCGCATAAACAAAAGAGTGAGCGTAAATAACAACAAAGACGCATGATTGCATTCAAATTATTTTATATCTAGCGGCAGTCATAAGAGCGACGCGCGCGCTGATTAAGCTTTAAGCCGCTCTTTGTGATGCAGACATGCATATATTCCTCAACTGTGCATGCTGCTTGCAGTGAGTACCATAAACAGTCATATTTCTTCTTCTTTGTTCTTCTCTCTGTTCTCTTACTGTGGCTACAAATACATATAAAAAACTTTCCTTTGAAAGCAATCGATGCGTAAAATATTAAATTTCTTTATACCCTGAACCATGAAATGGATAAAAAAAAGGGTATAATTGTTTTGAGCAGGCAGAAAGAAGCATCTCCAACCATATAAAATATATATTCTTGATCAGCATCAACAGCCATGTCGATATAGCCATGACCTTCTGTCTTTCTGTCCGTCCGTTCGTCCGTATGTATGAACGCGTCAATCTCAAAGACTAAAAGACCTAGAGTCTTCAAATTTGGAACATAACTTCTCCTAAGCCATAGGCAGATCAACTTTATTTCTAACTATCGATAACTATTCTTGTTTTCGATATACATATGGAATCGATAACGAAAAAATCTCGAATTAAGAAATTTAAAAATAGAAGTTGAAACTCTGGATAACTTCATAACTTCCCTAAAAATTTGATCCAAATCGGTTAAGAAACACTGGAGATATTTTAAATTAAAGTTAAAGTCAAGAAAAACACACTTCTGCAAGTCATTTAATACACGGGGTCAGGGTATCTTTTAGTCTTACTTGTTTTCAGATTCGCTCGCGCATCGCTCTTCATGTTCGGCGCTAGATGACAACTTATTTTTAAATCGCGCCTTCGTTGTTGGCAATTTCGGCTAATTCTCTTATCTATGCGCGCGCTCTGCAAGTCAAATAAAGAGCGTAGTATCGCTACCTTCTTCACAAGCACTGAATCAATGCAAAACATATCTAAGAGGCTGCAGTTAAGTGAATTGTATATTGCCTTTAGCTTTAATTTAGAGTGTGTGCGGAGGAGCTAGGGTTATTAAACTTTATGATTGACATGCAAAGCGCGCACATAAAATAGAGAGTGAGCGTAAATGAGCAACAACAAAGGCGCATGATCGGAGCGAGATTTCAAATTATCTGATTATCATAAGAGCAACACGCGCGCTTATGTGAACGCCCTTTGCTTATTCAAAATTGTATATCAATAATATATCAATAAATGTTAGTGTGTTACGTTTTGTCTAAGTTATATAAGCAGCAAGTAGGCGAATCCACCCCCAAAACATATTCTGGTGTGGGAAATTTTTCTAGACGCACCAAGTTTTGTTATGTTGTTGTTGTTTTTTAAAAATCAATGACACCAACAAAAAGTAGCAGTGCGGGCCCAACAACAAAACTGACAACAACAACAAACGCTACTTGGGTCGTAAATCAATTTTCAAAGGCACACAAATTTGAAAAAAAAAGAATATGCACTGTGCGAAGTGATACATGTACATAAAATTATGAAAATTATTTTCAAGCGCATTGTTCACTTAATTGTGTATGCTCTTATTCATTAAGAAGCAGAAATCCGTTTCGTTTTTGCAAGTGTCGAACCTTTTTATACCCTTAACCCATAAAATGGGTAAATAAGGGTATAATGGTTTTGTGCAAAAGTATGTAACAGGCAGAAGGAAGCATCTCCGACCCTATAAAGTACATATATTCTTGATCAGCATCAACAGCCGAGACGATATAGCCATGTCCGTCTGTCCGTCTGTCTGTCCGTCTGTCTGTCTGTATGAACGCGTGGATCTCAGAGACTACAAGAGCTAGAGACTTCTGATTTTGTATTTAAGTTCTCCTATACCATGAGCAGAACAAGTTTGCTTCAAATTATCGATAACTATTCTGGTTTCCGATATACACATAATATCGATAACAATAAAATATCGAATTTGGAAAATCTAAAAATGAGGGTTGAAGTAATGGATAATGATAGAACTTTTCTGAAAATTTCGTCCAAATCGGTTGAGAAACACCGGAGATATTGAACTTAATCGATGGAAGCTAAGCCAGTATACCAAAGTCTTACATAAATTAAATATATTTATTGCAACTGGGTTCAGGGTATCTTCTAGTCGGGCTCTCCCGACTAGAGCCTTCTTACTTGTTGTATGACTTTGCTTGTGCGACGCGCAGGCGTCGCTGCGCATTTGTTTTGTTTTTGTATTCTCGCTCGCGATCAAACCCTCAGCTTGTGAGACAATCAGGCGACAGTAGTGGAATGGGTACTTGTTGTAATTGTAATTTGTTTTTTAAAATGGGTAAAACGTGCTCCAAATCGTATGGGAGGTACTTGAAGGAGTTGTCCAAATAAAAATTCCCTTCTTAGTGCTCACCTCCTACCTGAATGGAAAATTGTGTGAAAATTTCAGCCTTCTAGCTCTTTTCATTTAGGCTGTGGCTCTTCCAGTATCATCAGGACAAACTCTTTTATATATATAGAGATTTCTTTTTGTAATATTACTTAAGGCCAAGCCAAAAAGTATGCAAGCGTAGCGTACATGTAAATTAACAATAACGAAAATTAGACAAAGGAAATAAAAACACAAAACAACTACAATTATAACGCACTTGCTAGATTGACGCTTTGGGTTTTTTTTTGCAGAAACAACAAAAAACAAGTAAGAAGGCTCTAGTCGGGAGAGCCCGACTAGAAGATACCCTGAACCTAGTTGCCATAAATAAATTAAATTTATGTAAGACTTTGGTATACTGACTTAGCTTCAATCGATAAAATTCGGTATCTCCGGTGTTTCTTAACCGATTTGGACGAATTTTTCAGAAAAGTTCTATCATTACCCATTACTTCAACCCTCATTTTTACATTTTCCAAATTCGATATTTTTTTTATCGATTCCATGTGTATATCGAAAACCAGAATAGTTATCGATAATTTGAAGCAAACTGCTCATTTTATAGGAGAACTTATACGCAAAATCTGAAGTCTGTAGCTCTTGTAGTCTCTGAGATCCACGCGTTCATATAGACAGACAGACGGACAGACGGACATGGCTATATCGTCTCGTCTGTTGATGCTGATCAAGAATATATATACTTTATGGGGTCGGAGATGCTTCCTTCTGCCTGTTACATACTTTTGCACAAAACCATTATACCCTTATTTACCCATATTATGGGTTAAGGGTATAAAACCAAGTGCTCGTGTAATTTTTACACAAAGAGATTTAAAAAAAAAAAAAGTTAATGAATAAAGAAACATTTTAAGTTAATGTACATAACTGAGCGGTCTGAATTAGCTCACCGCAAGTAAATGCCATAAGCACTTTGCATTCATAAGAAAAGAAAAAAAAATAGTATTATCCATAAATGTAATAAAGAATTAATTAAAATGTTATAATCTAAATTATATTAGGTTTAGTCTTGTGTTAGTTGTCATAAGCAAAAGCTTTAAGCTTCGACTTATGCTTAAAAAAATAAAAAATAAATAAACGCCCTTTAGATCTCGACCCTCTTTGCCATAATTCTTTTTGTTTCAGCAACCACCCCTCACACACATGAAAGATCTTTCAGCGTGGGACACATACTAAAACGAGTGAGTGAAAGCTTTCAATTTTAATCATTTGTGGTTATGGGTATAAGCGCCTTCCGCGACTTGTGCCAAGAATGACATCGAAAGCTTTGGTACATTGATGGAATTTTTTTTTTTGTTGTTTCTGCATAAAAAAACCCAAAGCGTCAATCTAGCAAGTGCGTTACAGTTGTAGTTGTTTTGTTTTTTTTTTCCTTTGTCTAATTTTCGTTATTGTTAATTTACATGTACGCTACGCTTGCATACTTTTCGACTTGGCCTTAAGTAATGTTACAACAAGAAAAAAATAAATATATAAATATAATAATAATTTAAGTAATATCTTTTGATGATATAAATATATATACATTTTTGAAATAATGTTTTATATAATTTAAGAAAATAATTATGAATTTCTTTAATAAATTGTCAACTCGAAATATGAACTAAATGTAAATTTTTTTAAGGAAAACCATGCTGCGCTACAGGGAAGCAGGATAGTCGTGCGAACAGTTATTTTTCTAGGGATCCATATTTTTTCTTTAGTGTTCGTTTTCGGTAGCCTTTTTAATGTGGTTGACTTAATTTTTGTTACTTCCTTCGGCCCCTCCTTTCCCATATCATGGTACGCGAATTAATTGTTTATTTCTGTCTGAGCCTCTCTCTATCTAGCAAGAACCAACCCACTCCCAACAGCGACAAGCATAAGCCGGCTGCAAGCGCGTACCGTTGTTAATATAGAAAAATTACACCTGCTCTACTACGTGAAACGTTAGAATTGTCTACTCTAAGTTTAATTAGATTATCAGTATTCAGGTACTTTTTATACATAACTAAACACTTAGATTTTGACAGATTTATACACAAACCATTTTCCTTAGCCCACACACTAATACGTAACAGATCAGCATTACACATTTCAATACATTCATTTATTTGATAAATGGGACTACTAACATACATTTGAACATCATCCCCATACATATGTACTTCACAATTGGACAGGGCACTCGGCAAATCACTAATATAAATTGAGAAAAGAAGAGGTCCTAGTATAGAGCCCTGCGGAGCACCACGTGTTACTGACATTATACGTGCAGTAGCACTCTGAGTTACAACGGCTTGTTTCCTAATTTTAGGTATGAGGACATTAGTTTATTTGCGGTTTGCGAAAAATAAAACATATTGCTTAGCTTTGTCAATAAAATTTCGTGATTTACCGTGTCGAATGTTTTCTATAGTGTAGAAGTGTAAGCACCGTCACATCACTATCATCCATTTTTGCCCGAATGTGCTCAACTATCTTTAAAATCGCCGTTGTACAACTCATATTCACCCTAAAGCCAGATTGCTTTTTGTTCAGAAGCGAGTTTGTATTAATGAAGCTATTAATTTGTATTGCCAATAGTTTTTCAAATACCTTAGATAAGAATGGTAGTATGGCAATTGGCCTGAACTCGTTGTTTAGTTTTGGAATGGGTATAATTTTTGCCAGTTTCCAATGCTCTGGGAAAGTGGAGGATGTAATGGCAGTAGTTGTAACGTGTGTTATGTTACCGATTATGTGTGGCAAAATTAATTTTATGAATTTTGGGCTTGTGTTGTCTAAGCCTATAGCGTTTGATTTAATTTTTAGCATTGCATGCAGGACATCACATTGGTTGACACATTCAAATTCAAAACAACTGCTACAGTTGATTAACGGCACAGAGTTTACGTACGGATTACTCACAGTTATTGGAACATTTAAGTTAACAAATTTGTTGTTAAGTACATCTACATCTTCGTCATCACATATCACAGATTTTCCTTTGCCAACACCCATATTGCTTAATGTCTTCCAGGTTTCTTTGGTAGATATTGCACTACACTAAACTTATTGAATAGATAATCAACGTTATGCTGCAGCAGGGTTATTTAGGTGTCAACGAATGGGAGGAGGTATATGGCATCCCAGTCACAAATGCAGCATGCTTCAAATAGGGATTGTTGATCAATATTTTTAAAATCTCTAAAAGTAATTGTTTGTTTTGAATATATGAAATGCATATCATACGTCAGGAAGATAAGGTCCTGCTTGGAGAACGCCGGTACAGATAGATGGCCATATAGTAATATTTTAGCAGTCGGCCGACAGTCTGTGTAGGGGGACTAAAGTAGGAGTGGTTAACCATGCTCCGTGGTCGACCCGTCGATAACGGACGGTGGTGCCCCGCTCGAAACAAATACCTCCTCGTGCTGCTGGTAACAAGGTCCTGTGTAGGTCATGTCTCTGGCAGGATACCTGGCTAAATTAAGTTGGGCGAAAAAGAGAAAACTCTTTTTAATAAAATCCCCAATCTAATGGTGGAACAGCATATGCCAGGAGATGCGTGGCTAGGGGGATGCCTAGTTGCTAGTATGCGGACTTGGGGTACGGTGGCGCGGCCTCATTTTAATCTGCCACACTACGGTACGGCACGACGTAGTGTTTACCGGTTGCCATCTTACTCGTGGGATCAAAATAAATAACTTTAAAAAAAAAAAAAACTGATGTTGAAGAGGAGAGTGGCCCCCAGGGACACAAAACAGAGGTGGGAACACCTCAAAACGAGAAACACCAACGCGGTAGTGCCTCAGTGGTGGACCTGACACCTGGCCCTACACTGCCAAAATTGAGCGGCGCTGGCAAGAAGAGACTGGCTTTCTTTCTGCGGCAGGGTCTTAGCAAAGAAGAGGCTCACTTCAGAGCTATGACCCCAATGGAGAAGAAAGGGGATACAGCATGCCCCAAACGCCAGCGGGCCACAAACCAAAGCTTAGATGTAGTCGTCACCAAGAAGATGAGGGATGACAAGCCCTCCACCTCCAAGGCCGCAGGCAAGGGTAATGAAAGGCAGCCCTCTGCCTCACATCACTCAGCCAAGGCCCATGTGCACAAGGAGCGTGGCTCTATTCCGGATAGGGGGACAGCAAGTACCCAGGCCAACAGGAAACAGCTGACTGCAAAACAAAATGAGGCTGGTACAGGAGTAAAGTTGGCGGTATTTGCAAGGGACTACCCAACAACGGCCCTAACAACCGCGCAAATGGGCTCCATATCCAGCGCAATTGAGGAAAAGGTGCTGGAGCTGATGGACGGGCAAATAAAACCGGCCTTCCTTGGCTCCACCTACAAAGCTGGGTATCTAGCACTTCACTGCAAAGACTGCGATACAGCGGAGTGGGTGAAGGCGTTGGTGGTCCAAATGACGCCTAGGGAGGGCGCCACACTCTGGTCGACAGAGGAATAAAGATTCCTAGCCCCAGAATTGTGGTCGGCTACTACCCCAAATCCGCAGCCATGGAGACGGGCAAGGTCCCTAATTTCCTACAGGCACAGAACAAAGGTCTCAACACCTCGGCCTGGAGGGCCCTAAAGAGGGTGGAAAAGGGCTCCAACGCAATGCTTGTGCTAGCTGTTGACCAGAAGTCGGCAGCCACAATTGAATTGAAACAAAGGGAAGGGTGAATTTTCGCCTTGGGCAAGTTACTCTCAGGATAAAAAGTGAAGACACTACTGAGGACGAACTCATCAAACAAGTCAGTGTTAGGGAGATAGAAGAGAGTACTCTAACCTCTCCAAATGTCTCCGGTGCTGATGCGCCGCCAAAATAAGATGTCTGCAGGCAAACCTTCACCAAGCTAAGGCTGCGACGGCGGAAGTCAGCAGAAGGTTTGCTAGCAACACCAAGGACATCGGGCTTCTACAGGAGCCCCGGTTCTTCAAAGGTCGCATTAGAGGCCTAAATACCAAAAACACACAGGTAATATATGATAGAACAGCGGCCAAACCTAGGGCAGCAATAATCATTAACACTGACATTAAATTTCTGCCTCTCACAGAATTCACAGACAATGACACAGTGGCCACATTACATATTAACAACGGTAGGCGCTTGCAGCCGGCTTATGCTCGTCGTTTTTGGGAGTGGGTTGGTTCTTGCTCGATAGAGAGGGGATCAGACAGAAATAAACAATTAATTCGCGTACCATGATATGGGATAGGAGGGGCCGAAGGAAGTTACACAAATTAAGTCAACCAAATTAAAAAGGCTACCGAAAACGAACACTTATTTTTCATTGTTCAATCGCAATCGCCCATGATCCTTAAAGGCCAAGACAAAAAAAAAAAACATAGTGGCGCATTGTTAATTTTGGGTATGCCAAGACTATGATACCCTTCACACAGCCAAATTAATATTTTTACTCTTGAGCATCATTTACTTGTTCGTGTGCGACAACAACCACAATTTGACATGTAGGTAATTGAAAGTGCACGACAGAGACAACAATTGATAGTACGATATGGCAAATTTGTATGGTGGCTATGTCGTAGAATTCTCCGATCGAAATGAAATTTCATAGTGAACAAACCCGACATGATCTAAGCAATCTGTGAAAGTTTCATCAAGATCGGTTCAGCAGTTTGCCCGGAAATCGTGTTAATATGGTAAATTTATATGGTGGCTATATCGTAGAATGCTCCGATCGGGATGCAATTTCATAGTGAACAAACCCGACATGATCTAAGCAATCTGTGAAAGTTTCATCAAGATCGGTTCAGCAGTTTGGCCAGAAATCGTGTTGAAACAGACAGACGGACAGACGGACGGACAGACGGAAATCAATTCCTGAGCTCGTCCTGATCATTTTGATATATAGTTTATGGGGTCTCCCATCATTCCCTGTGAAGGGTATAAATATGGATCCCTAGAAAAATAACTGTTCGCACGACTATCCTGCTTCCCTGTAGCGCAGCATGGTTTTCCTTAAAAAATTTAAATTTATTATTATTATTTTTTATCTAATCGGTATTCGTTACTTTCGAGACTACTGGTTTGCGTGCACTGGTCTGTAGTACACGCTTTTGCCCGTTTTTTTTAACACAGTCTTGGCAAGAGGGGCGATATATATCTGGTTTCCCACACCCCTTAAAAAATATATTGCGATCGGCTAAGCAATCTTGGAAACGGTGGCCACCACCTCTGCATTTCCAACAGATGGGCAAAATGGCTGCTATTTCGCCATCAAGCTCCTCGCCTTCATTATAACTCTCCTCAGGCTGGTCTACCTGCTCGACGATTTCGCTAACTTGTTGTCTGGGTCGAAACCGATTTGTCGGCAAAGTAGGTTTGGCTAACACTTGCATAAATCGCTCGCGCTTTCTAACCACCTCGCGTAGCTGACAAACGCTGTATATTGGCACCAATAAAATTTCGTGCTGAGTCTCTGGGAGTAGATTTGCTCGAAGCAAAGAAGCAAGCGTCTAACAAAGACAATTCCGACATAGGCTGCACTAATCTATCAGCTTATGCTATCATGGCTTCATAGAACACGTCAAACAACTCATTAGACTTTTGTTTGCCCTGTGAAATAGCTGTGCGAGTTTCCAAGTCAGTTCGTCCATCTTTATACTGCGCTTGGATTGCGGCACTTAGGGCTCTCCACTCGATAGAAGGAACGCTTTTGTGGTATCGCCAAAACCACTCACTGGCTCTACCTTCAAATAAATTACTTGCGTGCTGAGCTAATATTTGAAAGTTTCCCTCTAATGTTTGATGCGTCAGCGCCTCAACTCGGTATAAAAAATCTTTCACAGATTGCGTCGATTGCCCTGAAAATCGTAACTTCCAGTTGGAAATTATTTTGCTGATTTTATCTGCTCGCAATTGTGACGAACACGAGGACATGTTCGGGGCTACCGATGGTGTTGGCTGCACCGAGGCATATTCGACACCTTGTCGATTGGGCAGTCCTATAAAATCATCAAATGATTGGTGATGGCTAGATGGTGAAGCCGCAGTTGGCCTAGGCCCTGCGGTGCCAGTGCCGGTAGCTGGGGCTTGCAGTCTTTGAAACCCGGCTTCTATGGATTGCGAAATGACTGCAGTCTGCTGAAGCAAAACTGCTGACATTGCACTTAATAACGCTTGTTGCAGAGAGGTTGCTTCTTGTTGTATACTGGGGGGGTCTAAGTTAATCACAGGTGCGCTCGATGCCTGATTACTACCTGCCGATGGAGTTGCATCTGCGTGCTGAGATGTATCTCTAAGATTCGAGCCAATGTTCTGCTGTACTGCAGAATTATTGGTTGCAGTTTTGGACCGCGTCGTAATACCAGAAATACCAGATTAAGCGTCTGCCATTTCTTGGGCTAAGTTTAGCGTGGATTTGCATAAAGCCGTTCGGCAAACTGGACAAATTTTCTTCCCAAGCTGATTGGTGTTAAAACACGCGTGATTAAAAATATGGTTGCACCTGGTTGTTAATAACTGATTTGGATGCTCCACTTCCTTGGTGCATACACAACAAATTATTTCGGGTTCGTAGGGCATTTCTATTTGCAGGTCGTTTAATGTTTAAATAGATACCTACATATGCTGAGCTACGAATTTGTAAATATGTATTTCTTACTTTAAAATTTGTATACCCTTAACCCATAAAATGGGTAAATAAGGGTATAATGGTTTTGTGCAAAAGTATGTAACAGGCAGAAGGAAGCATCTCCGACCTCATAAAGTATATATATTCTTGATCAGCATCAACAGCCGAGACGATATAGCTATGTCCGTCTGTCCGTCTGTCTGTCCGTCTGTATGTCTGTCTGTCTGTATGAACGCGTGGATCTCAGAGACTACAAGAGCTAGAGACTTCTGATTTTGTATTTAAGTTCTCCTATACCATGAGCAGAACAAGTTTGCTTCAAATTATCGATAACTTTTCTGGTTTCCGATTTGGAAAATCTAAAAATGAGGGTTGAATAATTTATAATTTTATTTTAGTTTGTTTTGTTTTGATTTGCTAATATTTATTTAATTAATTAATTGTTGGATGTCTAGCTATATATTTGTATTTTCAGATATTTTTACTTGATTTGAGTTTCATAGATAAGTTAGGAAAACCATGCATACACTACAGTAAAAGACAGGGTATGTCTATTGTTTTTGATCGGTAGTAAAGAAAAGACAGAAAGAATTGAATTTATTTAACCATTTACCAGGCGCGGCAAGCCGTAGCTACTGCCACTTAACTTGTTTCCAGCTAGATAGGAAAATGTCATTAAAATTATTTTTACATTCCTTTGCGCTATATTAAAGTATAGCTTACTAGAAAAACAAAACAAATTAAACAAAATTGAAACTAAAACTCTTGTGTGACTAACTATCAACTACTAGTCTTTATTCTAACACAAGAATGCTTGGCTAACTAACTTTTTGTAACGGACAGGATTATAGTGTATCAAATCAGCGAATGGTCGTAGATCAAGTCTACAGTTAAACCATTTTCAAGCTGAAATTTTTCACTAATCGGGGTAACGTAAGGATGATGGAGTATCGCCTCAGCATATGGTTGTGGAACACTCCAAAGCTGACCACTTTCCAGCTAAAGCTTAACACTAAACAGGCTAAAGACATATGTGTAATTTCTAATAAGGGCAGCGTAAGACAACGAGCCTACTGCGATTTCCTCATATCTACACAACTGTTGTTGTCTCGGCTGTAATTCCTGATTTGCGAAATTTGGGTTTATATAAGAAAACCAACCTAATAGATCAAGCAAATCTCTACTCCAAAATAAAAATGAACTGACGGACGGGGATTTTTGTCTTAGCTGTTGTTGACTCAATAAAGATTATATATGTTAGGAACCAAAAACGTAGCTTTAACCCCTTAACCCTTAGGTTGGGCGTTAAATTATATATACGGTTTGGCCCTTAAGTTGGATGCAAAATTATTTATAATTTGAGCTTACGGTTGCCAAATTATTTAATAGTTTGGCCATTAGGTTGGGCGCCAAATTATTTATTCTGTAACGTTTCACGTTGTAGAGCAGGTGTAATTTTTCTATATTAACAACGGTAGGCTCTTGCAGCCGGCTTATGCTCGTCGTTTTTGGGAGTGGGTTGGTTCTTGCTCGATAGAGAGGGGATCAGACAGAAATAAACAATTAATTCGCGTACCATGATATGGGATAGGAGGGGCCGAAGGAAGTTACACAAATTAAGTCAACCAAATTAAAAAGGCTACCGAAAACGAACACTTATTTTTCATTGTTCAATCGCAATCGCCCATGATCCTTAAAGGCCAAGACAAAAAAAAAACATAGTGGCGCATAGTTAATTTTGGGTATGCCAAGACTATGATACCCTTCACACAGCCAAATTAATATTTTTACTCTTGAGCATCATTTACTTGTTCGTGTGCGACAACAACCACAATTTGACATGTAGGTAATTGAAAGTGCACGACAGAGACAACAATTGATAGTACGATATGGTAAATTTGTATGGTGGCTATGTCGTAGAATTCTCCGATCGAAATGAAATTTCATAGTGAACAAACCCGACATGATCTAAGCAATCTGTGAAAGTTTCATCAAGATCGGTTCAGCAGTTTGCCCGGAAATCGTGTTAATATGGTAAATTTATATGGTGGCTATATCGTAGAATGCTCCGATCGGGATGCAATTTCATAGTGAACAAACCCGACATGATCTAAGCAATCTGTGAAAGTTTCATCCAGATCGGTTCAGCAGTTTGGCCAGAAATCGTGTTGAAACAGACAGACGGACAGACGGACGGACAGACGGAAATCAATTCCTGAGCTCGTCCTGATCATTTTGATATATAGTTTATGGGGTCTCCCATCATTCCCTGTGAAGGGTATAAATATGGATCCCTAGAAAAATAACTGTTCGCACGACTATCCTGCTTCCCTGTAGCGCAGCATGGTTTTCCTTAAAAATTTAAATTTATTATTATATTTTTTATCTAATCGGTATTCGTTACTTTCGAGACTACTGGTTTGCGTGCACTGGTCTGTAGTACACGCTTTTGCCCGTTTTTTTTTAACACAGTCTTGGCAAGAGGTGCGATATATATCTGGTTTCCCACACCCCTTAAAAAATATACTGCGATCGGCTAAGCAATCTTGGAAACGGTGGCCACCACCTCTGCATTTCCAACAGATGGGCGAAATGGCTGCTATTTCGCCATCAAGCTCCTCGCCTTCATTATAACTCTCCTCAGGCTGGTCTACCTGCTCGACGATTTCGCTAACTTGTTGTCTGGGTCGAAACCGATTTGTCGGCAAAGTAGGTTTGGCTAACACTTGCATAAATCGCTCGCGCTTTCTAACCACCTCGCGTAGCTGACAAACGCTGTATATTGGCACCAATAAATTTCGTGCTGAGTCTCTGGGAGTAGATTTGCTCGAAGCAAAGAAGCAAGCGTCTAACAAAGACAATTCCGACATAGGCTGCACTAATCTATCAGCTAATGCTATCATGGCTTCATAGAACACGTCAAACAACTCATTAGACTTTTGTTTGCCCTGTGAAATAGCTGTGCGAGTTTCCAAGTCAGTTCGTCCATCTTTATACTGCGCTTGGATTGCGGCACTTAGGGCTCTCCACTCGATAGAAGGAACGCTTTTGTGGTATCGCCAAAACCACTCACTGGCTCTACCTTCAAATAAATTACTTGCGTGCTGAGCTAATATTTGAAAGTTTCCCTCTAATGTTTGATGCGTCAGCGCCTCAACTCGGTATAAAAATCTTTCACAGATTGCGTCGATTGCTCTGAAAATCGTAATTTCCAGTTGGAAATTATTTTGCTGATTTTATCTGCTCGCAATTGTGACGAACACGAGGACATGTTCGGGGCTACCGATGGTGTTGGCTGCACCGAGGCATATTCGACACCTTGTCGATTGGGCAGTCCTATAAAATCATCAAATGATTGGTGATGGCTAGATGGTGAAGCCGCAGTTGGCCTAGGCCCTGCGGTGCCAGTGCCGGAAGCTGGGGCTTGCAGTCTTTGAAACCCGGCTTCTATGGATTGCGAAATGACTGCAGTCTGCTGAAGCAAAACTGCTGACATTGCACTTAATAACGCTTGTTGCAGAGAGGTTGCTTCTTGTTGTATACTGGGGGGGTCTAAATTAATCACAGGTGCGCTCGATGCCTGATTACTACCTGCCGATGGAGTTGCATCTGCGTGCTGAGATGTATCTCTAAGATTCGAGCCAATGTTCTGCTGTACTGCAGAATTATTGGTTGCAGTTTTGGACCGCGTCGTAATACCAGAAATACCAGATTAAGCGTCTGCCATTTCTTGGGCTAAGTTTAGCGTGGATTTGCATAAAGCCGTTCGGCAAACTGGACAAATTTTCTTCCCAAGCTGATTGGTGTTAAAACACGCGTGATTAAAAATATGGTTGCACCTGGTTGTTAATAACTGATTTGGATGCTCCACTTCCTTGGTGCATACACAACAAATTATTTCGGGTTCGTAGGGCATTTCTATTTGCAGGTCGTTTAATGTTTAAATAGATACCTACATATGCTGAGCTACGAATTTGTAAATATGTATTTCTTACTTTAAAATTTGTATACCCCTAACCCATAAAATGGGTAAATAAGGGTATAATGGTTTTGTGCAAAAGTATGTAACAGGCAGAAGGAAGCATCTCCGAACTCATAAAGTATATATATTCTTGATCAGCATCAATAGCCGAGACGATATAGCAATGTCCGTTTGTCCGTCCGTCTGTCCGTCTGTCTGTCTGTATGAACGCGTGGATCTCAGAGACTACAAGAGCTAGAAACTTCAGATTTGGTATTTAAGTTCTCCTATACCATAAGCAGAACAAGTTTGCTTCAAATTATCGATAACTTTTCTGGTTTCCGATTTGGAAAATCTAAAAATGAGGGTTGAATAATTTATAATTTTATTTTAGTTTGTTTTGTTTTGATTTGCTAATATTTATTTAATTAATTAATTGTTGGATGTCTAGCTATATATTTGTATTTTCAGATATTTTTACTTGATTTGAGTTTCATAGATAAGTTAGGAAAACCATGCATACACTACAGTAAAAGACAGGGTATGTCTATTGTTTTTGATCGGTAGTAAAGAAAAGACAGAAAGAATTGAATTTATTTTACCAGGCGCGGCAAGCCGTAGCTACTGCCACTTAACTTGTTTCCAGCTAGATAGGAAAATGTCATTAAAATTATTTTTACATTCCTTTGCGCTATATTAAAGTATAGCTTACTAGAAAAACAAAACAAATTAAACAAAATTGAAACTAAAACTCTTGTGTGACTAACTATCAACTACTAGTCTTTATTCTAACACAAGAATGCTTGGCTAACTAACTTTTTGTAACGGACAGGATTATAGTGTATCAAATCAGCGAATGGTCGTAGATCAAGTCTACAGTTAAACCATTTTCAAGCTGAAATTTTTCACTGATCGGGGTAACGTAAGGATGATGGAGTATCGCCTCAGCATATGGTTGTGGAACACTCCAAAGCTGACCACTTTCCAGCTTAAGCTTAACACTAAACAGGCTAAAGACATATGTGTAATTTCTAATAAGGGCAGCGTAAGACAACGAGCCTACTGTCTCGGCTGTAATTCCTGATTTGCGAAATTTGGGTTTATATAAGAAAACCAACCTAATAGATCAAGCAAATCTTTACTCCGGGGATTTTTGTCTTAGCTGTTGTTGACTCAATAAAGATTATATATGTTAGGAACCAAAAACGTAGCTTTAACCCCTTAACCCTTAGGTTGGGCGTTAAATTATATATACGGTTTGGCCCTTAAGTTGGATGCAAAATTATTTATAATTTGAGCTTACGGTTGCCAAATTATTTAATAGTTTGGCCATTAGGTTGGGCGCCAAATTATTTATTCTGTAACGTTTCACGTTGTAGAGCAGGTGTAATTTTTCTATATTAACAACGGTAGGCTCTTGCAGCCGGCTTATGCTCGTCGTTTTTGGGAGTGGGTTGGTTCTTGCTCGATAGAGAGGGGATCAGACAGAAATAAACAATTAATTCGCGTACCATGATATGGGATAGGAGGGGCCGAAGGAAGTTACAGAAATTAAGTCAACCAAATTAAAAAGGCTACCGAAAACGAACACTTATTTTTCATTGTTCAATCGCAATCGCCCATGATCCTTAAAGGCCAAGACAAAAAAAAAACATAGTGGCGCATAGTTAATTTTGGGTATGCCAAGACTATGATACCCTTCACACAGCCAAATTAATATTTTTACTCTTGAGCATCATTTACTTGTTCGTGTGCGACAACAACCACAATTTGACATGTAGGTAATTGAAAGTGCACGACAGAGACAACAATTGATAGTACGATATGGTAAATTTGTATGGTGGCTATGTCGTAGAATTCTCCGATCGAAATGAAATTTCATAGTGAACAAACCCGACATGATCTAAGCAATCTGTGAAAGTTTCATCAAGATCGGTTCAGCAGTTTGCCCGGAAATCGTGTTAATATGGTAAATTTATATGGTGGCTATATCGTAGAATGCTCTGATCGGGATGCAATTTCATAGTGAACAAACCCGACATGATCTAAGCAATCTGTGAAAGTTTCATCAAGATCGGTTCAGCAGTTTGGCCAGAAATCGTGTTGAAACAGACAGACGGACAGACGGACGGACAGACGGAAATCAATTCCTGAGCTCGTCCTGATCATTTTGATATATAGTTTATGGGGTCTCCCATCATTCCCTGTGAAGGGTATAAATATGGATCCCTAGAAAAATAACTGTTCGCACGACTATCCTGCTTCCCTGTAGCGCAGCATGGTTTTCCTTAAAAAATTTAAATTTATTATTATTATTTTTTATCTAATCGGTATTCGTTACTTTCGAGACTACTGGTTTGCGTGCACTGGTCTGTAGTACACGCTTTTGCCCGTTTTTTTTTAACACAGTCTTGGCAAGAGGGGCGATATATATCTGGTTTCCCACACCCCTTAAAAAATATATTGCGATCGGCTAAGCAATCTTGGAAACGGTGGCCACCACCTCTGCATTTCCAACAGATGGGCGAAATGGCTGCTATTTCGCCATCAAGCTCCTCGCCTTCATTATAACTCTCCTCAGGCTGGTCTACCTGCTCGACGATTTCGCTAACTTGTTGTCTGGGTCGAAACCGATTTGTCGGCAAAGTAGGTTTGGCTAACACTTGCATAAATCGCTCGCGCTTTCTAACCACCTCGCGTAGCTGACAAACGCTGTATATTGGCACCAATAAAATTTCGTGCTGAGTCTCTGGGAGTAGATTTGCTCGAAGCAAAGAAGCAAGCGTCTAACAAAGACAATTCCGACATAGGCTGCACTAATCTATCAGCTAATGCTATCATGGCTTCATAGAACACGTCAAACAACTCATTAGACTTTTGTTTGCCCTGTGAAATAGCTGTGCGAGTTTCCAAGTCAGTTCGTCCATCTTTATACTGCGCTTGGATTGCGGCACTTAGGGCTCTCCACT